>CM062613.1:33317762-33780262 GCA_025617555.3 Puccinia polysora | reverse complement strand
TCAAAATTTCCTTGCCTCCTCCCAATTTTTTCAATGAAAATGAACTTTCAAAATCCACTACAAAGAGGGATTTTGAAATTTCTGAAACCACAAGCTGATATAAAGGAAAAAACCTGGCTCATGCTTATTAAAACTGAAAAAAAACCTTTTAAAACCCAACTTTTGTTGTTTTTTTGGCTTAGTGCTTTCATTCACTTTGTTGGAAATTTGGGCCATGAATAGATTGACAATAAAAAAACCCCAAAACAAAAAAAAAAGCAAATCCAATTTCTTCCTTCCTTTCTTTTTTTTTTTTTGGTTGGTTATCTGAAATCAATGTGGGATATCCATTGAAAAATCTTTATGTGGTGCTTGGTTCATCAAAAACAAGCTCAGTTCTGGATATTGGGTCATAAAACTTACTTTCTCAATTTAAATCCTATCTCATATATACCTTAAGCATGATGTTTTTGTATCTCATTGACTGGAGGTCTTTCTTTTTTATTTAATGGTAGGATGTTTATGGCTAAGGCTATCAAAATACAATTACAAGAAACAATGAAAAAAAATATTTCTTGAATGATAAGGGTAAATAATTAAGGATGATGATCCAATGATCAAAATCAGTCTTGTTGTAGATCCTCTTCTGGTTTCTCTATTGGATCATCAAAGGATTTCTAGGAGATGGAATATTCTGGAATATGAGATCAAGTGAGAGTAACTCTTGAGGGTTCTAGAATTAAAACACAACTTATCCTCACAAAAAGGTTTTCTTTATGACAAAAAAAGATTCTATGGTTTTGAAGATTAAATGATTTGGTTTTGAATATTTTAGTCAAAACTCATCTAGCATCAAAAAGACTCCGAGTGAAAAAATCAATTAAATTTTCAAGTTTAGGGTGCTATACTATTTCTAGACTCTGAGGTGCCTAGAAAAAAAAATTAATTTGTGGGCTTATAAATCCATATCAAATATATTCAAGGATAATCTTTTATTTTTATTTTTTATTTTTTTGTATTTTAATTTGCTGATTGAAAGAATAAATCTGATTTCTTGAAAAAAAAGATATACAAATATGAATCAAGAAAAAAAACCTCCTGAAAGTTGTTTTTTCCTTTTGAAAGAACAGTTAATAATAATTTTAGATATAAATTAAGGAGTTTGAGAGTTAGAAAGTTCACCGTTAGAGATCCAAAATCTTCAATGGCAGGTTTATTAATTTAAAATGGGGGGGGTGATAAATTCACAACCCTGGGTTGTGAATGGGCATGAAACACCATTCACAACCCATTTTAGTTGTGAAAGGAGGTTCAAAACTCAAAGAGCTGCCAACAAAACCATCCTGGGGGGTCCTGCAAGTTGTGATAGGGGTTGCACATGTTGCAAATGACCCTTTTGGCCAATTTGCGGCAAAATAGCCCCAAATAGGCCATTTCAGGGGGTAATTAGGGGTACCTAGGCACCCCTGGAACTCATTTGAGTGCTTTTGACCCAAATTTGGGGATGTTGCATACATTGCAGGTATATTGGACGCAAAAATAAATTTGAAAGTCTACTGCACATTCTGCCTATTGGCAAAACAAATTTTTGTCACAAACAATACACAATACTTGCCCATTTGATAATTTTCTTTTACTCAACCCAAAATTGTAAAAAATTTGGAGTTGTTGAAATAGTTGGATTGAATAATAAATGGGTGATGTTAAATTTACAACTCCCAGTCATGTGGTAGTTGTGTAGGGACCTAAACAGCCCAATGGGTGCGTGGGGGCCCATACACGTGTCCAAGACGCGTGTGCAGGCAAAAACACGTGTCTAGAAGCGCCCAAGGGGTCATCTCAAACATGAGCAAACCCCAGGGGGCCGTATACCCCCCATACACGGTGTATTTGAGCCGTATACCCCTGTACACAGAAGTTTTGAGCCGTGTGCCCCTGTACAAGGAATTTTTGAGCTGTGTACCCCCGTACACGGCAGTTTTGAGCCATTTACCCCTGTACACGGCAGTTTTGAGCCACGTACCCCCGTAAACGGCAGTTTTGAGCCTTTTTTCATGGTACGCGGCCCCCTGGAGGTGGTGCCAAACTTTTTGGGTCCCACTGGACCACATTTGGGTTCCATCAGCCCAAATTTGGGATCAACTCTTACTATGTGGGACTGTTGTTCCACATCTAGCAATTTTTAAGTGACACTAAAGTGAAATTGAAGTGAAATCAAGTGAAATTAAAGTGAAGTTAAAGTGAAACTATAGGAAACTGCAAATAAAACATCCCACAAAATTGATCTTTCTAAACTTGAAAGTGATCAAAATTGAACATTGCTCAATTGAAAGTTGGATTGAATACTGAAGTAGCATTGAATTTTTTTTGCATTATGGGAACAGTGGCAAGCCCTCCTTTTGACATGGCCACTTTCAAGGACTACATTAGTGCAATGAACAAAGCTGCGGAAAAGAAGGATTTGAGTAATGAATGATTGGAAGCCCCAATTGCATCCTCATCAAGGGTGACAATTGAGGAACAAAATGATTCACAAATGGAAATGACCTCTGGTGGTAAGTAAAATTTTATGTTACTGTTCTTTGCCATATTTAATTTGATTGAAACTGATAGAGTGCATTCCATCAATATAACCATGAAACTTTAACTATGACTATGTCAATATGACAGATACACTTGCCCCACCTCCTGTGTGAGCTTTTCCTACCAAGGATGAGGCACAAACATATTGTCAAAAATGGGCAATGAAGCATGGTTACAATTTAACAGTTTTCAACTCAAAGCGTGATAAATATGTGTATTTAGCCTGTGATAGACATGGTTCCTACTCTGGGAAATTGTTCACCAAATGGTCAAGGCAAACTCACACAAGGAAGGTTGGGTGCAAGTTTTTAATCTATGCTAGTCACACAAAGGCAGATCCCTTGTGGAAAATCTCCTACAAGAATGATAAACATAACCATGAACCATCTCCACATCCCTCAGTGAATCCTCACCTGAGGAAAATCTCTGGGGTAGCCTTATAAAATCTAAAAGAAGGTGTCAATGATGGGCTGATTACAATCAAGTCAAAAGAAAATTGAGCAAGATTGATGGTGGCAAATACTTTGATGATAAAACAATCTATAACACTAACCGTAAGTTAGCACTTGAAGAACTGAAGGGAAAAAGTGTTATTGAGGTCCTCTTTGAACAACTTGGTAATTCAGGTTGGGTTCATTGAGAAAAATTCAGTGGAGAGGGTCACTTGGAGGCTGTATTCTTGGCTCACCCAGAGTCATTAAAGCTTTAAAAGAAATTCCATCATATAGCTATGATTGATTTTACTTATAAGACAAGTAATTACATAATCCCCCTATTGCACATTGTAATAATTACTTCCAAACATAAAACTTTCACAAAAGCTCTTGTTTTTATAACAAGAGAAACGTTTGAGTTCTACATTTGGTCTCTAAATGCGCTAAAGGAGTTGGCTTATGATCCTGAGAGACTTCCAAAAGTCTTTTTGACAGACCGTGAAAAAGCTTTGATCTGTGCTCTAGAGCAAATATTCCCTGAGTCAACAAGACAGTGCTGTCAATGGCACTTGTCTAAAAATATACAAGCAAACTGTAAAGTGCGCTTCAATCATGATGTTTAAGGGTGGAAAAGCTTTATTTCTCTGTGGGCTAAGTATTGGGCCTCAAAAACCAAGGAGGAGGCAGAGGTCAACAATGCCAAACTTAGAGTAAGTCCCAAATAACTGCCTCTACTGTTAATCTTCCTAGTTTTGGGTTTCTTATATTATGACTTGAATAAAGTTTTTTTTGGAAGAAAGTGAGGATTTGCTCAAGTATACAGATCATAATATCTTCCGTATCAAAGAGACGTTTGTAATGGCTTGGACTTGCAAAAACCCAGATTTTGGAAATAAAACAACATCTTGGTTTGAAGGGGCCCATGCTACTCTCAAATAATTTGAATGGTTCTTACTACTGAACTGTTACCATTGGGATACAAGGTGTCTTTACAAGAAATAAAACCTCTTGGGGATCAATTAGAGAGGTTAAAGCAGAACCATGATGGAGAAGTGTGCACCAAGTCATACTCAATGAATATGGGTTTGCCCTGTTCCCACCAAATAGGGGAACTACTAGTGTCAAGAGGCTCCGTTGTCCCTGAAGATGTTCATCCTCAGTGGAGTTTGGATTATGATCCTTGCAGTTCTAGTTCTGTAAGTTGGTTCAAGTTGGATTGTTCAAATCACTTTGTGATTAATGCTTTTTGATTAATGCTTTTTGAATGACAATTCCTACTTGACTAAAATGATGATTCCTACTTGACTAATATTTGATCCTTTTGAATTTTTAAAGGTCAATGTTGATGAACTGCTCAACAATTCTCAGTTACATGAGAAGCTCAATGCAATGATCTTGAATCATCCTGATCAAGATTATTGCGGGATGTTGAAGCACTTGATGAAGGAGACGGCCAATTACAAATCAAATCCAAGAATTGAACCTAAAGTCTTGCAATCAAGCAGAGGCCTTCAAAAATTGACAGATAACTGGAAAGGTCATTCTTGAGTTGAACAAATTGAAAAGGAACTTGAGTGGGCAAAGAGAAGCAGAAGGGAATCAAAGAAGAAAAGAAAAATTATTGTAAATCTTTTCTTTTGTGAAAGGTTCATTTTTTGGGTTGAATGAACTGATTGAGAAATGTTTATAGTCAAAGTCAGGCTCTTCATCTGAATTTCATAGTTCAGTGGAAGAGACTGAAAGTTCATTGGGTTTGGTGCCATTGGAATACAATTCCTTTCCAATGGATGAAGCATATGCAATGGAAAAGTCAAACAGAAGCTCATATTTGGTGAGTGGTGATTCCTTTAATGAGATTAGAATTTTGGCTGACTAATTTTTGATTTTAGGAAGTAAATTACCTCAATCCAATTCCTGAGAGCTTACACAAGTTCTTGGGTGAGGTTTGGGACCCATTTTGTGATGGAAATTGTGGTTTTAAAGTCATTTCTAAATCACTTGGGTATGATGAGGATGGATGGTTTAAAGTTAGGAAAGAAATGCTTGAAACATTGAGGAAAAATAAGGGGTGCTATTCTAAGATCCTTGGCGGCAGTAAAGAGGTTGAAAAGATAGAACAAAATCTTGATTTCAATGACATCAATGAAAATATTCCCCCTTCAAAATGGATTTTGAAGCTTGAAATGGGTCAAATAATAGCTGATACTTATGGAAGACCAATATGTTTCATTTCATTGGAATTACATTTTACTTTTACTCCTATGAAAATGAGTGTAAAAGAATAATCAGATTGTTTGTTGATTTTCTTTGTTAAAAATAACCATTGAGTCCATCTTGTAATTAAGGGAGATGTGATTCCAATCCTGCCCATAGTTTCCAAACCAAGTTGCATGATTTATAAAAAAGCAGCTTGTTGGGTTGATCACCTCAAAGATCAACTTGAGTTGTATTCTAGCTTATAGATTAATTTCATCATTTGGGTTGGGTCTAACATGCTAATATTGTAATTCTATTAATATAAAGGGTTATCAAATTTTGAACATTATTATGTTGAGTGTTTTGAGTTAACATTGTTATGATGAGTGTTTTGAATGAAATTTTAAAGGTAAGTCAGTTCAACTTGTGATGGGATCAGCTTAACACAAGTTTAACTTCTTTTTTTGGTGTTTTTACTTTAGGGCTGTTCAAAAGACTTCTTGTATTTTTTGGCTGGTCAAAAGACTGGTATTTTTTGGCACTTTTACTTCAGGGCTGGTCAAAAGACTAATTGCATTTTTTGGACCTTTTACTTTAGGGCTAGTCAAGTTGAACTTGAATTTTTTACTTGAATCGGAAGAAAACCAGTTGGTTGTCTTCAGTTTTTATTGTTTTTATTTTTGTTTATTTATTTTTACTTGTTTTTACTTTATTTTTACTGTATTTTTTTATTTTTTTAACCAAAAAATTGCCTTTTTTGGATCTTTTGGTTGATTTCTGTTTTTTTTTTTTTTTTTTTTTTTTTTTTTTTTTTTTGTATTTTTATTTAGTTTATTTGGGTTTATTTTATACCATTTGCTTTTTATTATTATTATTATTATTATTATTATTATTTTGCCCACCAGACTTGTAGCCGTGTGGCACAGCTACACAACTAAATTTGAGCCATTTAGAGCCCCATGCAACTTGAATTTGGTTGGGCTGGCCGTGTGGCATGGAAAAAGACTACATTTGAGCCATGTGGGGCTCTACACAGCTCAAATGTAGTCGTGCATCCACCACACGGCTGCCCAGTGCCATGTGGAGTACAGCCCAACCACACTCAAATTGTGTGGGGTCTGCACAGCTCAGGTGTAGCCATGTAGCTGTGCCACACGGCTCATTTGAGCCATGAATTTAACATCATCCTATTTGGAATTGAAATGTTGGTTAAAAAACCAAGTATACCTGATCAACCACTTGGTGAAATACTACCAATAATCCAAATCAATCTTTTAAAATATTCAAATATGCCATCAATCACAGGTAATAATTCATCTAGGTCTGATATGATAACTATTTTAAGTCTCAAAGAAAATTTACATTAATTTTAAAAAAATTATTGTGCAGACTTACTATAGTTTTAGAAGGGAAAGAATTTCAAAACCACCTTATTTTACTAATAATCTAAATGAGTAAAAGTAATACTATATACCACTTCAAGGACTTCTGGAAAGCTATTTTCTAAATTAATAACATATCACAAGTAGTATTTAAACCAGAAAAACCTTGGTTACTGTATAAGTTCCTTAATTTATCCCATCCTCCCTTCTTACAAACTCCTCATAAAGTTACTCCAAGATTTATTTTTTGTTAGGATTGGGACCAATATTTGAAAGGGTTGGAGATGGTGTGACAGTAAAATATCCTTGATATTTTGGAAGAATTATTTTTCTTTGATTGGTCTCTTCTCCTTTATTACTTTTTCATTATCTTCCATTGATTATTTTTACTTACCAATAGTCCTATATCCAAAACAATTTCCTTTGGTAGCTGGTGGAATTTCATAATTAGCTTTTGGAATAGTATGGGGAGCTGAAACATTGCTTTTGGAATCCTGTGGCCTCACAGATGATTCTAAAATATTCTCCAACAGCATATGATGACATCTGAATTTGAAAATATGAAAATTTTTGCACTGAGACCTATTCCTCCAAGCCAATGTCTTGAAATCAATTTTTTGAAGTTTGATGCATTTTTTTTTTCATTGGAAAAGAGGAGAAGAAACACTAGTTTATTAATTCTAGGATCAATTAAGAGATATCAAAATAATTTAATAGGTACCTTATATCAATGAATTGATTGAGTGATGGAAATTTTCTTCTCAAATAAAGGAGCTTTGATTTTTATACTTGGGAAAATTTCACACTTCAAACTTGAAGATCTACTTTAAAACATACCTCTGTCAAATCAGTACCTACTTTTCAATCAAAATCATGAATCAAAATGAAAGGAATTCTTAAATATTAGTGGATTATAATTGCTAATTCAAATGAAAAAAGTGACAATTTCATCAAATCTATTCAGTCAAAAATTTGAATTGATCTTTCAAGCTTTCATTTTGGCTTCAAATAATTTCTTCGTTTTTCAATTAATCAGAAAACCCCTTCAATTTACTGAAATAAGAAACCATTGAATTCAAGTGTGGTTAATCAACAGTGTTCTTCTCCTGGATTCATTAAATTCATTACTGTTCAACTTTTTACAATTATTTTGAATCTTAATTTTCCTCTGCATTATCAATTCCTTTAAAAGCAAAGTACAATTATTCCCATGATCTAATTACTATTCCCCAATAATTCATATTTACTCTTACCCTTTTTTTCTTCATTTTAATTGAATTGAATTTTATGGTCATCTCTGATCTATATATTGTTGAGCTTTCAGTTATTTCAAAATTTTATGAAAACATTCATTCCCACCTTGCACTTCCTTGTAAGTTCCTTATGCACATTATTACTCTCAAACCAGACAGAAATTTCTCAGGATGTTCCACATCTATAGACTAGTTTTAAGATTACCTTAAAAGAACAAAGAATTTCACCTATAGACTGTTTCCTCATTTATTTCATTCCACATATTTGCACATTTTCCAGTTAGAAACTGTTAAATCAAGCTTTTGTTTGTCTTAATATAAAAAAAAAATTACCCAAACATTGAACTATACTTCAAAGCAGACAATTCACTTCAAAATTCAAAGATATCTTCATGAATTTGAGATTTATTTTAGTGTTAGTCTCTGCCATTTGAGAAAAATCCACCAAACTCCCTTTCCCCTCTGAATTAAATTTTTTCAGATCTGGGATTCCCAGGGCTAATAATAACCTCTAGCTACCTGGACTGATAGAGGTTCTGATTGTCTTTTTTTTTGAATTTTTATTTTTATCATTTTTATACACTTGACTGATTGATTTGAAATTTTATATATGAAAATATGGGGGCCAAAGTGGAATGGTGTTGTTTTTGTCCTGTAGCCAGAATTTTATGGGTATAGGGTAAGAAAAACTTTTAGTAAGGCTATTTGTCTTAGCCAGAAAACAGCAGTATTTCTTTTGGTAACTAAATGTTTGACTATTAACCAATTTTTCAAGTTTTTTTTTTTTTTATTCAAATGGTGAGTTAAAGGCTTTTAATTAATTTTTTTGTAGCTTCTCAACAAATAAACTTATGATTACTCTTAAAAAATCCCCTTTCTTTTTTGAAATCAATCCTCATTTTCATATTTGGGGGATTCCTATTTTTCGGCTATTTGTGGGAGGAATTTTTTTTGAGTACTCTTTGTTGAATTCATCTTGTTTATTTGATTGGAGTTATTGACCCTTGGGGAATTGGAAATTTTGAACTCTGAGGTAGAGTAATCAGTGGATTCTACCACCATAATTTTTTTTTCTGTTACTGGATTTGGTTTTTCTTTTTCTAAAAGGAGATTTTCTGAACTAAGATTTTGGTTGGGGCCTGGTGATTCTGGGCCAGAAATTGATGCTGTTTCTGCGCCATTTTTTTTATAATAGACCAGGTTTCTTTTTTGGGCCAATTTGGGAAGAATAGGTACTTATGATATACTAATCTTTCTATGCATTGGTTATAAATATATATTTATAATATTTTTTAGTATCTGTATTTATATTATTATCATTATATGATAATTCATTCATTTCATGTTTTTTCATTTATTATAATATTAGGGTGCAGCTTTTTTTCTGCCACAAAATTACTTATGAAAAACCAGTTTTTTGGTGTGTGAAGACCCAAATTCCAATAGTTTTGGAATGCACAGTTCCACACACCACTGTTTATAGCATGCAAGATTTCAAACACCAAAAACTAACACTTTCTTTGTGTGTGCATGTGTGCATGCCAAAAAATTTTGCATTTGTAGCTGTGTATCCCAAAAAGTGGTGACACAAAAGAAAAACTTTGAAAATTTTGAAAGATTATTAAAAAACCTTGAATTCATTTTGAAATGAAAAACAAATGTGGGATTTATGAGATCTAAACAATTGTGATAACAGAAATATAACAAAAGGAAGGCAATATTTTTATAATTTTTTCCTTAATAATTGTAAAACTTTCATTTTTTGTTCAAAGAAATTGAAGAATCATATGAAATAATAAATAAAAAACTCAAAAAGAACTAACAAAAAATAAAAATCATTAGTTTTCTCATTTCCCCTACCTTTAAAATCATTGGAAAACAATTTATCTGTGATTTCAAAAATACATGTGTAATTCCTTAAACTTATGCGTGTTTCAAGAATTTTTGATTTTCAATATATGATTCTGCAGCTTCATAGCTTGTTTTCTATAGAGATCAAAAAGAATTCTACAAAGGAATTTAATTTTTTCAAGGCCTTCAAGAAATCCATTCAAAAAATCACATAATTGATGTTTCAAAATGGTTTTTTTGACCATTTACTTTGCCTTTTTGCTTAATTGTTTTGGAATTTAAATTCAAAAAAAGTCTTTTAAATAAATTCAATATCTCTAAAATATTTTTAATGATTTTTTGGATGGATTTTTGGCCCCAAAAAATTGGAAACAATGAAAATAAAAGGAACAATTAACACATCCTTTTAAATATTTTTCAAAACATCAAGCTTCAATTTTTCTTTCAGTTGAATTTTTCAGCCCTTTATTAAAATAATAAAAAGTTAAAAATATTTGTTTTGGAGTTTCTTGAGGGTTTTCACACCCCAAAATATTTGTCACAATGATAATAATTCAATATGAAAGGGGGAGGCACACTTTTGAATCTATTTTTTATGTGTTTTCTGAACCAATTTTTGCAATTTTGAGATATTTGAGGTGCTTTTATCAATATAGAATTCGAAATTTTTCATAAGTATTTTTTGTTAATTCTTGAAGCAATATTTGTGCCTCAAAAATTAAACTAAAAAACAAGGGGACAGGAGGGAAAGAAACTCCTTTTGGGCTGGGGTCAGCTCTTTTGACCCCTCTTACATAACACCATATTCAATATGATTGTTCTGAATTATTTCCAAGTCCCTCATCACCTTCTGTAATTCTCAAATTGTCTCCTCACCCACCCCATCACCATTCAACTTGACTCACCACCCAAAACAAGTGCACAACCAATCAACACCACACATCACACCACACATCATCACTAACTACACCTCAATCAAAAAAAAAAATCAAAACACCACGGCTACCAAATAAACCATCCTGAATTCAGATATTTCACCAAAAATTAAAAAAACTTACTCCCCAAAATTCCTTTGTGAAAATTTGGAACTTTTCAACTCAAATCCTCAAATAATCAATCAAAATCAGTCAAACCTCAAAAAGTCATATTTCCACTCTATATCAAGTCTATTAATCCATTTTTTCATTTAATTTATTCTGAATATCTTTATTAATTCCCAATTTATCTCAATTAAACCTATCTAAAATTTAAACTCCAATCTTTACCTCATTTCAAAACAAAAAACTGTCATCAAATTTCTCAAGGAATCATCCACCCACTTTTTGGGACTTTTTCTTCCCCTCCATCCTCCATTTACTCACATATGCCTCAAGATCCATCCTCCATTTCATCATCTAATTAAAATATTTATTCAACCCCTCTCTTCCCTCCTCCTGATCTATCATATAATCAAATGGATGAGATGGTTAAGGCTATCCGATCATAAAAAAAGTGCCATGTCTACCAAATTATCAAATACCACAAAATAAACCCACACATACCAATGTGATAATTATGGGGAATATAAAACAAGTAATTAAGGGAAATTCTTTTAAAAAACAAGATAGATCAATTGCAATTTCAAATTAAGAATTGATTTTTAAAAAAATTGAGTTTCTGGAGTGTTGAAATTCAATGTTCAGACCAAAGCCATCTACCTTAAACTGATCCTTCAGATCATCCAGTACAAAAAAATATTCTAGGGCAGCAAGAGGAGAAAGTTAAAAATCAAAAAAGCCAGTTTCCTTGGTTTAGATGTTTTTAATTATCTCATACAATCCTCCAGCCCCAATTTCAATAAAAACCTCAGTACCATTTACAAAAAAGATTGCAAATTCAAAAACAAATTGTCTTGATGGCAAAAATCCCTTTGAAGCCTTGATGCTTTATTCAAAGTTAATTTTTCTTTTTAAATACATGATAATGCAGATGAATGTAAATTGAAAATTTTTTAATTTGTTTCTTGAGAAGATTAACAACTTGGAGGGAGCAGAAACAACAAGGACACAGCAGAAATTTGAGAGAGAAAATATTTCAGAAAAGGAAAGAATAGATGGGAGAAAAAATGAAAGAAGCAACAGCTGAACTCTTGAGGAAATCTTACAAGGCAGGAAGACTCATGATGTGAGACGCTGAAAAACTTGAAGAGAATTTGAGTTTTCAAAGTTGAAAGCAATTGGTATTGAGGAAACAAGAACAAAAGAAGAAAGGAAGAAGATGAAAAAAAATAAGAGAAAATAAACAGAAAGTAAAAAGAAATTATTTTCAAGAAAGAAAGGAATTTGGGAGTGAAAGTTGATGGGGCTGAGGTCAAGAAGATTGGTTGCTTGGGACCCCAATGAGTAAGAGACTTGTTGATGGATTTTTAGTGACTCAAGAGGCAAGCTGCATTCAAGAGGTGGGTGGCGTGACAGGTGAATTCATGAAAGAGGAGGAATGCATGGGGGGGCATTTGGTTTATTTAGCACCCTTTGTGACTGGTAGGATTTCAGTGTGAGTATAGTTTGGATTGATCACCATGATTAGATTGCCTAAGGAGAATTTTGAGAGAGTTTTAGTTAGCCCATCTGCAATCATATTAGAGGAATCAATAAGTTTGACTTCAAGATTGTTGAATTTTAATTCATTGCCAATTGGCTTTGTTTTTATGTTGATGTGCCTAGTCTTGGAGTTAAAACCAAATTTCTTGATCTTATTGTCCAGTCCTTTGTTGTCAATGAAGTGTAAGTTAGGTTCTACTTTTTTTGGCCACATTTACGCAATAAGACCCCTCCTCCATATTTCCTCAAGGTATGAGTCAACCAGTGGATTTAATTCTGCTTTGGTTTTTGAGTGGGTGATGCTTCTTTGAAGGTAGCTTCTCCACAACAACAAGGATCCTAAGATTAGAGTGAGATGTCAGGATTGCAAGTGTCTGGTTTTGAGTTTGTTTTTCCAGGTGGCATTTCTGAAACATTGTAGTTGATTCTTTGAGTTTTTCACTTCTATCACAAGAGAGAGACGTTTGGTGACCTTCAAGTATTTCTAGCATCTCTTTGCCTCTTGCCAGTATTTTATGCCTGGAAATTTGCAGAATAAAGCCAGACTGGAGACAGAAAAGCTGATATACAGTTGTGTGAGACATGCAATGCAGTTCATCAGGAAGACTGCAGATCTGTAGTTGATGTTTAGGGCAGCAAATTTGTGATGTTCTTTGTCCATGGCAGCTTTGAGATTGAGATTAGGCATCAGTGGTACAGAAGAAGGATTGCAATTGGTCAGCTTGAGTTTATCCAACCAGTGGTTGATGTGTTTTGGCTGTGAAAGGAATATTTTTTTGTTCTCTTGGGATTCTTTCATTCCTAGAATGGTTTTTGGCTTGTGTGCTGTGGAATTGGGAAATTTAAGAAGGATTTTTTCTTGAATGTTGTTGCCAAGACCAACCAAGATAAGATTGTTGACATGAAAATAAATGATGGAGTTGAACTGAAGATTAAGATAGAGGAATGGATCAGAGGTTGACTTGTGGAACACTTGACTGATTAGCCATTTTTTCAGGGTCCAGAACCAGTTTAGAGAAGCTTGTTAGAGACTGTATAGCAACTTTTTTCATTAAGAGATATTTTGATTTTCTTTTCAATACTTTGGGGGTTTTGATGATGACTTGTTCATTCAAAGTAGCATGGAGAAATGCACTTTTGACATTGAATTGAGAGACAGAAAGGTTTTGATACAGCCCAAATAGAAGAGAGATTCTCAAAGAGGCAACTTTGCTGGTGGGAGAGAAAGTGTCTTCATAATTGAGGCCATAGATTTGATTGAATCCCTGTATGCGCAGTCAACTTTTGTAGATGAGAGGGTTTCCATGGTAGTTTCCTTTAAGTTGATAGACCAAGGTAGTATTTAGTGGATTAGCAGGTTTGGGATGGTTGTAATCTTCCCAGACCTTCATATTTTCAATACCTTTCAGTTTGATTTACTTTGATGATTCCCATCATTCTGAGTCTTGAAATTTCTTGGCTTGCTCAAAAAACTTTGTAAAAAAGTTTTGATGATATCCAAATTGATTGGGTGGCTTGAGTGTGAATCAGTCTTGCAATTATCTTGGAGGGTTAGCTTATTGGAAATTTCTTGTGAAGATTCTGAGGCCAACTCATTGCTGGGGTTGTTGTTTTCTCTTTCTTTGATGTTGGAAGAGTTTGGTTTTTTGAGTTTGGCTTGCTGATTCAGATTAGAAGGAGTGGATTTTGGAGATGTAGATGATACGCTTGATGGGCTGAAGAAGTAAAGTTCCAGGGTGGGAGTGGGTTGAGAGCTGGTTTTTTAGTGACGTCTGAGTGGGAATCAATGATCTTGATGTTTTTTGAGGAAATGAGAGAGAGGTTAGAATCTAGGGTGAGTATGACAGAAGATCAGGATTGAAACCCACAAGGGTTCCTTCAATTCCTTAATCTTTGACCTTATCCCCTTGAGGCACCTTTGTTTTCAGGTACACTACCTTTGATCCTAAGGGGTGGAAGTATTCAATAGGTAGTGAATTTTTAGTGAAGAAATTGTAGGGAGCAGGTTTGTTCCTGCATATAGTTATTTGGTTGAGCATCAGGCAGGCAGCCTTAGAGAATTCTTCCCAAAGATTACCCAAGAGAGTGGAGGATCTAATAACTGTTTGAATGTATTCCGCAAGAGTGCAATTGGCCTGTTCCACCTTTCCATTTTGTTTGTGGTGGTACAATTTGGTGATCACATGCTGGATGGAATTTTCATCAAAGAAGGAAGATAAATCATGAGAGAAAAATTCACCTCTTCCCTTTGTGCAGATAGTGGAGGGGAAAATCCCTATTTTTTTTTTTTGAATCAAAGAATGTATTTGAGTTGAGGAATTGTGTTTTATTTAGAAAAAAGCAGTATGGAGGAGAGATAGCCTGAGAATTTGCTGAATATGGTCATGATGTAACTCATTCCATTGAAAGATTTGGGATTTATTGGTCCCATGAGATCTATATGTAGTTTTTAAAACATTTTTGAGGCTGGTTTTTATTTCTTGTTGAAGGAAGCCTTGGTGATTTTGGAGAAGGCACAGTTGGTACACTGAAAATTGGAGATAAGATAATCTGAGATTTGAGGAATGAGGTTTTTGAGTTGAGGAAGACTGGAGTGAGAAAAGAATTGATTTAAGTAGAGGAGTTTGTCCTTTTTAATCATCTTACTAGTGAGGTAGCTAATTTTGAAGTTCTCCCCAACTGAGAGCGGTAGACCCAGAGTGAGAAGGTTGTCCCATATGAATCCTCTGAAGGCAGATTTGTTGTTGTGAATTACTTTTACAGATTTTCCTTTTTCTAGAAAAAAGCAATTATTCTCTGTCACAAGCACGGCTGGTGAGATTGATGTCGAGATTGGCGGAAAAAAGGCAATCACTGAGTTTTATCTGAGAATTTTTCCAGGTGAGGGTAACTTCACCTTTTTACTTGATGGGTAGGTTGGCTACGTCTTTCCCTGTGCTGATGTGCTTTCCAGAGCATTCTTGAAAGGATGAGAATTATTCTTGAGATTTAAACATGTGGCATGATGCCCCAGAATAAAGAATGATTTGGTTTTCAGCCTTCACTTTATCAATCCATGTAGTGAGAAGAGGGTGATAGTGTGCAAATTCTTTGCCCTTTGGGTTGCATTGAGCTTGCCACTTTGCTTGAGATTCCTTCCACCAATCGGGAGCATGGTTCTTGTGCACATGCCAGCCATTGTCCTTGGAATGATCTGTTGATTTGGGTTTGTGGTAGCTGTGTATGAATCATATTTCATTTGGGATGGGAGCTTTGAGTTTTTTTGTGATGAGAGCGGTTTCTCAAACTTCTGATTCAGTGAGCTTAGATTTTGTTTTGTTTTTGAGCTGATTTGGATTTTTGAAGAATAGATGAAACGTGAATTCCTTGTCAGAGTGCATAATTTTCTGTTCAAGAGGGTGAGGAGAGGCAGGAAAATTGAAGAGTAGAAGATACGCTATGCTGTTGGTGGGAAGTTCAATGCCTACATTGGTCATCTTTTTGAGGGAGATTTTGATCTCTGCAATGAAAGAGCTGATACCTTCTGGTTTGAAATGGTGATAGATGAATTAATTGAAGACTTTCTCTTGATTAGAAGTTTGAGAGGAAGCGAAAAATTATTTGATGGTTTTCCAAAGCGATTTGGGCAAGTTGATGTTATGTTGATCCAAAACATTTTTTTGGGTGACAGAATCAATTTTTGAGAGCATTATGACACAAGTTTCTAGATTGTCCACCGGTTTTAGAAACTTGTTTTCATCTTTGAGGATTTTTTTGACCCCCTATAGCTCTAGTAGGATATAAATCTTTTCTTTCCAAATTGAATGATTGTTTTCCATCAGGTTAGGTATGGCCTTGAGAGAAGCCTTGAGCATAATTTGACAAAATCCATCAGTTGTGCTAGATTCCTCCATGGTTTGGTATTAGTTAGTTGAGTGGTTTGGCTTTTAACTGGGTAAATTGGAAACTGTTGAATTTTTTTTCTTGATAAAATTAACAACTTGGAGGGAGAAGAAACAACAAGGACACAGCAGAACTGGGAGAAAGAAAATATTTCAAACAAGGAAAGAATAGATGAGAGATACAATGAAAGAAGCAACAGATGAACTCTTGAGCAAATCTTAACAGGCAGGCAGACTCATGATTTCAGACACAGGAAAATTTGAAGAGCATTTGAGTTTTTGAATTTGACAGCCATTGGGATTGAGGAAACAAGACAAAAAGAAGAAAAGAAGAAGATGAATAAAGGATAAAAGAAAAGAATCAGAAATTCAAAAGAAATGATATTTGAGAAAGAAAGGAAGTCAGGAGTGAAAGCTGATGGGGCTGAGGTCAAGGAGGTTTGTTGCTTGGGACCCCAATGAGTAATAGACTTGTCAATTGATCTTTGGTGAATCAAAAGGTGGGCCGCATTCAAGAGGCGGGCCGCATTCAAGAGGTGGGCCACATTCAAGAGGTGGGCCACAGTCAAGAGTTGAGCTGTATGACAGGAGAATGAGTGAAAGAGGGGGAATGCATGGGGGGAATTTGGTTTTTTTAACAATGGAAAAATCAATTATTTATTTATTTCACTCCCTGATTCCATCAAGCTTCTCAAAAAGTTTCCTAATTTTCTTATAATGTACTGCAAATAACAAAAAAAATAAGTTTGGAACTGCCCTGCTTCATATTGTTGGGGTAAATGATCTTTCAAGCAATTTTTCATTTTCTTTCTGTTTTTTATCTCAAGATAAAACCAAAAAATATCAATTGGACCTCACTCAATTTCAAGACAACTTATAAGATCAGGAAGAAAGTTTAATCTTGACAGAAACATAAAAATAATTAATCAGTGCCATCAAAACAATATCCCTTTCTTCTAATCATCTTATCTGTATCTGTAATATTTTCAAATAATTTCAAATTTGTTGCTGGAAAAATTTCAATTCTGAAGAAGACTGGATAATTTCTGAAAATATTGGAATCAATTGTTCAATTAAAAATAAGAATTGTATTATCAGGAAGATTTTACCAACATTTCTTTATTCTGGAATGCCCACACTGCTGATTATCTCCTTTGAGAATTGGATCCCCCTCAAAAAGAATTCTTACTTGGTCAACAAAAATTTTCACTTTGGAAACACTAGTACTTAAAGAATAAAAGGGCTTGATTTTATATGAAGATATTCACCCATTCATCTACTGGCTACTTTTCCCATGTATTTCATAAAATATATCATTCAATAAATATTCAAATCCACAAAATTTACATTGAAGTCTTTCAGCATCAATTCAAACAGCTCATTATTTTTCAAAACTGTTTGGATTGTGTTTGTGGAAAAATCAGCCACTATGCCTACAGAATTATTGATTAATTTAATCAGGTACCCGATTCCTGTACTTAAATTTTGAAATGTGAGTACACCTCTTATATGAGTATACCATGTATTCAGAAAGTTCAATCAGCTATTAAAAAAGGTGAAATATTGAAAATTGAGTATTTCAATCCTCAATTGTATGGCATACCCTCCTTTGTGGTATTATCTTTTGTGTTAAAATAAGTTTTTTTCTTATTTATTTCTATTGATATTTATGAATTTAACTGTTAGAAATTCTTCTAATGAAGATTTAAAAAATACTCAAGTTCCTTCAAAATCAACAAATGAACATAGATACCACAATAAACTGTCCAAAGACTTCCAGAAATTTCAACTTGCTGAACATAAATTTTATCTTGGTGAAATGAAGAAGCTGTTAGGAGAAATATATCAAATTTTTGAAATTCAAGAGCCTGATTCTTCTGAAATATCACAAGCCAAAGGAAGACCAAAAGGAGTATGCAATAAATTTAAGAAATTTTGAAAATCAACAATTAAAAGATATTCATCTGTTTCAAGATAATTTGAAGTACAAAATCCAAGAGGAAGGCCAAGGGGAAAAGTTGTGGAAAGTTTAGTTCCCAGTAATTTTTCAAAAACAGAATTAATAAATTTTCATTTTGTTTTTTTTTAATTTATTTAGTTTTTGAGAAAGCAGAAATAAAAAAAATGCAAAGGGGAAGTGAGAGAAGCAGGCAGAATCAGAGGACGAGGTCAAATTATAGTTATCCATTTTATTTTCTGAATAGGAACTGATTTCTTTGATAAATTTTGAGTAATTTGTTCAAAAGCAGAATTAATCAAGTTCCAAAATTGATTTTTTATTTTTTTGGAATCTATTCAGGTATTGAGAAATTAGAAGGGAAAAAAGGAAAATGGAAATGGAAAGAAGAAGGAGGAATCCGAGTAAGAGATCAATTTCTATTTATCCATTTTTTTTCTGAATAGGAAATGATTTCTTCAATAAATTTTGTAAACTTTTTCAAATGGGATGATTTTGTGACTGAAGATAAATTTTCAGAAGATGAATTGCTTCCCGAGTTTCAATTTATTAAGAAATTCATTTTTTATTTCATTTAATTTTGCTTTTTTCATTAATCTTTTGATTTCATGTTTTTTTAGAGGTCTGGAACCATTAGCAACAAGAGGTTTATTATGCCTGATTGCAATCCTGGGACAGGAATCAAGACAAAAAAAAAACAAGAAAATCAATATGATGAAGCTTCTTATCATCCTCCTGGAAAATTTTAATTTTCACAAACAGCAACAACTGAAAGTGAGAAAGTGAGAAAATTTTTTAATTTCTGAACTTCTGGATTTCTTTCAGTTTTTCAAATTGTTTTTGATTTTATTCTAGATTTCCTTTACCTTATCTTATTCTTCTTCTAGAACTTTTGAGATTTTGTCCATAAAAGGAGTGATGAAAATATTTCAAAAATATCCATTTTCAGAAATAATGTGGATTTTTTCTTTCAGTTCCAATACAAAGTCTTTGTTTCCCCTGAAAATTATATTTGAAAGATATCCTACTTTCATGATTTTTTAGGAGATGGAAACTATGGATTCAGAGAAGCAGATGTTGGTATGTGAATGAGAAATAAAATATTGGACTGGAATCAGGAAATAAATTTTCAAAGAACTATATTCCAAACAAATCTTCAAGGAACTAAAATTAATGCATGAAATCTGGGGCCAAAATTTTGAAGAAGAAAGAAGGCAACTTAACCACCTTTCTTTCCCAGCTTCAATAAATTTTTGGATGAAATTTCCATGTCATGTTTTCCTTCTTTCTGAAACATATAGGTTTCCAGTGGTTCTATTTTCTCCCTTAATTCCTTGCACTTTTCTTTCTGTTAATTCCCCATCCACTCCAAATTACCAATCTTGTCCAATCTGCCTGATTCTTTTAGAAGAATTCAAAAATATATTTTCCTTCAAGTGAAAGTCTGATCCTTGGCCAGCTCCCAGATTAGGTCCAATTTGGAAAATATTTGTGAACAAGGATTCCAATTCTTCCAAGACAACTGTTCAGAAGAATTTGGATCTTGGTTATGAGGTCTTGTTGCCTAAAAGTAAATCAAGTAGAAAAATTGAAACCATAGAATTTGAATAATTATTTGATTAATATATGTTTTCTTTCCCTTTTTTTTGTCTATCAAAACATGACAATAAATGCCTTCAAAAGTGTGGAACCCCACTTGTTTTTATAGAATCATAATCATTTTGAAAAATATTTTGGGGTTTAAAACCCCTCAAAAAAGCACAAATAGTTTTCATTTTACCCTTCAATTGTTTCTCTACAAGTCTACACAAGAAAATTGAAAGAAATATTGAAGGCTGATGTTTACAAAAAAATATTGAAAAGGATGTGTTAAATTTTTCTTTTTTTTGTGTTTCTTCCAATTTTTTGAGGCCAAAACTCAATAAAAAAACCATCAATGAATATTTGCAAGCTCTGAAAATAATTTCAAAATCTTTTTTCCACTCAAAATTCCAAAATAAATCAAGCAAAAGGTCAAAGTAAATGTTCTACAACTGCATTGTGAAATGTTGGTTTTTTGAGTTCTTTTTTTTGGGGGGGGCGAAGTTGAATTCGCAACCTCGGGACCCCTGTTCACTACCTAAAAGGGGTTGCGTGGCACAATTTGCAACCCGAAATGGGTCGCAAACAGTCATTCACAACCCTCCTAATTCGCAAACAGCCATTTGCAACTCAGGTGAGTTGTCAATGGCAAAAAAAATAACATTGTTGTAGAATATATTTATTTCATATATCTATATTTCTTTTATATCTTTAGTTTTAATTTAATTAATTAATTTATTTTTTATATATATGTTTATTTTTTAATTATTTCATTTAATTTTAATTTATTTATTTATATTTTTAATTTAATTAATTAATTTCTTTTTAGGGTGTTAGGTTTTTCACGCCCCCAAACCTGGAAAGCACGCAGTTTGGATGTCCCCACAACGTCCTGCAACATCCCCAACCCATGCGGTAAACCTGGAAAAAACATGGTTTTGGGGGTTGTCAAAAAAAATACTGGGGGATAGGAGGGTATCTCAAACCCCTGTAGAATAAATCCTAAGAATTTTGGCCATTTTTAAGGCATTAAAAATTGCCCCCAAAAAAATGGGAAAAAAATGCTCCATGTCTCAAATCTTTTCACATTTTCAATCTTTTTTTGTTGATTGTTTTGAAAAATCTGAAGAGAAAGAAAGTTTCCAAATACGGAAGGCCATTCAATTATAATTTATTCAGAATTTTAGCACTTCACTTTCCCGCCAGAAAATGGGATTTCCATAAAAAATGAGACATTATTTTCAATTCTTTTTTTTGTTATTTTTCCATGAGATTTTCCAAATTTTCAGTTTGCAGTATTTTATTAGGAATTTTGAAGGGCCCAAAAAAATTATCTTGGTATTTTTTTTAGCTTATTGGTTCCCAAAGAATTCATAATTGAAAACACAAATTGGTTTTTTTTGTTCTAAATCAATGGTTTTTTGCTCTAAATCAATGAGTAAAAAAAATTATGAAAATTGAGTGAGAAAAAAACAGAAAAATGATTCAATAAAGATTAATTTGTACTACTTTATATTATTTTTACTATGAGGAAACAAAATCTTCAAAACAAGTTCCCAGTTATCATGAATCAAATCTTCCCATTTTTGTGATTCCTTGCTAGCAAAATTCTTCCAAAGGGGATCTAATTGGGGAGCTGGCCACAGTTCAGAATTATAGTGGAAAAAAACTATGTTCTGAAAATCTTCCAAAATAATTAAACATATGGGAGATGCTTTGGCATGAACCCTTCTCAGAAAGCTAAGAATAATTCCAAAATAAAAGAAAACACTTCAGAAATCAATGTTAGAATTATTTGTTTCTCAAAGAAAAGAAAAAATACTGCAATAGGAGGTTTTACATGCCACTGGTGATGAAAATAATCAAGCAAAAATTGTTTCTTCTTGAAATTTTCCTTGTTCACTTTCTGTAAACAAGGAATCCCCATGAAAGAAGAAAAATCACAATCAGAACAGGTGGTTGATCTTTCTGCTTAAATGTGAAAGGAATGCACAATCTTGAGAGCATAGTGGCTTATTTTTCCTGAGAGGTGTTCAACACAATATGGGAGACCAATCAAGTTTTTGAAGTCTTGCTTTGAATTTTCAATGGCAGTTTCATGGAGTTGAATTGAAACTGAATGATATATTTGGTGAACTACATCAGAGAAGGAACCAGAAGAAGTTGTGATAAATCTTTTGACATAAGAGTGAAGCCCTTCTATTCTAGATGTGCTGGTGCTTCCAAAATGCAGGCGCTTGTTTGCAGCATATGAAACAAATTTTATTTTTAGAGGAAGCCAGTTGTCAAGAAGGTAGTCAGGAGTAGGGGGATTCCAGAATACAGTCAGTTTGGTAAAATTATCTTGATAAGAACTTTCAGATTTGGATTTGACCAGCATATTCCAGTGTTTTCTGAATATCATCCATTCTTCTTCAGATTTACAGTTTTCTCTAAAATTTGTTTGAATTTTTTTGAAGATATGCCAGACACAGAGTAAATTATGAGAGTTGGGAAATATAGTTTCAATGGAATGAATCAGGGCTTGCTCTTTTTCAGTCACAATGACTTTGGGTTCTTCATGTTCTAATAATTTATTAAGTTGATGGAGAGACCTTTCATAGTATTCCTTTCTTTCTTGTGAGAGTAAACAAAAACAAACAGAGAATGCTCTAGCACAATTTTTGACCCCAAAAATGTGAAGAAGAGGCATGGAAAATTTGTTGGTTTTATAGGTACAGTGCATCATTAATACTGATGGAAATAGTTTGATTAATTGGATAGAGTCTGGGCAAGAAATGAATAAAGAACTAATATGACCATTTTTATTATTGATTTCATATGTGACAAAAGAGTTTCTTGATTCAATTATCAAATTTTATATGGTTGATTTTTCTTCCAGTTTTTCTTTTTTAATTTTTGATATTTTTTCATAGATTGTACTAAGGGTTTTGTGAACAGTAGATTTGGAGGACTGCATTAAGGAATTAAGAATTTTCAGGGGAGGAACCCCAGCTTTGGTTAAAGAATTGAAAATATCCTCTTGATCACCCTGAATCCTTCTATGAACTGGATGGGTGGATGATTCAGTTGATGGTGGATGATTGTGATCAGGGCATTGGATTTTTATTTCCCAAAGACCAGAATTCTTGTAAAAGCTTCCAGAGAATTTGAAGGGAAAGTTTGTTTTTCTAGTTGATGAAAGTCTTTTGCTGTGCAAATTGGGTTTATATTCCCCAGATTTTTCTCATTGGTAAGTATATCTTTTCTCTTTAGTATTGGAGACTTGGGTGGAAATGGAATATCCATGGGATTTAGCCCACTCTTGAACAGCATCCACAAGGTCCCCCTTTGAATGATATGATAATTCAGGTGGAGGAGACAAAGGGGTGGAATCATGGGGGTGATATAAATCAGTTGAAGAAGTAGAAGGAAAAGCAGCAGAGGCAGATATTGGAGCAGAAGAAGAAGCAGCAGAGGCAGATAGTAAAAGTGGGTTGATGTGTTGTTCAGACATTTTTTGTTTGGGATTTAGATTTTGAGATGTTTTTTTTTATGAAGACTTGATTTTTTTTATTTTTGATTGAGTTTTTGGATTCAGGGGGGTCTATTTAGTGGAGGTGTAGTGTTTAATTTTATTGGTTGAGTTGTGTTGAGTAGTGATGTGTGATTGGTTGATTGGCGTTGAGTTGTGATGATTGGTGATGGTGGTGATGATGGTGTGGTGTGATGTGGATTCTAGATTTTGACAGGTGATGTTGTGGTTGAGTAGAGTATTTGACCGCCCCAAGAGGTGAGGAGTAGGAATTAAATCATTTAAAATCATATTGAATATCAGATTATTCATATAGAAGGGACCAAAAATGCAGACCCACCCCAAAAAGGGGTTTAAACATGGTATTTTGAGTTTAGACATTTGAGGGCCAAAGCAAGGTCCAAAAAATATGAAAAAATATATATTTATGTTTCATTTTAAGTGCATTTCAAGACTGTAAACTCAGTTTGTCCATAAAAAGAATCAAAATAGTATCAGAAATTGCTTCAAAATGCACCCCAAAACAGACACTTCCCATTATTGTTGTAAATGCATCAATTTTTTGGGTTAATAATTGATCCTAAAAATCCTGATATGATTTTTTTGGGCCCTTCAAAATGCCCAATAAAATACTTCAAACTGAAAATTTGGAAAATCTCATGGAAAAATAACAAAAAAAAGAATTGAAAATAATGTCTCATTTTTTATGTAAATCCCATTTTCTGGCAGGAAAGTGAAGTGCTAAAATTCTGAAAGAATTATAATTGAATAGCCTGCCTTATTTGAAAACTTTATTTCTCTTCAGATTTTTCAAAATTGTCAACAAAAAAGATTAAAAATGTGAAAAGATTTGAGATGTGGAGCATTTTTTTTTCAGTTTTTTGGGGGCAATTTTGAAGGCCTTGAAAATGGCCAAAATTTTTAGAATTTACTCTGTAGGGATTTGAGATGCCCCCCTATCCCCCATTATTTTTCTTTTATTTTTTTGAAAACCCCCAAAAACCATGTTTTTTCAAGATTTATTGTGTGGGTGGGGGATGTTGCAAGATGTTGTGGGGACGTCCAAACCGCGTGTTTTCCATGTTTGGGGGCATGAGAAACCTAAAACCCTATTTTCATTTATTTATTTATATTTTCAATTTAATTGATTGATTTATATTTATTTATTTATTTATTTTTTTATTAAAATCAAAGAAAGAAATAATAGATAAAAAAGTTAAAATATATATATATATATATGTATATAATATAGCCTTTTGCAACTCAGATGAGTTGCAAACAGCCATTTGCGACTCAGATGGGTTGTGAATGGCCATTTGCGACTCAGATGGGTTGTGAATGGCCATTTGAGACTCAGATGGGTTGCAAAAAGTGTTTTGTGCCTGTTTGCCACCACAGGGTTTCAAATTTGACATTTGCCTTTTTTTTGATTATTTGGATGGGTTTTTGAGGGCCTTGAGATACATAAATGCCTTTGTAGAATTTTCTTTCTGGAGGCTTTAGACATCCAGATACACAGCTGAAGAATCATGTATGAATAATTCAAAATCATTGAAACACCCTTGAGTTTAAGGAACTACCCTTGTAAGCTTTAACTTGAGGAAATGTAGCTTACCCATGAGTCTAAGGAAGGGTTACATAAGAAAAATAATTCTCAACTTAACTCATACCTCATTAAACAGACTTCCAGAAGGAAATCTTTTTGGGTACAAATTTTGAACTCTATAGAAAGTAACCCAATCAAACATGTCATATTGAGGCATTTGATTTTTAAATCTTTCTTTAAGAACTTATTTGAGCTTTGAAAATTTCTAACTAAAAATAAAAAAAATAACATCTTTGAAGAAAAATCCACTGTTGAATAATTCATTCAAAGATTAAGCAATTTTTTTTTGAGTGAAACACCATTATTTGGCATGCACAGTTCCATGAGCTAAAAAAATATTGTGGGCCAAATTTTGGTGTGTAGAACTGTGCACATCAAAAATATTGGCATGTGGAGCTTTGCATGCCAAAAATTGTTTGTCTTAGTTAATTTTTTGGTGTCAAAATAGCCAAATACTAATATTTTGTAACTATAATGTTGTTTATAGTTGTTTTATTGTATTTTTTAACTAGTGGGGAAAAATGGTTGTAATTTTTTTGTTGATTAACAAATTAAATTGATTTAAGAGGATACTATTTGATATTTCAATCACATGGATGAAGATATATATATAAATGGAACACAATACATTTGAATGCAATAATTATTTAGAAGAAAATGTGTGAGAGCCACAACCACTATTTGATTTCATAATTGAGGTTGAAACAAGACAATAATTCATTGTGAGATAGTCACAAAAATAAATGAAATGAAAATGAATTTATTTGTGAAACACTTGACCAGCAGAGACTATGTTAGATGATTATCTTATCAGAAATTTTTTTCAGGAGAAATCTTTGGAATTGAGCTAGAAAACACAGAAAACTCAGATAATTCAATCAGACCAATTATTCAACATAGAAGACTAGAGAGTTTTGTACATAGTTGATTTGGTCTGCTGTACTAAGGAAGCAACCTTTAAACCTTCTGAGTTAGGATTTAGATGAAAAGTTATTCTGTAAAATGAGGGTCTTGGTAGATGAAGTTTAATAGAATTTGGGGCACATTGAATCAGTGTTTACCACATTTGAGGTCCTTCCTGGTAGGATTGAACAATTACGTGAATTGAATAGAGTAAAAGTTTGATTCATATTTTGTATGATAGTGAAGATAATAAAAGAAGATGGATAAATAATTTTATGAGAGTGGATGAGTGATAAATTGTGAGAAGATCAATGCAAGTGGTCATTAATGATGTGGAGTCAAAAAATTCAGCTCTCCGGTCTAAGAGAGGATGAGTTTTAAACTTAAGATGTGTTTAAGCCATGTTTGAAGTATCTGCATGGCAAGTGGTGATGTGTGAATTCTGGACTGCCATGCAAGTGCACACAACAATTAATCATCTGAATCTTTTTTTATTAATATTCTTGACAGCCCTCCTTGATTCAATTTATGAGATAAATTAGGTATTAACATGATGTATTAGTCTCAGGATCAAATTTTGACTAGCTGCCTTAGTTAGAATTTCAACTAAAATTTGATTGGATTTTAGAGGTTTTCAATTTTTTTTAGAAAGCGGGGACACAGTATTATACTACTGGGGATCTTTACAGACAGACAACCTCTCTTCAAGGGGCATCCGTAGGCAGTTTAAGAAACGTGGAATGAATAATGCATTCATTATAAGGACTTATCCCCTGATATAGCCAGGCAAAACAGCACAATGGCCAAGGCTGGAAGGGAAACACTCACTCTGAGTCAATAATCCACAGAAAATCCTGCAAAGATTCAGGTTAAAGGGTTTCAGGGCAATTGGGGTTGATTTCCTGAATAAACTTCAATGAATCAGGTTGTTAAGTTTTTGGAATTAATAATGATACTACAGACTAGGTCACATCTCACTTGCCTATCTCTTTATAAGCACTTGATCAATAATGACACGGTTTCTGATTGATAATAATAAATTCTGGTAAAACTGAGAGGGAATGATAGATCCAAAGAGGTATGTATAAATACCTTTTTGGGGTTATAATGAGCTTCTCAGAGAAATAGAGAGGTTTTTGCTCAAGGGCTGAGGCTGGCCAGCCATTCAGGGCAATTTTGGCACATCCACTTGGTGCTTTCAATAATCTATCCTCAGATCTGTTAGATTTACGTACTATTTTAGTCAAAGGATCTGTTGATGTGTTAATGGTCTAATTCTGATCATTCTGAACTTATACTTTATTTTTATTATTTATATTGGTTTAAATTAGACACATGTGGATGTCTAATGATTATTCATTATCTGCAGATCACATAGGTAATTTTCAATAATTTTTACAGCCACTCCTTGTAGTTTTTTGTGGTCTTCAAAGATCAGGGTCTAAAGTTTATGTGGTAATTCTCAATATTTGATTTATCATAAAAAAATACTTTAAATTGATTATATAATATTTTTATTTAAGTTTTAAGGTTTTTAGAATATTTTTAATGCATATGTCATATTATTACATATGCTAGGTAAACTTAACTAGGTTGTAGCTCTTAAGAGTGGTACCTGTTGTCAGATTTGTTATGACTGATCCTGATGCGGGGATAAGTCCATTCAGATTTGCGCAGGGTAGGATCAGCTGCGTGCGTGGAAGAATTGGCTGCGCGCGGGACTTCTGTACGCGGGAATTTGATGCTACAGGTATGTAAGGGTTATGAAAGGATGCAGGGCTGCGCGCAGGAATTGTGACATAACACATTTCGGTGTTTAACTCCTAAAATATACACAACAACTCAATTCTGACTGAATTTTAGGGGTGAAACCTATACGTGACCACATGTGGGAAATATTAAATTGGCCAAAAAGTGCCCTATAGTGATGCTGTGGATTTTTGGTCTTTTCTTTCTTTAATTATTTAAAAATATAAGCAGTTGGATTTCAAGGGTGGGGTCAGTGAGTGATCCTACCTTATTTTGGGTGAGAAATCCAAATATATAGTAAAATTCTATGATTTCTCACTGCTTTCCAATTTTTTTGATTTATTTTTTCTTTTTGTTACTTTGACAGGATTCTCTTTACATAGTAGCAAGCCAACATTCCCCCACTCCATGATATGTCTATATCTGAAATTTTTTTTGGTTTAATGTCTCCTGCTAGATCTGTAATTCCTCAGTTGTATAGGTCCATCTGGTATATTTTGTTTAGGAAACAATTCATCCTTATCAGCTGAATCTTCTTTGTATCTGACCAGGTAGATTCTAACATCCTTTCCATTGATCCTTTCTTTTTTATTTTTGAGGATATTGCTAACTTTTCCTCTATCTCTTTCAGGATCATCTGCAACAGGTATTCCTGGTGAAGGATTTTGTTCCCTTCCACTATAATGCTAACCTTTGATGAGACTTACTGGGAAGACAGGGTGTTTCCCGGAAAGTTCATCACTAAGGATCACTTCTATGGCATTCTTACCATGAAGCTTCTTGATATTAAAATGTCAAACAAAAGCTGGTCTGAGATTTCTGTTACCAGCTAGTTTATTAAAGTTTGCTGTAGAAACCAAGACTTGATCACCAATTTTGAAATCAGGTTCTTCATGGGTTTTATCCCATCTTTGTTGGTTATATTCAACAGCCTCCTTAACACACTTCACAGCATGTTTTTTTAGCTACATCTATCATGTTATTGAGATCAAGTGATGTTGGATGAATATTTGTAAGCTGTTGATTGAGGTTATCCTTGGGTAATTTAGGAATCCATCCTCTTCCCAGTACATAAGGTGCTTCCTTAGTAGTAGAGTGCTTTCTAATGTTATAAGCCATTACCAGTGCAGGTAAAAACTGACCCAATCATGGCAGTATTCATCAAAATTCTTATATTTTAAACCAAAGCAACAGAACTTTTGAGCATATCTTCTAGAGTCTGAATCATTCTTTCAGCTAATAAATCTTTCTGGGGGTGATAAGCTGTAGAGAAAGCTAAGGTAGTTCCCAACATCTCATTGAGAGTTCTCCAGAACTCAGAGGAATAATTGGGGTCTCCATCACTGATAATAATCTTGGGGACTCCTACATCAGCAATAAGTCTATTCCAGAATAGAAGGGCTACTTCCATAGCAGTATTGTCCTTGTTTTTTGGTAGAAAATTTGCTTTCTTGGAAAACCTATCTACAATGACCAGGACTGAGTTATAGGAATAGGCTCCTCCCAGGAGTAATCCAGTCACAAAATCCATGTTGATAATCTCCCATCTTTTCTTTGTTTCAGTGATCTTTTGAAGGAGACCAAACCTTTTTCCAGTTGTCCTATTAGACTTCTGGCAAGCTTCAAAACTAGCAACATACTGGATTATGGAGTCTCTCCAATTGATCTGTCAAGAAGTTTTTTTGACTTTTTCTAGGGTCCTATCAGTAGATAAATGACCAGATGAATGTTATCATGACACTAAGCTAGGATATTGATGCCTGTAGTATACTAGGAAATCCCATATGGTAAATCTTCCAGCTTTGTAAGGCTTCAGGAGACATTCAGATAAACTGTTAACTAGTTCAGATGGTGGAGAAGTACTTTCCATAATGGTGATTAAGGTCTTCATGTCAGAGCTGTAAGCCTCTCTGATAGAGTTGAAAAAGGATTAATCTAGTTCAAAAATGTGGATTCCTAAAATAGGAGCTTCAATATCCAATATGTTAATGTTCAGTATAGGAAAAATGTCATTGTCCTCTGGATCATAAGCAGGATTTCTTGGATCATTGGGTAGAGCATTCTTGCTTAAACTTTCAGCACTCTGGTTTCTAGCACCAGCTTGGTGAACTATGGTAATCTGGCCTCTATACTGTTGTATGGCTATCTGCCACCTTAACATGTGCCTACTAGGGTTCTTCATATTCATCAAAGTCCTGAAAGAATTGCAGTCAGTGATAACTGTAAAATTGGTTCTTTCCAGGTAATAATGGAGTTTCTCTAGAACCCAAAAAAAGGCAAGAAACTCCATTTGGCTTGCACCGTACCTCTTCTCAGTATCCTTAACTTGTCTGGATATAAATAGTATAGGTTTTTCCACTTTTTTATCATCTCTAATGACTCCTTGGTGTGAAGCATCTCCTAATCCTTCCATGCTAGCGTCTATATATGGCTTGAAATTTTTATAATAATCAGGTTTAATAAATAATTGAGCTGAGGTCATAGCTACTTTAAGTTCCTTGTAGTTTTTAAATCTTTCATGATTCATCTCAAAGAAGGTGTTGTTGTTTCAGATTTCATACAAACACTTGGTGAGAAGGGCAAACTTTGGTAGGTACTTCCTGTAGTAGCTTCAAAATCCAACAAATGATGAAATTTCAGTTTTATTCTGGGGCATGGACCTATTCAACACAGCTGCTATCTTGCTTTGGTCAGCAGTTAAAGTTAGTCCTGAAAAAATGTGTCCTAAGGCTTTGAGTTCTCCATAACCAAAGTCACATTTTTTGATTCATACTTTAAATCCCACAGCAGAGATACGTTTGAGGACTAATCTTACTTTGTCCATTTGTGTATCCAATTCATCATAATAAATGATAACATTCTCAATGTACACCATCATCCATCCTTGTCTGAGTAATAGTCCTAAAACAGTGTCCATCATCATTTGGAAGTGAGAATGAGCATTTTTGATACCAAAAGGCATCCTTAGATCCTCATAAATACCCAATAACATATGATTGTCATAAATTTCCGGCTGTCAGGGCTTATAGGCATCTGGTGAAAACCTTTCAGCATATCCATAGTGGTGATAAACTTAGCTTTTGAGAGGTTATGCAAAGAACGGTAAATTCTTGGGATAGGATATTGACCAGCTTTTTTATAGTTGTTCAGCATTCTAAATTCTCCAACCATTCTTGATTTATCATCATGCCAAGCTATAATTACTGAAGAATTAACATCCACTTTTTAATTGTGTCCCACTTTCCTAAGACTTGCAAGTAAATTAACTCCTGAATGTGAACTTCTAGAGCTTCTCTGGATTTAGGACTAGAAGGGTGTCAGCCTCCTGGATTCCAAGACCCTTGCTATCCTTTAGCTAGCAGAGGGGGAATAAATAATAAATATATTATTCAATAAATGCAGCAAAAATCCGTAAAATATTTGGATAAAGCTCTTGCAAGGTTAGTTGGTTTGGTTATATTTTAATATTATTAATCAATATTAATAAATTGGTTATTAAATAAATTAATAGAGGGCCAAATATATATTGGGGATTTTTAACCCCTCTCTTCAGGGAATTCACTTTGAAAACATGTATACCTGCTTACTTTGGAACCTTGAATTTATATTCTTAAAGGAGATATTGCCCAAAGATAATATATATATAAAATATATTGTGGAGTGGTAGGGCCTTGTAACCAAGCTTCCACAACCAAAAAACAATAATAAGACTCACTATATTATATTTTTGAATCCTTTAGGTACCTTTTTGGGACGTGCACTGATGGTTTAAAACCTATTACTGGGGTTTAAAAGGTTTTTCAGCAATTTAAATTGATAAAAGGGTTGTGAGACGCATATCATTAATCAGACTAAATCAAAAAATCACTTACTTATCTCTTACAAGTATTTGATTAACTTGGCACGTTGTCTGGATTTAAATATAAATGGGTCTATGGGTATCAATATCCTCAAAAGAGCTCTATAGGTATAGCTTTTTGGGTACCAATTCTGTCCTTCTGAGGGATACAGGGGCTCCAAGGGACAGGTGCTAAGGCTAGCAGGGTAACCAGTGGTAGCCTGTCATGTTTTCTTGGTGCTTTGGCAAGGGTAACAACTAATTCCACAGGGTATGGGAATTATTCTGCCTTTTGATTGATTTTTTGAAGTGTAAATAATACTAATCTATCCATATGATCATTATCTAATTAATTATCCATAGTAAATATTTCCAGGATGTTAATACTTTTTCTTATTAAACATTCCTATGGGTAATCTGATGTCGGATGGGTTCTAATTATGTATTAGCTGATGGGAGTAAAATCATAATATTGATTTTGCTCCTTATTTTCAAAATTCTGTTGATTTCCTTAAAATAATTAATTAAATGTATAAGCTATGGGAATACATGTAATATTTTTACATAATCAGTTTTCTTAGTATTTCACGGCCATACGGATGTCTTGAAGTTCTCACAAATGTATATTTGAAGTATTTTAAGATATTTTACAAATATTAGTTATCTTATTTTTGACATATTTGGTATTTTTATTATATTTTATAAAAAATATGTAGAAAGTTTATTTAAGTATTTTTATATAATTTTATGTATTTTTAGACTATCTACTTTCCACAGGGACATTTAGTGCATATGTAGTATGTCCCCATCTAGGTTGTAGCACCTTTACATGGTACCTAGGCTTCTCAAGCCATCTGTAACTCTTTCAGTCCATAGTCCCGTGGCTGCTTACCTGTCAGATTCCCCGGGCTGCGTACACAGCTTGTCAGGGTACGCGGACAGGGTGGCAGTGCTGCTGCTCAGCGGCGCGCGGATGTGTTGGTCGCCGCGGCTGCGTGTGGGAATTGTAACAAATCACATTTGCGCCCATAACTCCTCCAAATCACAGAATTCTTGGATTCTGACACAAAATTCACTTTGAAACCTACACATGGGTTTTCATTTGAAATATTTAAATGGTCAAAAATCCCAAGGCTGCGCCTCTTTCCAAATTTTCATAAATTATTTAAAAATATAAGCCGTAGGAATTTGAGGTAGGTGTCAGTCAGTGACCATACATTGATTTTTATGTAAAATTGGAATTTGAAATAATATTTTCAATATTATTTCTCCTTTAATAAAATTTTAATTTATTTATGTTATTTTTTTACTTTTACAGCTTGCTCTGCAATAGTAGCAAGCTGGCAAAGGGTAGCAGGTCTCTTAAGCTTAGGGGGGTAAGGAGATTGAATTTTCAGGGTTAGAATCATGACATGTCCCTTTATATTACCAATGGGGTGGTCCTTAGAAGCATAACCAAACAAATGAAACCTTGCACAATCTCTCAACATATTTATTACTTGAGATTTTTATTTGTTTATCATTGGAATTTCATTATTATTATTATTCAAGTATTTTTATCAATCTTTGTAGCTAAAGGAATGCAAGGTTCATGGTATCAGAGAGCTGAAATTTTATATATATGGGATAACTGCTTTAATCACCAATTGTAAAAAACTTGTAGCAAATGGAGAACACAAAGTAAGGGATGGAGGACATCCTTCTATGTAGTGAATTTATAGAGTGACATTAGAAAAACGTAAGTGTGTTAGTTTATTGGTTGAGGGGGAAGTGCATCAAATCCAGGTGTGATGGAAGGGGGTTTAAATAAATTTTCAAATATGTTTAAAGAAAGCTTGAACCAATTGAGGAATTAGTGCTTACTAAATCTGTTTTCAATGTCCTCTGTTAAATTCCTTGTTACATGTGTGGTCCTTAGTTACATGTGTTGTCCTTGGTCACATGTGTTGTCCTTGGTCACATGTGTTGTCCTTGGTTATTTAAATTTTCAATTTTCAAAAAAAAAAGCTTTGACCAAGTGAGAAATTAGTTTTCATTACATGAGTTTTCAATGTCCTCTGTTACATTCCTTGTGTGCTTGTCACATTTTTTGGCCCTGTTACATTCTTGTCCTTGTTAAATTTGTTTTCCCTGTTACATGCATTGGCCCTCTGTTACATTCCTGTCCTTGTTACATTTTTTGGCCCTGTTACATGCATTCTAAGATATACATACAAACAGTTAGTTTAAAAGTATTGAAAAGCAATAAACACAAACCTTACCTATTAAAATACATAACACAAGCCCAAATACATACAAAGAGATAGATGAAAATTATAAAAACGGAATAAACACAAACCTTACATATGTACATACATCACACAAACCCAAATAAATACAAAGAGATAGTTGAAAATCATTAAAAAGGAATACAAAATAACCTTACATATGTATGCACATCACACAAACCCAAATACATACAAAAAAAAACTGACTGAAAAAAAGGGGACAGAGAAAAAAAAGCAAACCAAAAAAAAAGAGGACTGAACTGGTTGCAAGAGGTGGAGTCTGAATTTCTTTTGAAAAAAGCAGACTGAAAAAAAATTGGCAGAAAAGAAAATACTGAAAAAAATTGACTGAAAAAAAAGCAGACAGGGAAAAAAAGCAGCTGAAAAAAAACAAAGCAAAAAAAAAGAGGACTGAACTGGATGCGAGAGGTGCATACACAAAGACCTTGACAAATGAATAATAACCCCACGACCTTGACGCTGGGTGGGGCGTTTGAGGTTTTTCAATCTTTTGATATTTATAGATTTTTATTTTTATTTAGTTTTAATATATTTTTATTTATTTTTGGCCTTATTTTTATTCATATTTATTATTTTTTATTTATTTTTTTTCCAATGTCTCTTCTTTTTTTATTTATTTTTTTTCCTAAAATGGGTTGTGAACGGCCGCTCACAACTCTAAATTGCATCATGAGCAGCTGTTTGCAACTGAGCCGGGTCACAAATGTCCGTTCACAACTTCCACAGGTTGCAAGCGGCCGTTTGCGACCCAAAGCGGGTCGCGATTTTCGCCATGAGTCCTTTTTGAGGTTGTGAGGTCGCAAATTTAAAATTGGCCTTTCATTTTTTATTTTTTTGTTTTTTTAAACCAAAAAATCAACATTTTTTGATTTTTTGGTTGATTTCTATTTTTTATTTTTATTTTTATTTAGTTTATTTCAGTTTAGTTTATCTTATTTTTTATTTTTTTTGGCCCACAACAGTTTTGGTTGTGTGGCACAGAACACAAATACATCCAACATTGTTTACAGCCCCACACAACTTGAATTTAGTTGGGTGTGATGCCACACAACCAGGGCCGTCGTGTGGGGGCCGCACAACTACATTTGAGTTTTGTGGAGGCTACATGACTTGATTGTTGTCTTGTAGCGTGCCACATGGCCAAAATGAGTTGTGTAAACAACTCATTTGGGGTGTGAATTTATCATCACCCTATATTTATTTATTTATTCTTATTTTATTTATTTATTTATATTTATATATATTGGGTTTATATTTTTATTTTCTTTATATTTATATTTTCTTTATATTTATATTTTTTTTACATTTATATTTTTAATTGAATTAATTAATTTATTATTTATTTATTTATTTATTTCATTGCATTTCATTTATTTATATTTTTTATATATTCATTTTTTTGATTTAATTGATTTGTTTCTTTTTTACTTACTTTTTTTATTTATTTATTAAAATCAAACAAGAAACAATAGATGAAAAAATTAAATTGCATCAAAAACTCTTTATTTTATCTTTTAGTCCTTTATTTTCAATTAAATGAATGCTTGGTTTGATTAGGGTGTATCAGAATTAAGAAAACCCGCCATTTTCCAATGGTGGTTTTCAAACCAAATCCACCATTTCAAACCTGCCATTAAAAATCAAAAAACCCCACTTATTTCACATCAGACATGTCAGATTTAACTTAAAATTAATGGTTTTTTTCAAATAAAGTATTTGAGGGCTTTTATCGCCTCAACCCATCATTCCACCTCATCACCCCTGGTTTCAACCTCCAAACTCATTCAAAAAATTCTACCTCCAACCTCATCCAAAAAATATGCTTCATCACTCTCTTATCTTCTTGCTATCCTCATTGCTTCATCACTCTCATTGCTTCATAACTCTCATCACTTCATCACTCTCATCACTTTATTAATTTCATCAAATCCTAACTCTCATTGCTTTATCACTCTCATCTCTTCATTGCTATCCTCACTGCTTCATTTATCTCATCTCTTTATTTCTTTAATCACATCCTAACTCTCATCACTTTATTTTTTTCATTGCTTCATCCCTTCATACCTCTTACTCTTTTAAAATGGCCCCTCAGCAAAACTCCCCCTGCAAGTCCACACAAAAATACAATGGACAAAAGCAAAAATCCCCAATGAACTCTGTATCAAATAATCCTCCCCCATCAGCTTCCAAAGCCTCAAGTCAGCTCAATAGATCTGATCAAATCATCCTGGTAAACTGGCTGAAAATTCCCTCCAACTATGACTCCTTCTTTGGATCCAACAACAAAACACAAATTGGCCAACCTTTATCCTCTAAGGTTAATGGTTATCTCCTGATGGCCAATGAAATGAAGAATAAAACAAAAGTTAGGCTGGATCTTTCATCCAAACAGATGCGGGAGCAATTCAAGAACTATCAAGCCAAGCACAAAAAGGCCCACTCATTTTCAATCTCCACTAGCTGTGGTATCACTAACTCCAATAAAGCCAAGGGAATAAACTTGGTGGTTGATAAGTTGGACTAAATTTGTCTTTTTCATATTTATATGGAGGAAATATTTAGAAAGTAGGCCATAATCAACCCTTTAGCTGCTTTTGATGCCCAAAAATCAAATTCAGTAGATACCAAGGACTTGGCTGTGGATGCTCAGCCTAGAAATGATTATCCTGACAAAACCCATGAGTAGCCCAAATTGGATGTGGAGGGGTATATTCAAACACAAATAGCTCTGATCATTTCTACATCAGCATTTCTCAATGATTCAAACAGTTCTTTGGAACCCTCACTTCCTTCTTTGGATCTCTCTCTTCCTGGGGTGGAAGAACTTAACAACTTTGCCAATGAGGAGCAATTTATTCCACTATCTTCATTACAATCAAGATCTATTCAAGTAAGGAAGCAATTTATTTTCTTTTATTTCTGGTTAATCTTGACTGATTTAGATTGTAAAAAAACAGCAACATCCATTTCTGAATTGCCAAAAACTCAAGCCAATGGGGCCTTTCACATCACCTTCAAATGAGAGTGATGATGTTCCCACATAAACCTCCTCTGAAAAGGGAAAGCAAAATGCCTTCAATTCCATTAACATCAACCCCAATAGCCATCAAAAGAGGAGAAAAACTTCCAATTTTTCTGGCTTTGAAGATATCATGGAGAAGCAAGATTCAATTAATTGAATTGATTGAATCTCCTTTCTTTCAAAATCAAGCTCATTCCTACTCCCCTCCAAAAAACAGTTAAATAACAAATTGAATCTGAAAAACATGGATTTGAAAAGGAGAATTGGGATTTTCAACTGGCTATTGATTTTCAAAAGCAGAAAGCCAAGATTTTGGCTCATCAACAGAAATTGGATGCTGAGTGGAAATTGAAACAGGCAGATCAGGAGTTTCAAAAAGAGCAAAAGAAGAAGTATCAGCAGGAAGAGAGACTGGAAAAGTAGAGGGAATGAATTGCAATGGGAAAAAAAGATTGGTTATCAGTAGCCATGACATGTATTGGTAGCAGTAAAACTGTGGAATAAATACAGGAAATTACTTGATTGCTTGGCTTGTAAAATATTTACTTTGATGAAAAATTCAAAAATAAAAACAAAAAAATTATTTTCAAATACAAAAATGTTTGAGCCTATTTTTAACCCCACCAATGAAAAAAAATTCTTATTTTCATTTTGGTCTAGAGTATATTTTCCGCTTTTCATGTCTTTGCAAGTTTTCCAAGTAGTCTTGTTAATTTGAATAGGCATGGCCATCCTAGTATGAGTGGCATTTTCCACAGCATGAAAGTAAAGTGCTTTTACTTGTTTGCTGCCCAAACCATTTTTACAATAATTTTTTTTTTGAAGTCAATTCTAAACCCCAAGTAAGGAAAAACAAATTGGCCATTGAATACTTGATATTTGTCCTTGTTGTCAATAATTTGTCCATATGATTTTTTGGTTGGGACCACCAGTAAAAAGGAATATTTTTATATATGTCACCTATGTCAATGTGAAGATAATTGTAGAAGGAATTCAAAGTGAATGTGATGTGGGTGGCACAGTCAAAAGGAGTGAGCCAGGATCCAAACTCCAACAAATAGAAAGAGAGGATATTGTTGTCCAGCATTGTTTGACAGTTGGAATCATGTGCCAGTCAGGCTAATTTTTGGAACAATTGGCCTAGAATTTGTGAGACCTTTTCAGACCTAAGGTTCAAAAGAGAAAACTCTTGAGGAGAATATTGAATAGCAGCTTTCTTCAAATACCTTCCAAATAGTTCAGAGGGGCGCATCAATTTTGCCATCCAATTTCCCACATTTTACCTACCCAAGATCTTGAGGGACCAACAGTGTTGACAAGCTTTTTGGATTGGTGAAGGAACTCTGTGGCTTAGTTGATGTCCTTCTTCTCTTTCCCAGAGAGTTTATTCAAAGGGAAAAATTAAATTATTGCAACCAGAGAGTGTTGATTGGAACAATCAAGAACAGCAACTTTTCCAGAGCTGAATAAATGGAATTTTTCAATCTTCTGTTTGGCTTGTTCAATCTTCTTTTTGGCTTGTTCAATCTTCTGTTTGGCATGTCCAAACTCTTCAGGGGAGTTTTTTTGAGTATCATTTTTCTTTTTTGCAGCAATAGCAGGGTACAAATCCAAAGGTTTCAGTTTTTTTCAAGACCAATCCACCTTTTCATTAAACCCTTCTTCATCTACTTCCAAAGAGATTTTGGAATCTATCATTTGAGCCCTATTTTTTCAAACAGCCCTCTGCTTGCCACCTCTCTTGATGTTTTTCAAACAATCTCCTTCAATCTTCATCCCTCCCAGGCACCTAGTGTGCTTGGGGTGAGGATCAAGAAGGGACTCAAATGGTTGTATGAAATTTTGAGAGTTGTGGGAGAAGCATTGGAAGTTCAGAACAAGGGCAGGTTTAGAAAGAACCAGAGGTCAAAGGGTGTGTGCCATTGCATGTAATCAAAAAAAAAAAGAAAAGAAAAAAGAAAAGAAAAAACAAAAACCAAAAAAAAAAAAAAATAAAAAATAAAAAATAAAAAATAAAAAATAAAAAATAAAAAATAAAAAATAAAAAATAAAAAAAAATAAACAAAAAAAAAAAAAAAAAAAAAAAAAAAAAAAAAAAAAAAAAAAAAAAATAAACAAAAAATAAACAAAAAAAAAACAAAAAAAAACAAAAAAACAAAAAAAAACAAAAAAACAAACAAAAAAACAAAAAAACTAAAAAAACTAAAAAAAAACTAAAAAAAAAAAAACTAAAAAAAAAAAACTAAAAAAAAAAAACTAAAAAACTAAAAAACTAAAAAACTAAAAAACTAAAAAACTAAAAACTAAAAAAAATAATCATTAGTCATGTTATAATCAAGGTAGAAGATCATCAAGCATTGAACAAAAAATACTGGTCAAAGCTGATAACAAGAAAAAAATGTCAATCTTCATTTAAGGACAATGAGGAGGAGAACGAGGAGAGGAGAAGGGATCAATTTCTTGATTGATTTCAAATTGATTGCTAATCAATTGTGAATCAATTTCTAATTTATTTCAAATCAATTTCTTGATTGAGAGCAATCAATTCACACTAAATTGGGAGGGGGGGAGCTTACCTTGGGGATTGAGCAAGGAGGTGGCAGGGGACCTAAAGGTTGATTGATCAAAGAACCAGAAAACAATGAGGGGAAGGAAGAGGAGGAGGGGGGGGGGTCTTACCATGGGTACCAACCAAAGGCAGAGGGGAGGTGGTGGGTAAGGTGGAGGTGGTGGGTGAGGTGGTGGTGGTGGGTGAGGTGGTGGTGGTGGGTGAGGTGATGGGTGAGGTGGGGGTGATGGGTGAGGTGGGGGTGGTGGGTGAGGTGGAGGTGGTGGGTGAGGTGGTGGTGGTGGGTGAGGTGGTAGTGGTGGGTGAGGTGGTGGTGGTGGGTGAGGTGGTGGTGGTGGGTGAGGTGGAGGTAGTGGGTAAGGTGGTGGTGGTGGGTGAGGATTTTTGGTGAGGACAAGGAAGGAATGGACCAGTGGTTTGGTGGGGTGTGGTGGGTGTTTTGGAAGTTTTGGTTCTGATTTTTTTTGATTCCACCAAAAAAAAAAAAAAAAAAAAAAAAAAAAAAAAAAAAAAAAAAAAAAAAAAAAAAAATGGAGTCAGCCTAGGATTGTTGGTTGAACAACCAAAATAAAAAAAAAATACTGTGATGTAATTTTTTACCTATTTAAAAAACAAATGATACTCATAAAAGCAAGCAAGTGTGAGGGGTAGAATCAGCCCTCTGATGGTGGAAGATGAGCAACAATATGAGACAGGGATGACTTGAGGAGGATCAGGAATATGTTCTTCAAATATTTCTTCCCATTCTTCTTTGATGTTGGCCAGAAGGTTGTGAAGGATTACACAAGTGATAATCCAGTTGTTGAGGATCTTCATGTCTTTGGAATTTTGAAGCTGGTTTTGCATTTCCCTTAAGCTGGCCCATCTTCCTTTCAGGAATCCTATGGCATTCTCAATCCAAACTCTGGATTGGGCAAGACAATAGTTGAAATCAGTTTTTGTTTGATTGTTGGATGAAATATTGTGGTATGCTGAAACCACATATTTCCTGCTATCATAATCTGAATAGGTCAGAAGGTATTGATATTTCCCAAAATATTTCTCTGGTTGTTGGGAAATCTGCATCCAATTGCAAACATATGAATTGTGAAAAGAATTCTTGTTGTTATCACAAACAAGTTGTATTGCCACAGAGTATCTATACAGATAGATTAAAAATTTCTGGTCAGTTTTTTATAAAATTTGTTATCAAAGGCTTTGGAAAAGAAATCAATTGATTTCCCTTTTTTCCAATCAAAATAGTGGTTTCCATCTAGCTTGGGTTTTTGACTCAAGGGTATAGTGGTTCCATCAAAAAAAACCAATGCAACAAGGAAAGCCTTCAGTATACATTACTTGAGATATCTCCTTGCTTTCTTCTTTGGTTGGCCAAAAAAGGACTGAGAAAAAAAAGATAGGATAGCAATCATGAATCCCTTGGTGTATAAATCAATGGTTCCATAACCAACTTAGAATAGATTTTCTAATTGATGAATTGCTGCTCCATTTCCATTTGATCCCAATCTACAAAGGGAAATGGCCAGTTGGATAGCTGGATCATTTTGAGGATTCCAAGAACTTTTCTGGAAGATGTGGTGGTCTTCAATCATCTCCAAAAATTTCATGAAAGAATTCAATAAATTTTTGAAAAGTTGATGGAAACTTAAGTTGTGGAGGAGATGAAGCTTTTGCCTTCCATAAATAAGTTTTTGGAGATTCTGTCTTCTTGGAACCATGTATTGCTTTTCCAATAGAGAATTCAAAGCTAACCAAGTTGATTACAAATCACAGTCTGAATAAGAGTGAAATAATAAAAAAGGTTCAGTGAGCTTTTTTATTTTTTCAACTTTTGGCCAGGAAGTTTGATTGTAAATGTTGAGAAAGATGGTGATGTGATGTGGGGTGATGAGATGATTATGGGATGTGTTTGATGTGATGGAGAAAAGATGTGTGTGATGCAATGGAGATGGGATTGGTATAGATTTTCTGAGGTGGAGGTGTGGATGGGTTTTTTTCATGCAATGGGATGTGTGTGATGTGATGGATATGTGTAGCAATGGGGATGTGAAGCAATAAATATGTGAAGTAATGGAGATGAGATGTGTGTGATGCAATGGAGATGGGATTGGCATGGATTTGCTTAGGTGGAGTTGTGGATGGTGGATGGATTATAATTGCATGTTGGATAATTTAAATCCGCCATTTCCATGAAACACACCATTTTGAAATACACCAGTTATGTGGTATGTTTATTTCAGAAACCCACCATTTTTAACGGTGGTTTTGTTCAAAAAAATGGCAGGTTTCTAATGGTGGGTTTTCTAACTCTGATACACCCTATTGGTATTCTCCAAAGCTCATTTATCAATTAATTGATCCATTTACATTTGAGTTTTCCATCATTAATTGTGTTGCATTCTGCCTCTGTTGATGAATATTTGATGTTCCTCTGATGACAACTAGTCCAAAACAATGGAGATCCCCTAAAGAAAAAAATGAATCATGTCTGAGAATTTTAAGTGATGGGATAATCTTCCCAGGTTGTGTCGCTTTAGCATACAAAATTATTGGAGTTGCATTTCTTGGTAATCAAGAGAGGCTGATCTTTTGAGTTTGACAGTTGTTTCCAGGATTTGATGACTTCTCTGCAGTGGGACATTCCCAGATTCTCAAAGAATATTTCTATTGAAGAGAGAGCGTAGCTGATATCTGTTTTAACCAACCCTTCAAATTAGTTGAGCTGTCCTATTTTCTGTCAATATTTAATTTTTGTATTCTTGACTTCCTCCATTTCTTCTGCATCAGCTGGAATAATATGAATCCTGGGTTTGCAGGGAGTACTGGATGGCTTGCAGTTGGATACATCTAATTTGGATAGGACTTTTTTGATGTGGAGTGGAAGTGAAAGCTTGATTCCCTCCTTAGTTTGTTTGAATTTCATTCCAAGCAAGGTATTTGATTTTTGAAAGGAGGAGTTCTTGAAGTTATCCAGGAAAGACTGCTTGAACTTATCAAAATTTCCAGCCACAATTAGATCATCAACATGTGCAAAGATTGCCAATGTTTGACCAGTCTCTGGATAAATACATGGATGGGCTTCTGAGGGTATGAGAACTTGATCCTGTATCCATTCAATCTGCACTATATACTGGTTTTTTGGTTCTTTCTTGAGAACTTAAAGTAATTTTTTCATTTTAGGATTGGATTTTTTCTAGAGGAGCCAGTGGGATGTTGGATAAAAACTTTTTCATCAAGCATTGCATGCAGGAAAGCTCCTTTGAAATCAAACTGAAGCATTTCCAAGTTGTGTTCAAGCTCTAGTAATAGAAGCTCTCTAAAGGAGGCAACCTTGCCTGTAGGAGAATGTTTTGAAATATTCAATCCCACAACTTTGATTAAATCCCTGTACAAAGACTCTGTATTTTTATTTTGGAGGTTTTCCATGGGCATTCTGTTTGATTTTAAAGGAAAAAGTAACATTTAGAAGTTTTTTGGGTTCAGGGCCGTAATACTCTTCCCATACTCCAAATTCTTTGCATGTTTTTAGTTCATTGTTCAGAGACTTGGACAATATGGGAATTTTGAGAGACTCCTCTGCAGACTTAGGGACATTGATGGTTTAATTACTGTAGCAATTGGGTGTCTTCAATTTGCATCAATTTCTGATTGCTTGATTCCTGTGAACAATTTCTTCTTTCACTAAGTCTTCACACTCTTTCTTGGATTCAGAGGCTTCACCTTTGCACTCAGTTTTAATTGCTAATTCTTTAGTTTTTGAGTGGTCAGAGTTATTGTTAGTAAAATGAAGAGGTTTCAAAAGATATAGAGAGCTCTATTTGTGAATCTATGGATATTCTTCAATGATATAATTAGATTCTTTGCTGAATTTTATGTTTTTTTTCTCAATTACTCTTCTGCTTGGTGTGAGCACTCTGTATGACAGAAGTTTGGTTGCATACACCACAAGTCTTCCTGGGAGTCCTTTTTTGTTAAATTTGTTATTTGAATGACTTGCAAGATCAAGGTAGAATAATTTTCTTCCAATGGGTTTCAGATGGCCTTCTGGTCAAGACAATCCATGCATGAGCTTCCATGGGAATGAGTCCTTCAGGATTGGGTATTTGATTCAACACCAGAAAGAATCTCCTGATCACTTTGTGCAAATAGGATTTTGAAATTCCAAAAGAGGAAAAAGTAGCATGTACTTATTCAGCTATTGTTTGATTAGCACGCTCCACCCTTCCATTAGGGCATATCAAAGTTAACAAAACCCGCCATTTTTTAATGGCGGGTTTCAACTCAAATCCGCCATTTCAAACCCACCATTAAAAATCAAAAAAAACAACTTATTTCACATCAGACATGTCAAAGTTAAAATGAAATAAGTGGGTTTTTTCAGATAAATTATTTAAAGACTTCTGCCACCTGTCCACGTCATCCACCCCTGGCTTCCCACCTCCTTCTACCTCCAACCTCATTGCAAATTTTTTTACCTCCAGCCTCATCATAAAAAGATTCACCACTCTCATCAATTTATCACCCTCATCACTTGATCACTCACCACTTTATTTCTCTCATTGCTTGATTGTTCTCATTGCTTAATTGCTCTCATCACTCTACCTCCAACAAGAACTTGTACCTCCAACCTCATCCAAAGAATCCAATCATTGTTTTATTTCTCTTGTCACTTTATTGCTCTCATCACTTCATATCTCTCATCACTTTATCTTTCTTTTCACTTTATCCCTCTCATCACCTTATTGCCTTTAATATTTCCAAATGGCCCCTCAGCAAGCCTCCCCCCGCAAGTCCATACAAAATTCCAACACACCAAAGCAAACATTTCCCAGGAACTCCACAACAAACAACCCTCCCCCATCAGCTTCCAAGGGCTCAAGTCAGCTCAAGAAAGCTGATCAAATCATCCTGGTCAACTGGATCAAAATTCCCTCCAACTATGATTCCTGCTTTGGATTGGACAATTAAACACGTGTTGGCCAACCTCCATCCTCTAAGGTCAATGGTTATCTACTGGTGGCCAATGAACTCAAGAATAAAACAAAAGGTAGGCTTGATCTGTCATCCAAACAGATGAGGGAGAAATTCAAGAATTATCAAGCCAATTACAAAAAGGCCCACTCTATGTCAATCTCCACCGGCTTTGGTATAACCAACTCTGACAAAGACAAGGGAATAAACTCAGTGGTTGATAAGTTGGACTCCATTTTTCCTTTTTATATTCAAATGCATGAAAGCTTTGGAAAGAAGGCCAACATCAGCCCTTTAGCCGCTTTTGATGCCCAACAATCCAATTCAGTCAACTCTGAGGACTTGGCTGGGGATTCTCAGCCTAGCAATTGTGATCCTGAAGAAACCTTTGCCTTGGAGTGGCCCCCATCCAATGCCAAGGAGGATATTCAAACGCAATCAGCTCCAATCAGGTCTACTTCTGTGTTGATTGATGTGCCAAACCATACCTTGGACCCCTCCCCTCCTTCTTTGGATTGCTCTCTTCCTGGGTTGGCAGATCTCATCAACCTTTCTGATGTGGAACAAGATACTCCTCAGTCTCCATTACCCTCAAAATTGGTTCAAGTAAGGAACCAAGCTCTTTTCTCTTCTGTCTGTTTAATCATGACTGATTTAGATTGTAAAAAAACAGGCTCATCAATTCCTGAATGGCCAAAAACTCAAGCCAATGGGGCCTCCCACATTGCCTTCAAACAGTAGTGACAACTTTCAGACTCAAACCTCCTCTGCCAAGGGTAAGCAAAAGGCCTCCAATTCCATCAATATCAACCCCAAAAGTCATCAAAAGAGGAGAAACACTTCTGGTTTTTTGGGCTTTGAAGAAATCATGGAGAAGCAAGATTCATGTAAGTCCATTGGTTGAATATCCTTGCTTCCAAAATCATGCTCATTTCTTTTCCCCTGCAAAAAATGGTCAAATCACAAATTTAATCTGAAAAAATTTAGTTTGAAAAGCAAAAGTTGGATTGTCAACTGGCCATGGATGTTCAAAAGCAGAAAGCCAAGAGTTTGGATCATCAACAAAAATGGGATGCTGAGAGGATGTTGAAATAGGCTGAGCTAGAGTTTCAAAAAGAGGAAAAGGAGAAGGATTGACAGCAAGCACAACTGGAAAAGGAGAGGGAACAACTTTCAACAAAAAAAAAGGATAAGGTATCAGTAGCCTTGGCTTGGATTGGTAGCAGTAGAACAGTAGATGAAATACAGCAGATAACTCAAATGCTAGGCTTGTAAGTATATTTGCATGGGTGAAAGAAAAACAAAAAAATGATTTTTGATTACAACATTTGAGAGTAATCTTAACCCCACCAACATACAGATCTTTTTTGTTTTTATTTGTATTTTTTTCTAGATTAAATTTGGCCATTATTCAAGTCCCTACAAGTGTTTCTAGTTGTTTTATTGATTTGAAGTGACATGGCCATTATGGAATGGCTTTCTGTGTCCACAGCAGGAAAGGTACAGTGCTTGTACTTATTAGCTTCCCAAACCATTTTGACTATACCTTTTTTCTTGAAATCAATTCCAAATCCAAGGTCAGGAAAAACAAATTGGCCATCCAATACTTGATATTTTTCCGTATTTTCAATAAGTCAACCATTTGATTTCTTGGTTGGAACCATGAGTAAAAAGGAGTAGCCAGAGATGTTGCCTTTGTCAATGTGAGGAGAGTTGTCAAAATAATCTTAGGTGAAAGTGATGTGTGGGGAGAAATCAAAAGGTGTAGGCTTGGAACCAAACTCCAACAAAGAGAAAGAGGTTATTTTGTTGTCCTTCATGGTATCATGGTTTGATTCAAAGGAAAGTTTGGCCAAATTGCAAAACATTTTTCCTAGAATTTGGGATATTTTTTTTGGCCTTAAGGTTGATGAAAGCATACTCTTGAGGAGAAGATCTAATAGATGATTTCTTCAAATAAACTCCAAATAACTCTGAAGGTTTCATCAATTTTTACCATCCAAATGCCCACATTTTTCCACCCCAAGATCTTGAAGGACCAACTGGGTTGACAATTTTTTTTTGAACCATGAAGGAAAGTGGTGACAAAGTTGATGTCCTTCTTATCTTGTTCTGAGAGTTTATCCAAGGGCACAAATTCAATTATTGCAACCAGGGCTTGGTTATCAGATCAATGGAAGACAATTACTTTTCCACAGTGGAAGAAGTGGAACTGTTTGATTGTTTTTTTTGCTTTCTCAAACTCTTCCTGGGTGGGTTTTTGACTATTCTTTTTCTTTTTGGCAACAATTGAAGGGCACAGATCCAAAGGATGTGGTTTCTGACCAGACCAGACCACCTTTTCATTAATACCTCCCTCAGTAACTTCCAAAGACAATTCTGAATCCCAAGATTGAAGCCTCTTTTTGCAAGCAGCCCTACTCTTCCCACCTCTCTGCGTGTTTTTCAAGCCATCCCCTTCCATCTTGCTCCCTCCCAATCTTATCCTTAGATTGGGGTGAGGAACAAGGTGGGATTCAATTGTTTGTGTAAAATTTTGAGGGGGGTGGGAGAAGAATTGGATGTTCCCCAAAAGCGGTTAAATGTTTTCCAAAAAAAAAAAAACAATGTCAGTCAAATAGAAATTGTTGGTGAAACATGATTGAATAAAAAAGAAAGAAACCAAACCTGGACTTGAACCCAGGGATACTGGAAGCTGAAACCCCCCAAAAAAATTGGCATGAGTGACCCATGCAACACACCAACAAGAAATTACCAAAAAAATTAAAATTAAAAAAAACCTACCTTCCATGGCAAAGAACACCTGAAAAAACAAAAAAAACCCTGTTGGCTTCCAGTGCAGTCCATAGACACCTAAAAAGAAAAAAAGATCAAAGAAAAGAAAAGAACTGGAAGTCAGCTCCAAAAAAATCTCAATAAACAGGTGCAGGAGGCATTGGCAATTGATTTCTTGATTGATTGCAAAACAATTGCTTGATAAATTGCAAAACAATCAATTGCAAATCAATTGCAAATCAATCAAGCAAACAATTTGCAACCTATTGGTCAATCAAATTGCAATTGATTGATTGATTAGGATTTGGTCAATCAATTGATTTGGTTTCAATTGTTTGATCAAATCCAAATTGATTGATTGGTGGGTGTTGGTTGAACGAGGCAGGAGGAGGAGGAGGAGGAGGAAGGGTGGAGAAAGAGAAGGGAGGGGCTTACCAGATGAGGAGGGGGGTGTGTTAAGATGAGGTTGAATTTCTAGAGGACACAGAACCAACGGCTTGACAGTAGCAGAAAAGGAGTAAGAAACTGGAAAGCATACAGAAAACAGAAGACGTAGAATGGGAAGAAGACCCTACAAGTTAGACTATAACTAAGGGTCAGAAGGAAGGGTGGTTATTCAAGATTGAGTGAGATGTTGAGGCGTAATCAGATCAGACAGAATGGATGTTGTAGTGATGGGCTGAACACAATGGAGAGTCAGATTGAGTTGTTGAGACAAGTTGATAATTTGGAGTCTTACCAGTCAAAGATTTGTTGTTGAGGGACTTGCAATTGTTTGTTGAAAGGTTGAGAATCAGACAGAGAGAGAAGAAGAAATTTGTTGAGAAAGAGATCTGAGAAGAAGGAACAACGAGAGAAGAGACACCAAGGCTGAAGGAAACTGAGAGGCAGAGGACAAGTAGAAAGAACAGGAACATTTGGGGATTCCCCGTTACGGGGTAAGACAGGGTGCGCAAGGTGAGATGGTGGTCCCCGTAGTAGTGGGGAGAGAGGAAGTCTGCGCAGTAAGAGGAATGATGGGAAAGTTAACACCCTCCGTGACTGGTAAGAGGAGAAATTCAGGGAACAGAGGGGTTGGAGAAAATAGTTTGTTGAAGAGTCTTAAGGGCGCTGACTGAGGTGGCCTTGGTTGAGGGGTCTGCTATCATCTTCTTGGTGGGGATAAGGATAAGGTCAAATTTGAATAGGGAGAAGTCTTTGCGCAACCCTTTTGTCTTGATGTAAATGTGTCGAGATTTAAAATGAGAGCCAAATTTTTTTATTTTATCATCCAATCCCTTATTATCTATATGTATAGCAGGTTTGATCTTGGCAGAGGGGTTGATTTTGCCAATGAGGTGGGTGATCCATTTCAATTTGAGGTAGCAATCCAGCAGTGCGTTAAGTTCTGATTCTGTCAAAGAATAGGTTATATTTTGTTGTCTAGATGAGTTCCAGACGACTGGACTACCTTAATGGAATACAATATACCCTGTCTGAGACTTGCGAAGGATAGGTTCATCTCCCCAATTGGCGTCACTGTATCCAGATATAATTTCTTGTGAGGGGTTGTACTTGAGCGTTAATTTAAGATTTCTTGTTGTTTTTAAATATTTCCAAACCTTGCGCACTTCCTTCCAATGTGACATACCGGGCTTAGTGTTAAATCTAGCTAAACTTGAGACGGCAAAGTATATGTTGGGACAGGTGTACTGAGAGAGATGGTTCAAGAGACCAATTGCAGACCAGTAGTTGATGTTGATCTGAGAAAACTCCGCTTGATCCTTGTCTGAGGCCGGTTCAAGATGATGATTTTGAGTGAGAGGAGAGTTGGTGTCCTTACAATCAGTAAGTCCCAATTCTTCTAGTCCCCGGTCAATATGTTTAGGTTGACTCAGAAGAATCTTGTCACCTTTGACTTCTATCAGCATACCAAGAATGGTATTCAGAGAGTGGCAGGCTGAGTTTGAGAATCTTTTCAAGAAGTTTTTAGCAAAGTTGTCCAATCTTCCTACAAGGATGAGTTCATCAAAGTGGAAGTAAATGACCTCTCCCAATTTTGAATTGAGATATAAGCAAGGATCACTGGTTGATTTGTGAAATCCATGCGGTTAGAGTCTTGTACCAATTTTTGGGTGATTGTCAAAGACCGTATAGAGATTTATTCAGTTTGAGATAGGGGACCTTTTGAGTAGAGCCCTCAGGAGTTCTAATTATTACAGTCTTGTTCAGTGGAGCATGTAGGAATGCCCCCTTCACATCAAATTGAGTGAAGGACATCTTGTTCTTCAGTCCGTAGATGAGGGCGAGTCAAAGTGATCCCATCTTGCCCATAGGTGCCCAGGTTTTGTCAAAATCCACACCTTGGATCTGGTCAAACCCCTGAGCACATAAACAAGCTTTGTACTTAACTGGTTTGCCGTGGCAATTTTCCTTCACCTTGAAAACCCAGGTAGTATTCAAGATGTTATCGGGTTTGTTGTAATACTCTTCCCAGACTTCTTGAGCTTCAATAGAGGTGAGTTCTTCTTCAGACGCTACTTTCAATTTAGGCCATTCAGGACACTTCCGGGAAGCTTTGTATGATGGGGGTTTGTAGTAGTGGTGAAACCCGTATCTCTGTGGTTTTCGAGTCTCACGTCTTGGTCTTAGATTTATCTCTCGAGAGGGTGGTTTGGGTGCGGCAATAGGGTTAGAGTCAGAGTTTTGAGAATTGAAGGATTGAATTTCATCTTGTTCTGAGTTGGATTCAATTGATTGTGAATCAGGTTCTTGGATCAAATATTGTTTATCAACGGAAGAGAAGTTGTTCTTGTTACTGTTGAAGTCTGATTGAGAGAAGATATCTGATCTGAGCGATTCAAAGAAGGGAAAATCATTTAGACTATTTTTAAGCAACTTGACGTGTTTTGTTTCAACAATTGCTCCAAGAAAGTTGAGGATAATATATGAGTGAAAGTTGGGGTTAAATCCAACAAGCACTCCTTCAAGGCCTTTTTCATCGAATTTCCGTCCTTTCTGAAGTCAATTGGCAAGATAGATAGCGGACGAGCCTACGGGTTTCAAATAATTAGTGGGAAGTTTCTTACCAAACATAAGTTCCCAGGTAGAAGATTGAATACCTTCTCTTGGGATCTGGTTGAGCATAAAACAGCAACTTTGAACCAAAATGTGCCAGTAGTTATTTACTAATCGGGACAAAGAGAAGGTGGCTCGCACGGATTTGATTATGGTTCTATTAGCCCTTTCCGCTCGTTCGATATGTTGGGAGTGGTAGGGTTCTGATGTTAGAAGTTTGATGTGATTCTTCTTAGCAAAATCCTTGAGAGTGGAATTAGTAAACTTGGTGCCTTTATTGGAGAACATTTTGGAAGGATAATAATTTAATCTCTTATACTCGGTTTCAAGGATACTGATGATAGTTTCAGGCCTTTCATCCTTAATTGTAAGGGGGAAAGCTGCTAGATAGCCGGTGTAATTATCAACCAGGGTGAGGAGATATTGATGACCGGCTTTAGATTGAGGACTAATTGGACCAACCAAGTCAAGGTGGATTCTGTCTAGAGGTTTGCTGAGGTATGCAAGTATATCTTTAGGTAATTCTATACCAACGTCCGTCATTCTTGTGATGGCCTTCCGCATTTCAGTAATGAATCATTCAATGGCATTTTCATTGAATGCAGAATGGAGAAAGTAGTTAAATACCCTAGCTTGGTTTGCTGTCTCTGAAGATGCAAATCTTCTGGTGATCTCTGCCCATAGAAGTTTTGAAGAGGTAATATTGGAGGAGTTGACGACATTGGGATGGGTTGTACTGTTGAGCTTCAAAAGGATGATTGCTCGTATTTTGCGGTCTTGTTTTGGTGAGATTGGGCCAGCGTTCCAAGTAATGGCCTCCTTGATGTCTTTGAGGTCGAATAACATGAGCATCTTGTCTTGCCATATAGAGAAGTTCTCTTTGTTCAAGGGGGGTATGGCGTCAACAGATGCTTTGAGAGCCACCTGGTGGAAGTATTCATTTGCTCCCGCTGGTTTGTTCATGTCTTGTTGATTGAGTTTGCTTGTAGACCTTTCAGCTTTTAACCGTGTTAAGATGAGGTTGAATTTCTAGAGGAAACAGAACCAATGGCTAGACAGTAGCAGAAAAGGAGTAAGAAACTGGAAAGCATACAGAAAACAGAAGACGTAGAATGGGAAGAAGACCCTACAAGTTAGACTATAACTAAGGGTCAGAAGGAAGGGTGGTTATTCAAGCTTGAGTGAGATGTTGAGGCGTAATCAGATCAGACAGAATGGATGTGGTAGTGATGGGCTGAACACAATGGAGAGTCAGATTGAGTTGTTGAGACAAGTTGATAATTTGGAGTCTTACCAGTCAAAGATTTGTTGTTGAGGGACTTGCAATTGTTTGTGGAAAGGTTGAGAATCAGACAGAGAGAGAAGAAGAACTTTTTCAAGAAAGAGATTTGAGAAGAAGGAAGCAAAGAAAGAAGAGAAGAGACACTGAGGCAGAAGGAAACTGAGAGGCAGAGGCCAAGTAGAAAGAACAGGAACATTTGGGGATTCCCCGTTATGGGGTAAGACAGGGTGCGCAAGGTGAGATGGTGGTCCCTGTAGTAGTGGGGAGAGAGGAAGTCCGCGCAGTAAGAGGAATGGTTGGAAAGCTAACAGGATGCAAGTGAGATGAGGTGGGGCTGAGAGAGAAGACCTGGGTGAATTCAGAGGAGAGGTAAGCAAGGGTGTTGTAGTGAGTGGAAAGAATGAGGGAAGGGGACTCACTGATTCTGTTGGTGAGTTGGATGGTGGATATTTTGGGGAGCTTGGTGAGGTTGATGAGGCTGGTGAGTTTGGTTAGGTTGCTGAGGTTTACGAGGTGGTTTGATGAGGAGGAGGAAGGAAGGTGACCAGTGTGTGAGGGGAGTGAGGTGGAAGTGTTGGAGCGGTGAGGTGGAGGGGAGTGGTGGGTGGGCTTGCAAGTGGTGGGGTATGAGGTGAAGGTGTTTTTTGATTTTGTTTAAGTCCACTAAGAAAAAAGAAAAAAAAAACCAACTCAGCCTGGAAACTTGGGTGAACAACCAAAAAACAAAAACTTACTGTGAATTTATTTTTCACCTATTTAAAAATCAAACATTACTCATCAAAGCAAGCAAGGGTGAGAGGAAGAATCTGCTCTCTCATAGAAGAAGATGAGGGAGAAGATGAGACAGGGATGACTTGAGGTGGGTCAGAAATATCATCTTGAAATATTTTGTCCCATTCATCTTTGATGTTGGCCAAAAGATTGTGAAGGATTACACAAGTGATAATCCAGTTGATGAGAAACTTCATGTATTTGGGGTTTTGAAGCTGGTTTTGCATTTCCCTTAATCTGGACCATCTTCCTTTCACGAATCCTATGGCATGCTCAATCCGAACTTGTGATTGGTCAAGATGATAGTTGAAATTGGTTTTTCCTTGATTGTTAGATGAAAAGTTCCGGTATGCTGGAACCACATATTTGCCACTAGCATAAGCTGAATTGGCCAGAAGTTATTGATCTTGGTCAAAGTAGTTCCCTGGTTTTTGGGAAATTTGCATCCAATTGAACACATATGAATCATTACAAGAACCTGGAAGGCCAGCATGGAGGGATATGAACTTCTTGTTGTTATCAAAAACAAGTTTTAGGGCCGCAGAGTATCTAAACAAAAAGATGAAACATATTTGGTCAGTGGTGTGATCAAAGGTGTTATCAAATTCATTGGAAAAGAAATGAATCAGTTGCCTTTTTTTTAAATAAAAATAGTGGTTGCCATCTAGCTTGGGTTTTGACTCAAGGGTATGGTGGTTCCATCAACAAACCCAATTCAACCAGGAAAGCCTTTGGTCTCCATTACTTGAGATATCTCCTTGCTTTCTTCTTTTGTTGGCCAAGAAAGGACTCAGTGGCCAAAAGATAGGATAGCACTCATGACTCTTTTGGTGTATAAGTCAATGCTTCCATAACTGACTGTCAGCTCTCTGATACAAGGAACCTTGCATTCCTTTAGCTACAGAGAGTGATAAAAATACTGGAATAATAATAATATTAATTATTCCAAAAATAAACGCTTAGAGGCTCAAATAAATAATATAATAAGAGCAGTTGCAAGGTTTAATTGGTTTTTTGATAAAAGGTTTTCAATATTTATATAAAAGAGGGGCCACAGTATTATACTACTGGGGGTCTTTACAGACAAAGCAACCTCTCTTCAAGGGGCCTCCTTAGGCAGTTTAAGAACCTTGGAATGAAGATGGGTGCCTTAGAAAGGGCTTATTCCACTAATGGCCGAGCATAACAGCACAATGGCCTAGACAGGAAGGGAAACACTCACTCTGAGCACTTTAACAAGAAAATCCTGCAATAATAGGAAGGGTTTCAGAGCAGATGGGGTGGATTGCCTGACTAAACTTCAAGGGTTGATTGGTTTTAAGAAGTAAATAATAATACTAAAGACTTGGTCATAAATAACTTTCTTAGATTCTTCATAAGCACTGGACTAACAATGAGCCAGTTTCTGATTGATAATAATAATTCCTGGTAAACTGATGATGAAATAATGGATCCAAAGAGGTCTGTATAAATACCTTTTTGGGGTGATTTTGAGCTTCTCAGGGCGTGTAGAGAGGGTTCTGCTCATGGGCTGAGGCTGGAAAGCCAGTCAGAGCATGATTAGCACGTCCACTTGGTGCTGTTAATCAGCTTACCTTAGATCAGCTGTATTTATGTACTATTTTAGCCACAGGATCTGTTAATCTATTATGGTGTAAATTTGATCATTCTGCACTCATCCTTCATTTGTACTATTAGTATTTCTTTAAAGTGCTCAGATGTGGAAGTTTACTGATTGTCTATCATCTGCTGACTACGTAGATAATTTCCAATAATTTTTATGAACACTCCTTGTAGTGTTTTGTGGTCTTCAAAGATCAGAGTCAATGATTTATGTGGTAATCCTTGATCTTTAATTTATTATTAAAAAATGTTCTAAACTTAATTTTCATTAATTTTAATTAAGTTTTGATCTTTTTAGATTATTAATAATGCATATGTCAACTTGTTACATATGCCAGGCAGCCCTAATTAGGTTGTAGCTCTTTTGAGCAGTACCTGGTTGTCAGATTAGTCACAACGGATGCAGACGCGGGGATCAGTCAGTACAGATGCGCGCAGGGTAGGATCCGCTGCATGCGTGGCAGAATTTAGCTGCGCGCGGGTCTCTAGTAGGCGGGAAACTGCTACTACAAGTACATAGGGGTATGTAATGATGCAGGGCTGCGCGTGGGAATTGTGACATAACACATTTCCGTGTGTAACTCCTAAAATATAAACAACACCTCAATTCTGAGTTAGTTATAGGTGTAAACCCTATACGTGACAACACGTGTGAAATTTTAGAATGGCCAAAAGGTGCCATACTGGTGTCATAATTTTTAGTACTTTTCTTTCTAATTATTTTAAAAATGTAAGGACTTGGATTTCAAGGGTGGGGTCAGTGAGTGACCCTACCTAATTTTGGGTGAGGAATCCATTTCTTCAATAATATTTATGGATTTCTCACTCCTTCTTTTGTTAATTTATATATTCTTATTTTTATAGTTTTTGTGTTGCTATGACAGGTTGCTCTGTAGATAGTAGCAAGCTGACACTGACTGAGAATAGATTTTCCAATTGATGGATTGCTGCTCCATTTCCATTTGATCCCAATCTACAAAGAGCAACAGAAAGTTGGATGGCTTTATTGCGTTGAGGATTCCAAGAATTGTTCTGGAAGATGTGGTGGTCTTCAATCATCTCCAAAAGTTTCATGAATGAAGGCAACAAAGTTTGGAATAGTTTCTGGAAGCTTAAGTCAGGGATGACATGAAGCTTTTGCCTTTCATACATAGGGTTGTGGAGGGTGTGTATTCTTGAAACCATGTATTGCTTTTCCAACAGAGAATTCAAAGCTAACCAAGTTTATTCCAAATTGTAGTCTGAATCAGGGTCTGAATGGGAGTCAAACAGTAGCAAAATTTCAGTCAGCTTTTTTGTGTTTTCAACTTTCTGACGGGAAGTTTGATTGGACATGTTGAGAAAGATGGTGATGCAATGTGGGGCAATGAGATGATGATGGGATTTGTGTGAAGATGGAGATGTGAAAATCTATATAGATGTGAAGCAATGGAGATGAGATGTGTGTGATGCAATGGAGATGCAACCAGTATGGATTTGCTGATGTGGATGGGTGTTTTATATGTGATGGATGGTGGATGGATGATGATGCATAAATGGTGAATTTAATGGCGGGTTTGATGCTTGAAATCCGCCATTTTCATGAAGCCCGCCATTTCAAAATACACCAGTTAGGGGGTATGTGTATTTCAGAAAAACTCCATTAAAAATGGCGGGTTTGATCAAAAAAAAATGGCAGGTTTCTAATGGCGGGTTTTCTAACTTTGATACGCCCTATTATGTTGTGGATGGAAGGTTCTGGAGACTATTTTAAATATTCCTTTTTCTTCAAATAAATTTGAGAGATCTTTATGTATAAATTCCTCTCTGCCATTTCAAAAGAATTCAGATTTATATCATGATAATTTATTATACCTGTCGATAGGTATAAATCTGATGGTATCAATAGAATCACTTTTTTTTAGAGGACAACTGCTGATGTATCCACTGAAGTTGTCAAAAAGAGTAAGAAATTATTTGTATCCCCCCTTTGAGATTGGCATAATGGGTCCAATAAGATCTGCATGGATTTTGAAGGAGCTTATCAGCCTTGATGGAAGACTCCTTGAAGCTTTCTTGGGTTATTTTGCTTTTCTTTCAGCTTGAGCAGGAAAATTTTTTCTTCACATTGAGAGGAATTGATTTTTTTAAGAAACTTTTCCATTCAAACAATGCTTGCATGTCCCAGTTTCAGTTGGAGATCAAGAATAGTTCCATTATCACTTACTCTATGATAGCTTTTTTCTGGTGACATGTCAATTTATAGTGGATTTTTGAGGATTTTTCCTTGAAGAAATACTTGTTAGTTGACAGTGAGCTTGAAGGCAGGAGGATCAGATTTGTGATTGAAATTGAATTTAGCTCCTTTGGATAGTAGCATACCCATTAACAGCAGTTTTACGCATGCATCTGGGATCCAGGCCACATCATTGAGTTCAAGAGTCCCCATTGTGTATTTGATTCATGCTGTGCACCTACCCATGATTGCAAGAGATTCACCTGTTTTGTCAGTTTTAATCATGTTAGTGCCATCCTCAGAGGTGATTGATCAAAACCACTTCTTGTTAGTGAGAATTTTGATGGAAAAGCCAGAGTCCAGAACAAAAATGGACTGTTGTTCTGGGAAGGAGTGGGCATAGCAGTGGAAGAAGGAGAAGAAATTTGATACTTCTTCTTTTCTTTTTCTTTCTAACTTCCTTGGTTTGTACCACTTTGGCTTGAGTTCTGTAAATTTGATCCAACAGTTCTTGGAAGGATGGGTTTTCACCTCTTGATTGTGGGTTCCATTTTTGCATTGTGGGTAGTTGAGTAAAGATTCATGTCTATTTGGGAAAAACTTGTTGCTTCTTTGATTTTTTCATTGTTTTTGTTCTTGTATTGTACAAGATGATCAAGAAACCTCTTGACTGTGATTTTATTTTTGCCATGCATGATTTTCAAGGTCATGTTTTTGAGGGTTAGAGGAAACTTGAATGGAATAATGTAAACAAGTATATATGATGGTAACTCAATTCCTACTTCTGAGAGTTTGTTGAGATGAAGCCGCACATTTTTGAAAATTTTTTCTTTGTCTTTGCTGAAGGTAAGGTAGAGGAAATTATTGGAAAATTTTGCTTGGTTTTCTGATTGGAACAAAGCAAAGTAGGGTTTTGTTGCCATCCAGATCTCTTTTGCATTTTGAACATTTTGAGGTTTGATAACATTGAATAAGCTCTCCAATTTGATCTTCCATATGAAGTAGTTTTCTTTTTTCAATAATGGAGTTGATGTGAAAATGTCTTTAAGTGTAATTGTCCTTATTGTGCTGTTGCCTCCTGGTCCTGGTTTTTAATTGTTGTCTTCCATTTCAAGAGTTTTGGATTTTAACCATGTAAAAGAAAATGGGTGAAAACCAGGAAAACTTTTTTATTTTATAATTGAGATTGAAACAAGATAACAATTCATTTTGAGATAGTCACAAGAATAAAGAAGATGACAATGAAATTGGATTTGAAATACTTGACCAGCAGAGACTATTTTAGATGATTATCTTATTGGCAATTTTTATCAGGAGATATCTTTGACATTGAGCTAGATAACTAAGATAATTCAATCAGATCAAGTATTCAAGATAGAAGACTAGAGAGTTTTGTACATAGTTGATTTGGTCTGTTTTACTAAGGAAGCAACCTTGAGAACCTCTGAGTTATGATTGAGATGAAAAGTTATTCTGTAAAATGAGGTTATTAGTAGATGAAGGTTAATAGCATTTGGTGTGCATTGAATCAGTGTTTACCAGCTTTGAGGTCCTTCCTGGTAGGATTGAACAATTACATGAATTGAATAGAGTAAAAGGTTGATGTGAATTTTTTACAATAGTGAAGAGAATAGATAAGATGGATAAATAATTTTATGAGAGGTGATGAGTAATAGATTGTGAGAAGATGGATGTGATTGGTGAGTAATCATGAGGAGTCACAACAGCCAGCTCTCCTGTCTAAGAGATGAGAGAAATTGAGGTGGTCACCAAGGCCAGACTGTGATTTAATTTCAACCAGAGATCAATGTGAGTGAACAGAGGAAAGAAAGAGTCACAATATAAGAATAAAAGACAACCAATGGGAATAGATACTGGCTGAGTTGATTGATCAGAGGATTGAGTGAATCATAGAAAAAAGTAGAGACTCTTAGACAAGCAGAAAGAGACAATCAATGAGTAACTAGTCAACTCAGAGTTCAGAGATGATAGTGATTCACTGATGGCCAGTTGAGGATGATGACAAGATTGGCTTGATGTTTGATGAGATAAACTTGGGCGCCTTGAATGGTCTGTAATGACTAGGAAGTGAGTGTTTGATGATTGATGAGTTGACAACTCTGATACCCTTACAGTTATCAAGCTGGCTGCCAAGGAAGTCTGAATGGTTGTGCTTGAGGAACTTGGTTGATTGTTGGATATAGACATTGAGGAGTTGATGTTGAAGAGTTGATTGATCTTGTAAGGGATTGAATGAGATTGATCCATGGAAGACTGTCTGTGTGTCTTGAGAGCAAGAGTGTCTGCACCAGAGTCTGGGTGGCTGCGGCATACAAGGCAGATGTGCGGACAGGAAGATGAATCAAGAAAAGAAGTAAAAACAACAAAGAAGAAAAATAGAATAAGGGAAACAACATGCACTGGTGTAGATGAGTGCTCTTGGTAAGTTACAAACAGAGTCTCTGGAATCTACAGCAACAAATTTCTTAGAGAACAGTCATAGAGAGATCTGCAGTAAGCAACAGTCTTAGATAATTCAACAAGAGAGGATGAGTTTGCAACTTAAGATGTGTTTGAGCCATGTTTGAAGTATCTGCATGGCAAGTGGTGACATGGGAATTCTGGACTGTCATACAAGGGTACACAACAATAAATCATCCTAATCTTTTTATAAGAATATTCTTGACAACTTTGACAGGTTGCTCTCCTATAGTAGTGAGCTAACACCTGGGGTGGGTGTGCAACAGTAACTCTAACCAATTTCCAATGGTACATACTTTTTTTTTAAGATCCATCATCAATCAAAAGGCAAATCATACCTTATTGTCATTTTTATGCTGTTTTTATTTTTTTTTCAAAAAAACATCAAACTCATATTATGTACATGCATCAAAATTGAGATGCTCAGCTAGCAAAATAAAGAAATTTTTAGCAACTTTTTTTTTGTGATAGAACATAAATTGAAACAAGCCCCAAAGAATGGGTTGACAGCTATAAGGGGATCAGTCCGATTATTTTTGTCATCCCACTGCGCATAGGGGCACAAGACTGATGACAAGCAAGGGAAGCGGGACATAAAAATATGAATTCCCAAATCCAGGGTGCTTGAAACACTGTGGGGAGGCTGTGTGGGCCTCCCGGTCGAATACTCTATTGCACGCTGCTTTTCGAACCCTGGCGAGATCACATGCATATCCTGCAGGCACATTACCTTCCGAGCGCGTAATCACGTCTTAAGTCCATAGACACTCGCCAGTCCCACCTAGCTAGCCTCCCTATTCCGATAAATACTCAACGCTGATAGCATCGAGATGACAGTTGTCTTGACCACAACAGTCGTCCATCCAAACTCATTCCACGAGTCACTAGTGAAGCAGTCCAAGAACTTGCTAGAACCTGCCCATCCAGAGTCTCGTTGTTCGTATATCGGATCGGGATTCCTCTTAACAGCATGCACGCTTATTTGATCAAGCAGAACTTGGACAACTTGGGACAGCTGCGAGCATGTCTCTTGTGAGGATGGCTTTACTTCTGGATGATCTGACTTCTTTCCACAGTATTTCTGGAGGGTCTGAACTGATGATGAACCTGTCGATATGCTCGTTGCCGCCGATCAAAGAGAAGTACCAGATCCTAAACCAGCTGAAAACCAAGTGTTGGTCGATGTCAAGTCAGTGTCCGGAATGGTTTGATAAATCTTCCCAAAGCTCTTCAACTTAACCCGATCGCTCGGTCCATAGATGTGCTGGGATGAACTTTTTCGATACGCTTCAGGTTCGAGGAAAGTATCAAGAGCAGCCACCTTTCCCATTCATTCCAGGTGCAGAGTTTTCTGGCATAGTCTCACCTGACAGTCCCATTCCGAAGGGGTGTCCCTTCATTCCGGGTAAAACTAGATTGTTTGGATCGACATTAGTGAGCAGTTCAAACTCTCTCTTGTGCTCTTTTCACTTCATAACTCCTTGCTCACTTCAGAGTCCTTCAGGGGTGCTATGCCACTAAGGCCTGTGTGGATTGGAAAACGTGTATTGAAATTCCACCAGGGCTAGATTACGAGCGTGGGGCCGCAATCTTCATCACTTATCCGTAAGTCTTCTTTTGTAGCCTGACCGAGGTCATATTCAATTTTATATAGTTTATCAAAATACAATCAATCCCAATTCCCTTTTCTCGAGTGGATCGGATCATTTAAGTTTATCAACCTGTTCCCATTTCAAGAGTCTTTTTTGTCGCTATAACAATGGGAGCTATTGTTTTGATGCTCGGTTTTCAATCATAGTTTGATTTCGGATTGAATATTTGCCACCTTACCTTTTCTTCCTCGTTCACTCGGGCTCTGCCTAGTAGCCTATGATTATCATGGATCCAGACTTCTCTGAGTTTCCTAATAAATTGAATCTTTATTTTTGGTTGATCTGCAGGACTTCTTATGCAGCCTTGGTCAATCGTGGCAATTTGAAAAAGGGAGAATGGTGCTTGATACATGCAGCCGCTGGGGGTGTAGGCATTGCTGCAGTTCAGATCGCAAAAGGTGAAGAGCTCGAAGAGTTTCTGAATATGACGGGCAAAAAGAAAAGAACAGAGGTTTCAAGCCCCTAAAGCTGATGGCTCTCGATTTACTTCACTTTCTCACTCTCACAGCGCTGGGTGCGAAAGTGATAGCTACTGCTTCAACTCCAGAAAAATTAGAATTTGTTCGAAAGTACGGGGGACTAACTTCCGGAGATTACACTTTGGTGTATAATGACACCCCCGCTTCAAACGCCAGCGGATCCAGTAAGAAACCCACCTTGTTGGAGTGGCAAGCGCAGGTGCTCAAAATTACTAAAGGAAAAGGTGTAGACGTCGTGCTGGACCCGGTTGGGCTTCTCAACGTGCGTACCCCAGAAATAAACATTCTGATTATGTTTACTCTGTGTAACCCAAATTTTCTCAAGTCGGTTTGTGCTGAGGCCTCACTCGATTTTGATAGAAATCTCTCAAAGTGGCAGGTTGGAACAGCAGATTAGTTGTCGTTGGCTTTGCAGGTTAGTCGTTGAACTCGCAATCAATCTCTCACATGGCTTCCTATGGATCCCGGACGAGTAGAGAAGTCAATCTTGGAAGTTGCTAGAGTAGTGCGATGCTTTCATGATTAACGTTTTCTCTTTTATCGATGATACCTTTGCTTGTGAACAGGCGGTCAAATCGAAAAGGTTCCAGCCAACCTGTTGTTACTAAAGAATGCATTAGTGACGGGTATATTTTGGGTCAGTTTGACTTTTCCCCATGTAGCATGGTTGATCCTCCCCGTTCATCCCGCCAAAATATAATTATTTACAGGGTGCTCAAGTCAAAAGGGAACCGGATGAACCTGTCAAAGTTTGGGAAGCACTATTAGAACTTATTCGTCGTGGCCAACTACGGCCCGTTTTACATTCCCGAATTTACAATGGATTGGCGACCTTGCCGGAAGGCTTGATGGATTTAGAGTCTCGCAAGGTTCTTGCGAAAGCCATCCTGCGTATCGAAGCCAATCCTCAATATAAACTGTGACCACCACCAATGTTTCACGTGGTTGACTGGGATGCCCAAATTTCTAGTACTGTGTATCTCGGAGAGCTTTCAGCAAGCTTGGAAAAGCTCCTCCTTAACCTGTTCAAGTAACTTTGAAGTCAAACCGTCTTTAGGTTCGCACTTGTATTCAATTCTCTTTTCTTCCACCTGACCTCCCCAAAAAAGGACTAGCTGTTGTCATTTCTACTGAGCTTTGAAGGTGGTAGATCATATGTAATCGAGTAACTGTCAACTAACACTGAAAGAGAACTGAGGTGATCGTGACAGATCACGATAAAAGCTCTATGAGAAACTTTTAATTACTCTCAACACAAGCTTGTATGTACAACTGAGATCGCGCAGAACCCAAGTTGGGTAAAGTTCCGCTGCGTAAGCAGGTGTTATATTCTTGAAACTAGCCTGTCACTGTCAATACTACATGATCGTGATGTCTGTTATTCATCTTATAAAATGTCCACTTGACCGGTCCTGGCACGAAGTGAACAACAAAAAGAAACGACTCCGTCTGGGACGAGGTCCAAGCTAGCCTTCAGACCACCATGGATGCAAGGACTATATCCTTATAGCGGAAGGTTACAGACATGCGTTGTTAGGCTAGCGGTAAACTGGGGCCTTGCCATGGCCTCGTCAGGGGTTCGACTCCCCTACAACGCAGGAATTATCAGTCTACCCATCTTCCAAGGTTGGAGGTCGGTCCATTTTTTCGACGTCCCATGCTCGAAGCTGGATTTGTTTTGTTCACTCGCCCCAGCTGCTTGGGTGGCGTTATAAATGTATACATCCACGTTCATAATTTGCCATGCATAATGTGTAACCACACCTTTTTCTTAAAAAAAAAATGAGGATGCACTGTGGTTTTCAGAATGAGTATGTGGGAGAAAGGCTTTTGACCGGGAAGGAGTCCTTTCAAATTTGAGAGAGAGTGTAAGTTATGGTAGATGAATAGCAGAACCAATGAAGGCCTTGATTGGAGCAAGAAAAAGTACAGGGGAGTAAGGAGTATATTTCTCCAATGAGGGAGGAAAAATGAGAACTAAAGAGCCTCAGAGGGGCCTCATGCAGCGTAAAACACTAGTAACAAATGTGTGGTTGACATTGAAAGCAAATAAAATGGGTATTGAATATTTATATAGAGGAATATGGTTGAGATCAAGAACATTCAAAGAATATGTCAATATTCAGAAAATTAATTAATAATAAATATTGAATGGTTAGGCTTCAGGATGATGAAATAAAGAGATAATATTGGTTTTGAAATTCATAAGGCTTGGAGATAGAAATGAAATAAATAAATTTAAATAATTAATGATAACTCATTTATGAGTTAATAGTAATAGGATACTATCAAGTCTGTTACAAAACCACCTGATGTTCTGGAAGATATAGATGATAAATGGAAAAATTGAAAAGATTGTGGAGTTAGTCTTCAATTGAGATGTGAAGTGGAAAAATAGTCTCAAAGTTGGTTTCAAACTGCAAGGTAGCTTCTAGAAACAGTGCAAGACAAGGGATAAGTATTTTGATGAATAAGGAGACTGGAAGAAGTCCAATGTGATAAATTTGCTTCATTAAAAATCCAAAAAGGTATAAGTGACTAACTGAGGGAAAATCTACAACAGGAACAACAAAAACACTATTTTTGAGGAAAGAAAAGTCTCTTTATGATATGTGATCAAAGCTTGAGGTAATTCTAGCCTACATCCAATGGGATATTCCAATAATGGAAAGTACATGGAAAATCAGGAATGATCAATGATTGATTTCAAAGTTTAACAGGAATTTTTAGTAATGATTGTGAGGGATTAATGAAATTAGTAAGCAGTAGATTGGATTGTGGGGAAGAATGCAGTAGTTGATGCAAGCAAAATCAATTTCAAAAATTTGATCAAATTGAGTCTAGTAAAAATCAAATCTTTGATGATTATAAGCAAACACAAGGAAAATTAAATCTCTAGATAGATTTTTTGAAGGTGACTTGTGTGGTAAACTCATTGATCAAACATGGCGTATCAAATTCAAAAAAAAAACCATCATTTTCTAATGGCAGGTTTCACTCCAAAACTGCAATTTCAAACCCACCATCAAAAATCAAAAAAGTGCCCTTATTGAAAATCAGGCATGTCAAACTGACTGGAAAAATAAGTAAGTTTTTTCCAATAAAGTATATAAAGGTACGCATACCCTCAACCGCAAATCATAAAAAACCATAAAAAACTTTTCTCCCACTTCCTTTAATATCCATCCTTTTTGGAGATATCATTCATTACTCTTCATCTTGCCATTGCTACTTCCCATTCCCCACCTAATCAATTCATTTATCTTCATTTTGCAATTGCTACTTCACACTAACCACCTCATGAATTGATTTATCCTAATATCTCTATTTCTACTTTGAACTACCCACCTCATCACTTCATTCCTCTGATCCATCAATCAGAATGGCAGCTCAAAAAACACAAGACCAAGAATTCCTCAAAATAAAACAAAACCTCCCCAAGGAAATTAAAAAAATAAAATCCTCCTGCTTTGTATTTCAAATCTTTTGGAAAACTAAAGCAGGAATATCACCTCATCCTTTTTAACTGGCTGAAAGTTTCATTCAACTATGCTAATTGCTTTGGGTATTAAAAAAAATTCTGGGTTTGCAAACCTCTGTGTTCTAATTTAAATGGCTATCTCCTGAGGTAAAATGAGCTAAAGAATACATCAGAAAGTAAGCTTTATTTTTCAGCAAACCAGATGACAGAGAATTCCCATAAATTCAATTAAAATTTCAAATAATCCCAGTCCTTTTCAATCTCCACCGAATTTGGAATAATAAATGCCAAAAGAGCCAAGGGGAGAAAATAATTCCTAGAAAAATTGGATTTGATTTTTCCTTTCTAAAATCAAATATATGAATTTTTTGGGAAGAGATTAAACATCAACCCACAAGCCAATTTTTAGTTGCAAAAGATACAAGTCCATTGATCCTTGGAGGATTTTTGCCACTTCTTAACCTAGTGATGATGATTAAAATAAAAAGGATTTTAAAAATAACCATTAAAAAAAATAACAAGGAATCCTATGATTTGCTGGAATCTAATTCCAAGGATGTTTTTTGAGAAAACCCAGCTCTATCAGACACAATCCAGTCTACCTTAGCTTCAAAAATTCATTCAAATTGCTTTTTAGATCAAACAACTTACTTTTTGTATCTGTCACTTCCCAGCTTGTATAAATTAAACAATATCACAAAACTCAATGAAGAATATCCTTATTCCCCATCAAAAACAAACTTCACTTTGGTTAATTATTGATTTTCTCTCCTTGAATAGTTGATTTCAACCAATTATTTATTAGCAGCCTCATCATTCTCTGAAAAATAGGATTTTTAAGCCAACTTGGACTCTCACCTCACATTGCCATCAGAATGAAGATACCATCATAATCATCAAAGGGGAAGGGAAATAAAAAACCAATAAATTAAAAAAAAAAAAATCAAACCAGATATCCATCTAAAGAGAATTCAAATTTTGGGGTTTTGAATAAATCATTCAAAAGAGAGGTTCAAGTAAGAAAATAAATAAAATCAGGAATTTTTTTATTAAAATTGATACCAATTGATTTATTTACTCTGGAAACCAGTGGTATCTCAGGTTTATTGTAAAAAAAAATGAGTTGAAATGGAAAATATGGGAGAACAATTTGGAAATGGAGGAAAAAACAAAAATTTGAACTTTTTGGCTTAAAAAAAAATTGATTCAGAGCAGGTTTTGCAACAAAAAGAATTGGATTTTCAGAAAGAGGAAAAGTAGAATGATCAAATTGATTGATTGTATATATATTTCTTCATATTCTTTGCATAAAGAAAAATCAAGAAAATGTTTTTATTTTTTACAAATATTCCTGACAATTTTTTTGAGTAATCCAAGTTACATTTTATTTTAGGTTAATGTTAAATTCACAACTTAAATGGGCCATGTTGCATGCTACAAAACTTGATTAGAGCCATGCAGAGGCTACATGACTTGACTGTAGTTGTGTAGCCCCCACACAACGGTTTGGTTTTGTGTGGCACCAAACACAACTACATGCTTTGTGGGCCAAAAACAAATAAAAAACTAAAATAAACTAAGTAATATACAGTAAAAACCATAAATCCACCAAAAAATCAAAAAATGTTGATTTTTTGGCTAAAATAAAATTGGCAAAAATAAAATCAGAATAAGTAAAATTAAATAAAAACAAAAAAAACTGAAGACAAAAAAAACATCAAAAATCAGTTGATTTTTTGATCAAAATTGAAAAAAATCCCAAAATAAAATTTCAGCTTGACTAGCCCTTAAGTAAAAACACCAAAAAAAAAAACAAGTTCAACTTGTGTTAAGCTGATCCCATCACAAGAAGTAAAAATAATCCTTATGATGGGATCAGCCCAAACCAAGTTGAACTGAATTATCAATAAAATCTCATTCAAAACACTCAACATGATGATGTTAAGTCAAAACACTCAACATAATGATGTTCAAAATGTGATAACCCTTTATATCAATAGAATTACAAGTTAGTTGCATTAGAATTAAAAGTTATATGGAAACCTAATGATGAAATGAAGTCTATAATTGAAGTCCATTATCTATAATACACATTCAGTTGATCTTTGAGATGATCAACACAACCTGAAGCTTTCTTTTAAATGAAAGCAGAGGGTTTTGCTACAATGGGCGGGATTGGTATCATTTCTCCCTCAAGTACTAATGGAACCCAATGGTTATTTTTTAAAAAGGAAATATAAATAGGCTCTGATTGATCTGTAACACCTTTTCCATCTGAGTATAAGAACAACATGACTCCAATGAAATGAAAAATATAGATCTGGAATATGTGTCTGCTATTATTTGACCCATATCTAACTTAGCCAGCCATTTTGAAGAGGGAATCTTTGCAATGATGTCTTCAACATTGTGTCTTTTTTTAATCTTTTCTACCTCTTTTGCATCACCAAGCCTCTTAATGTAGCAAGAATGCTTTATGTCTCTCCAATGTTTCAATCATTTCCTTTCTCACCTTAAACCAACCATCTTCATAATATCCAAGCAATTAATAAATGACTCTAAATCTGCAATTCCAATTACCAATTGGATCCCAAACCTCACCCAAGAACTTATTTAATTTCTCAGTTATTTGATTGAGGCATTTCACTTTGGGTTCCTATAATCAAAACTTGCTCAGCCAAAATTCCAATAACATTAATTAATCACATCAAGACTCACCAAAGATGAGCTTCTGGTTGAACCTTCCTGCATGTCTTCTTCCTCTGAAGAGGATGCCAATTCCAAATGAAGTGAAGCTAATTCACTTTCAGTCTCTTCCTCTGAACTATTAAATTCAGATTCTGATCCTGCAGACTTTGACTAACAATTATCATTGGTTCATTAAACCAAAAAAATGAACATTTAACAAAATAAAAGACTTAAAATCTTTTGCCTTGTCTTATTTGGTTCCCATCTAATTACCTTTTGCCACTTAAGTTCCTTTTCAACATTTTTGAATCAAGAAGGATCTCTCCAGTTATCTGTCAGTTTTGGCCAACCTCTACTTGATTGCAAAACTTTTGGTTCAAGTCTTGGCTTTTATCAATAATTTTCAGTCTTCTGAATTGGTTACTTCAACAGATTGCATTGATCTTGTTCAGGATATCCCAAGATCATTGCATTGAGCTTCTCAGGTAACTGAGAATTGGTGAACATCTCATCAACATCAACCTTCCAAAATTCAAAAGGATCAAAAATTAGTAAAGTAGGAATCATCCATCAAAAAGCATTAATCACAAAGTGATTTGAACAATCCAACACTATAACTTAAACCAACTTACAGAACTAGAACTGCAAGGGTCATAATCCAACCTCCACTGAGGATGAACATCCTCAGGCACAATGGATTCTCTGAATGCTAGTAGGTCACCTATCTGATGGGAACAGGGCAAACCCATAGTCTTGGAGTATGACTTGGTGCACACTTGCCCATAATGGTTCTGCCTTAACCTCTCTGACTGTTCCTCAACAAGTCTAATTGCCTCTCAAGACAACTTTTATCCCAATGGTAACAGTTCAGTGGGAAGAAATATTCCTAACTTTATTCAAGAGTTGTAAAGGGATACCTGAACAAATTCAATTTGATTTGAAACTGTTCCTTCTAGGTTTTTCCAAACATCCAGCATGTTTCCAAAAGAATTTGCAAGGAATCTTTTGAGAGTAGCATGGGCCCCTTCCACCCAAGATGTGGTTTTATTTCCAAAGTAAGGTTTTTTGAAAGTCCAAGCCATTAAAAACTTCTCTTTGATACGGAAGATTTTGTTTTCCATATAATCAAGCACATCCTCATGGTCTTTCAAGAAACACTTTATACAAGTCATAGCATAAGCACCCAAAAATAGGAAGATTAAAAGTAGAGGCAGTTATTTGGAACTTACTTTCAGTTTTGCATCATTTACCTCTGCCTCTCCTAGGTCTTAGAGGCCCCATACTTTGCCCACAGAGACATAAAGTTTTGCAATCCTTCAAAGTCATTATTAAAGCAAACTTTACAGTTTGCTTGTATGTTTTTAGACAAGTGCCACAAACAAAACTGTCTTGTTGACTCAGAGAAACTAGATTCAATGGCAAAAATCAGATCTTTTTCATGGTCTGTCACAAAGACTTTGGGAAGTCTCTCAGGATCATAAGCCTGCTCCTTTAGTGCATTTACAGACCAACTGTAGAATTTGAATGTTTCTTTTGTTATAAAAACAAGAGCTTTAGTGAAAGTTTTTTGGTTGGCTGTCATTCCCACAACATGCAATAGGGGAATGTTGTACTTATTTGTTTTATAAGTTCAATACAACATAGATGTATGATGGAATTGTTTGCAAATCTTTAATGAATCAGGGTGAAACAAGAATAGGGCGTCCAAGTGTCCCTCTACACTTAATTTTGATCAATGAACCAAACCTGAATCTTCAAGTTGTTCATAGAGGACCTCCATAAAATGTTTTAACTTGAGTTCAGCTAGCACTACCTTTTGCTTAGTTTTATAGATTTTTTGGTCATCAAAATACTTGCTGACATCAATCTTGCTCAATTTTATTTTGAGTTGAATTGTATTGAACCCATCATTCATGCCTTCTCTTAAATTCTCTAAGGCCACACCAGAGATTCTCCTGAGTTTAGGATGCACTGAGGGGTGTGAAGATGGTTGATGGTTATTTTGATCATTTCTGTTGGAGATTTGACACAAGGGGTCTGCCTTTGTGTGACTTTCACAGATTAAAAATTTGCACCCAAACTTCCTTTTGTGAGTTTACCTTGACTTTTTGTTGAGAAATGGCCCAGAGTAGGAACCATGTCTCTCACAGTCTAAATCCACATATTTATCAAGCTTTGAGTTGAAAAATTTCAAAGAATAGCCATGCTTCATTGCCCATTTTTGAAAATACTTTTGCGCCTCTTCCCTATTAGGAAAAGCTCTCACAGGATGTGGGTCCAGTGGATCTGGCACCAATTAAGTGTTTATATCATAGTTACATAGTTACATAGTTACCCGCCGCCAACCAGTTTCCATCAAATCAAATCAGGCAAAGCCCAGAGTAAAATAAAATTTTACTCACCACCAGAGGTCAAATCCCTTTGTGAAACCTTTTTTTACTCAATTGTGACCCTAAATGAGGATGCAATTGGGGCTTCCAATGTTTCAATACCTGAATCATTTTTTTCCACAGCTTTGTTAATGGCATTATCAATGTATTACTTCAACACAGCCATTTCATAAACAGGAGGGCTTGCCACCATTCCCATAATTCAAAAAAAATGCCATGGTACTTCAGTATTCAATCCAACTTTCAATTGAACAACTACAAAGTTTTCTCACTTTTGAATTGAGAAAGATCAAGTTAACCAATGGGCAGTAAAAATTTAATTTTCTGTTGTCCAATGGGCAGGTTGAGAGTGTACTTTGTGGGACAGGAATGATTTCAAATATTTTGTTTTCAAAAGGCAATGATTTTGTTCACAGTTTCACTTTATGATTGCTAGGTGTGGTCCAATAGTCCCGCAAAGTATGCATTGATCCCAAATTTGGGTTGATTGAACCCAAATGTGGTCCAGGGGACCCCAAAAATTCTGGTGCAAACCCCAGGGGGTTTTATACCCCCGTACACACATCTAAATGGTTTTTTATGGGGTGAAACAACTCAAAAACACCATTTATGGGGGGTTATACAAACCCCTGCAGGTTGGGTGTGTTTAGAACAACCCTTTATACAACCCCCCGGGGGTTGCCCCTGTTTGTAACAACCCTTTGGAGTTGTGTATGGGCCCCCATATGTTGAATGGGCTGTTTAGGGCCCTACCCAACCCCCACATGACTGGGGGTTGTGAATTTATCATCACCCTTTATTTTATTTTGCTTTTATTTATAATTTTTTCCCATTGATAGATCTGGTAATATTTTAGGTCCCTGCTGGTGTTTCTGTTTTTTCCATTGAATTGTATTTAAATGGCCATCCAAGGGTTCATTTTTTAATCCTGAGATTGAAATCACAGTGTTTTGAATTTTTGGTTGTCCAAAAGATTCAAATAATTACTTTTTGCTTGAAATAAATTCCAAAACAAATTTTAGGGAAAGAAAATTTACCTCCTGTGAAATCAAATTTGTCTTTTCTTTCAAAATTTCCTCAATTGGATTTTTCTGTTAGAACAACCAGAAGGAAGTAGCACAAGTAAATTTCACCTTGATAGCTATGAGGATAATGTAATGAGCCAGTTTTTGTAAATTTAATGTGGGGAGAAAAATCAAAAGGGGTAAGCTTAAAAGAAGATTTCAAAGATGAGAAGGAAGGAATATGATTCTTGTTCATTAATTTTTGTTTAGATTCAAAGTTTATCCAAGAATTCATTGTCAGGGGGATGGGGATGGGGGGGGGGGTGCAAAGGAGAAGGGGTGGGTGGATTCAATTCCAAAACATAATAAGTCTGGGGGGACCTCTCAACAGATGAAGGATGGGATCATGGTCATTAGTTGACCATGAGTCAAGGAAACAGGGGAATTAATTAGTGGTAGGTTGAGGATGGGGTTGATGTGGGGTTTGAATATTTTTTGAATTGGTTGAGGTTTTTGAGGTTGAGGTTGAGTTTGAGGTGGTGGTTGAGGTGGATAAGGAGGGTAGGCAGTTGAGGTGTTGGATGAGTTGGAGGTGAGGAGGTTCTTGAGTTGCTTGATGATGTGGAGTTTTTTACAGGTGTGAGAGCTTTGAACTGTGAGTTACAGCTGGGGGAGATGAGGTTGAGATTAAATAAAAACAATTGAAGTCCAAAAAAAGATATTTTATTGTCTTGGAGGGGGGGGGGGGCTGAAAATAAATGCAAAAAAAAAAAAAAATAACTGGATTTGGGAAAAGACTCAAATTTCAAAATGAGAAAGATTCATAGGTAGAATTTTCTATTGATTTTCAAAGGATAAACCAGAATGTCTTTCTAGAATGGCTTGAGGAGGATGAGGTATATAATCTGCAAAAATTTTATCCCATTCATCTTTGATGTTGAAAACTATTCTATCAACAATAAAAAAACCTTTGAGCTAGTTAATAAACATATTGATGCCATTTTTCATACCATTCATCCTTTATGTTGGCCTTTTTTTTATCAAAAATAAAAAACAGTTGAGCTAGTTAATAAAAATATTGATTCCCTTGTAATTTTGGGGCTTTTTCTGTGTTTCCCTTGAGCTGGCTCATCTTCCTTTGAGAACTCATAAAGCATGTTTTATTTCAACTCCTTATTTTTCTAGATGATATTTGAAATCTGTTTTAGCTTAATAATTGGAAGAATAATTATTTTATCATTGAACCATATATTTTCCACTTGAATAAGCAGAGCCATCCAGGAGGTATTGATATTGATCAAAGTATTTCTGAGTTTTTTGAGTGATTCTCATTCAATTGAAGATCTATGAATCATGACACAATCCCAGAAGAAAAATACGGATTGAAAAAAACTTCTTGCTCTTTTCAGAAACAATAGGAACAGCCAACCAAAGAATACCTAATCAAAAAAAGGAATTCTTTTGGGCAGTGTCTTATAAAATAATTTTGAGAATGAAAAAATGGATCACCTTCTCTTCCAATCAAAATAGTGGTTGCCATCAAGCTTGGGATTTTTTCATCAAGGGTAATGTGTTTCTGTTAAAAAACTTAATAAAAAATGGAAAGCATTCAGTATCAATTAGCTGAAATATCTGCTCTTCCTCTTCCTTTTTCTATGATCAAAGGGATGAGAAGCATAATCCTAGTATAGAATTGATGACCAATTGGGTTTATAGTTTGACTTTTACTTATTGAATTGAGAAAGTATTTTCTAATAGATGAAAAGATGTTTCATTAAAATTGGATCTCAATTGAAAAAGAAAAACTTCAAGTTGGATAGTTGGATCATGCTGATTATTCAAAAGGTAATTCTGAAACTCTTGATGGTTTTGAATAATCTCCAAAAGTTTCATGAATGATTCCAAGGAAGTGAAAAAGCTTTTTGGGAATGTTAGGTCAGGGAAAAGATAAATATTTTGTCTTTCATACTTTAGATTGTGCAGAGTGTGTACAATTGGGAATGAGTAATTATTTTTAAATGGAATTTTAAAATTTTAACCAATCAAATCCCATTAAGCTGAGAAAATCTTTGATTCAAATAGTATCAAATATTTTCTCACATTAACAAAATTTTAAACAAGCTTTCTGGAAAATGGGTTAGAAATTCTGAGAGGGAAGGTTTTCATGAGTGGTGGCAAGTTTTGAAATTTGAAGTGATGAACTTGAGTGGTTGAAATGTGTGTGATTTTAAGTGATGAATTGCCTGGTGTGATGGGGTGAGGACATTGGTGCTAGTATTGATGATGTAGAGGTTTGGCTGGGTGTTATGCATTTTTATGAATTTTGATGCATAAATGACAGGGTTTATGTTTGAAATCTTCCATTTTTATGCAAACTGCCATCTGGAAATACACCAGCTAGGGGGTATGTGTATTTCAGATACCTGCCATTTTTAATTTCAGGTTTGGTAAAAAATCTTTTGGGTCTCTAATGGTGGGTTTTCCAAATTTGATGCACCCTATTAATACTATGGTAGCTACCTCTTCAATTGCACTAAGCTGAAAATTAACATGAAAAGAAATTTATGAATCCAAATTTACTTTTCTCAGTTTTTCTAATCAAGAGAGCCTGCACTGTTAAAATCCCTGATCAATTTCTTCCCACAATCACCTGATGTTTTCACTTGGGACACATCTTCCAAAAGGGTCAAAATTCAAAAAAAATAATACTTTAGCTTACTAAATCTTCTGGGAAAATTTCAAGAATTTAGTGCTAAAAGTTTGGTCATGCATTAAACTAGTCTCTGAATAAGCAATCTTCACTTCAAGCAACATGAATTATGTGAATTATTGAATTCATTAATGCTTGGTTAAGTTGAAGTGCTGGAAATTCCTGGAATGATGCAGATATGAATTGGAATCAATGAATGAAACAAAACAGAGAGAGTATCTCCATAAATATTTTTTTTTATCATTTAGCCTCACTGAAGCAATTGAATAGGAGGGAAAAATTCTGTCCCAGATGGATTTGATTTTTTCTCAAAAGTCATTTGAGGGAATTTTCTGTAGTCCTTGACTAGTAGAAGGGCTGTAACAGCCCATATCACTTCCTCAAGGCTATTCTTCTACCTGCTTGTTTTACCCTTTTTGTTTCACTGGGTGACTTACTGTCATAAGATAGATATTTATGACCCTTCCAAGCCTTCCTACCCATGGAAATGTGGCCAGATGGGTTCCAACTGACCCCATTTCTTCAAAGTGTTCACCCTTTGGGATGTAAAGTGGGAGGGGGTTGCCAAAGGCATGATTTCCCCCAAATTTTTTTCTAACCAGCTACCCCCTTTAATCTGGTTCAAACTGGGTGAGATAATCTTGTTGAAAGATAAAACAATTTTCATGGTGGGGGTAATGGAATCACTTCTAATAATCCAATGCTAGTGACCAGGTCAAGACTGGCCACTTGCCATGGTTGTCTGGCAAGCATGGCTACCCTATGGAGTATTATCAATCTCCATTTGGTGTATGGTGTGTAAAGCTTTTCTGGGTGCCTTTCCACTTTTTAATTGGTGTGAACCCAGTGGGACCTAGATTGGTGCCCATGGCACTTGATTGGGTTGGAATTTCAGGGGTTAAAACTTGGTGCCCAACCAAGTTTTCCATCACATCAATCAAAGCTGGTTGAACTTAACTGACCAGCCTCCCTCCCCCCAACTTCTAACCAATTGATTTTTTTTAAAGCATTATCATTTAATATGCAATTCAATGCAACCAGATTTGATTGGTGCCACAAAAAACTTGGCAAGGAACCAGACCAATTGGGCTTGGTACCAAAAAGGCTTTTCCAGGCACCATGCACAATTTAGAAAATCTTGAAATAACTTTGGTTACCACCCAGATGGGCTTTATGGACCATATATGGATCTTTATAGTTTTTTATACAGGTGTGGGAAAACTTGGAGTTTTCCCAGCACTTCATCAGCACCAGATACCACAACAACAGGCACATGGGTTGTTTCCAACCAGTATCAGGCTCATAGACTGCCATTGGGAAATTATTACCCAACACAGGCCCGCCAAGGCCTAATATGATGGCCCTGGTGGGCCAATGGGACCCTGGGCCTAATCTGATGGCTCTGGTGGTCCAACCAGGGGTAAATGGGAGCCCAAAACTAGTCATGTTTCCAGGGTGGATCACTGGGGGCCCAAGAATGGCCACCTAGCCCATCCAACTAAATCTTGGCTCCCACAACATCCAGGCCCATTTGGGACTGTGTAACCAAATTTATAAAACAAATTAATCTATCTTGGATTAAAAGGCCACAGCTTTTCCACATGGGAGCCACAATCCTTAAGTTTTTTGAATCAAGAGTTGATTCCATCAGGTTTTATCTCATCCATCAAGAGGGCTTCCACACTGAGATGATCTCTGTGAATTTTCTTTTTCATAATTATCACATCATCCCCTTCCCCCCTGAAACATATCTATGAATCCATCACAACTCAATCAAATAAAAAAGGATACTTCACCTTACCAAAATCTTTTTAGAAATCAAAGCACCTCAATCTGTGGTACTTGCAATATCAAGAAACAAAAAAAAGAGGGGGGGTTGAAATAAAATGGAGGAAAACAGGATAAAATGAGGGAAGAGGGTGTTAGTGGGCAGCCTTTGTTTTTGGGTAGTGGCTGATCATGCTCCCATTGAGACTATAAAAATCATTGAAAAAAAAAGGTTTTAAGATGAATTACCTCAAATATCTTTCTCCTTCTTGTTCTTTTTTTGGTCAATTTTCCTTTGATTGTTCTTGTTGATTCTTTAAATTTTCAAATTTAAGAGCTCATTAGAATCAGAACTTTAAAAGGAATCCATTGAGCTTCATTCATCTTGACTCTCCATTTCCTCAGACTCAAACTTCAAACCCTCTTGATCAATTTTCTAATTCTCTCTTCTTTTACAAGAGTTTCAAATCATTTGTGTCTCATGTTCTTCAACTTTGAGGTCTCAATTTTTCCCATGGTCAGATCCCTCCTACTTCCTCAAACCTCCCAGGGCATTTTAGCCTACCTAGTAGTGTATGTACATACATGCATAATACACCTCCATTTTGGTTTCTCATCACCTGTTTTCCTACCTGCCAGAATACTTTATCCATAGTTCCCTTACTCAATCTCACTACATTCCCCAATCACAGGCATCACACATTGTTGACATCCACACTCCTCATCTGAAAAGCCTTGTATTTGCATCCATTGCCCATCCCACCAGGATAACAACTGTCCTACACTTTTTTTTCCTCAAACCCCATCTCAGTGTGGAACTCAACTTAGCCTGCCAATCTGAGCATTGACAAGTCACAAGTTACTCACTCAATCTCACATCAATCAGTGCTACCTCATCCAAAAAATACCAACCAGTATTTACCCAACTCATATGAGATTAGATGAAATGCAATGCTTGATAGCAACTCTTTTTGTTTCCCTACAAGAAAGCATTAGGTATGAGAATTTTCAGATTGGAGGTTGGTTGCTCTGTCAGGGGGGATAATACAGGTCTCATTAGAGCTGAATCCAAGAAGGGGTTTATATAATCCTAGATTGAGAGATCTACAAAACAATAGCCCAAATTTTAGATCAACACACACGTAATACTATACTCCATTAATTTATTTTTTCCTATATATATTTAATTATATATAGGTTTTTTTTTCTTCTGAATGAAAAAAAGCAGACATTGAAGGAAAGAACTCTCAAATAGGAAATTGTTTTACGATAAATTCACATCGACGGCAAGCGCAAAAAGCAGCAACATCAGCAGCAAAAAAACTTTCAACTAAAACACCGGGAACAAAGGGAAAGGAAGATTGGAGAGAACGTGGAGGGAAAGAAGCATCAAGCAAGAAACTTCGCGTGTCCCCCAGATTTTCCGTTCAAGCAACAAAAGGGAGGCTACCGGATCGATTGAAGCAAACGTGGATTCGCAAATGAGCCGGATGAACCATCTTTACCGTTGCTTAAACAGGAACCATGTTCGAAGGAAGGTTATTCCCAACCATCATTGGGTGGGGTGCATGTTGGTTGGCGGCGGATGGTTTCTGTTGCTGCTGTTGTGATGATTGAGACTGCTGAGGGTTATTGGCAGCATTTGCTAATGAATTTTTCCCGTGAGGCCCGTTGCTGGTGTAAACTAATGATAGTTGCGTTGCAGCTTGCAAAGCAGCGGGGTTTGTGGCTAGCGCTGGCTTTGCCTATAAATAACCAAAAGTTAGGGGTCATTGAGTTCACGTCAGTTCTGTGGAATTCCGCCAAGAATGAAGACACCATGATTGTGTGGCAGACCTCTAATTGATCGTATTGTAATACAAATTCTTTGGTGACCCTTTTCCAGATCATCGGATCAAAAAAGACGTAGAAGCCTCGTTCATAATGGGGAGTTTTCTCCATAGGTCCCGTCCCGGATTCCTTTGTTAGCCACAACTGAAGTTCTTTATGGTAACGCCAGTTCTTCTTATATCTACTCAAACAAGTCACAAAAACCGATAACAGAAATATGGGTGGATCAGCGGGCAAGAACCAAACGATTCTTGCGTTCACGTCTCGTCACGCACAATTCCAGAGCTGCCAACTCTTGCATCAAATCCCTTGGCTGTGAGTAAAATATGAAAAACAGAGTTTCTTCGTGAAATTGTGGCAACTTTGTTTGGACCGGTTGGGGCTGTACATGATAGCAAGCCGGAAGGGTGAATTCAGGTTCAACCGCGTGTGCAGCAACTTGTTTTGCATCCGACCAAGGTGTCATAAACTTCGGATACAGAGCTCTACAGGCGTTGGCGAATCGACAAGTCCCGAGGGAGAAAGATAGATCATGGTCCAAAATTCATCACAGTTGAGCATTAGCAAGGGTTGAGTCTCGAGACTAAAAATCTCAAACGGAGGACCAACTCAGATGAACCCAAATCCAGTCCTAAATGAGTCAAGTCTTTTCCCATGGCGAGCATAGAATAATCTGCATCAGCGTGTCGGATAATGTGTAGCAGGTTCATCAATCCAAATCGATCAGCCGGTCCAAACAGTACCTGTTCGGCAGGGGTTTGAGGTGCGAAAAATGGGACGGCTGATGGATTGCGATTTGCATTCTGCGATATTGAATCCAAGCTTCCTGCCGGATCGAGCAAAGGTGTAGGCTGAGAAGAAGGATCTGAGCCCCCAGATCGATTTTCTCCCCCCGTACCAGTCCCAGATTCTTGGAGGGATTGGTTCTGCGATGCGGGTGTGTGAGTGAGTGTCGTGGGAACATTAGTCAGTCCGGCGTTTGAGGAGTAGTTACCGATATTGTTGGGTCGATGCGGAGTCATGGATGATAGATTGGAGGGTATAGGTGATCGCAGGGTACTTTGTAGATGCGAATTTGAAGTAGGAACCGCGCTAGACTGTAGAGTAAGGTGGGCGGGCGGCTGAGACTGCAATGGAGGATGAGAATTGGGGTTTGTAATACCGTTCGAGAGATGTGAAGATCCAACGACTGAAGCATGGAATATCGGGTTGGAACCTGCGGGTGGCTTAGGGTTGGAAAAGTTCTAGATAAAAAAAAAAGCATGGTAGGCGGATGATCAACATTAGCAAAGATTCCAGGTTAAGACGAGATGAGGAAATGTGAAATAATGATCTTGAGACACAGAGCCCATAGAGACCAATTCGCATTGAAAATATTGATTAAACTCCGTGGATTAGAGACGGGGGCTTACTCGGTTCTCAGATTCGGTCTGCCCGACGGGTTTATTGTGACCAGCGTTGAGTCTGGCCATCTGGGCGGTCAAGGCGGCAGCGGCACTGGCTTGTTCTCTTGCCTCTCGTGCTGTTCCCTCAGAGGCACTAAGCTGCTGATGTTGCTGCTGATGTTGATGCTGGTTTACGGCAGCATCGAGAGCTGGAAAGTCATCTGGTGTGAAGTCTGTGCGCTGACCAGCAAGGGTTGCGGCAACCGTTCTATCCCCCGGGAGGCCATTTGTGCTTGAAGCGTTGACATGGGAGGCATACGACAATGCATTATGAGATAGATTTGCTGAACTGGGGGCTCCGGCACCAAGCGCTGGGAAATCCGACGGGTCCAGAGAGGCCTCCTGCGGATTGGGGATCTGTTGCTGCGTCTGGGAATGAGAGGCAAGATGTCCAACTGAGAGTTGCGACAAAAATGGACGTAAGAGGATAGGCCACCAACAGAGCTTATTGGGAGAGAAGAGATGGGAGGGAATCGAGCTGCAAGAGCGAGTGGAGCAGAAGGCAGGACTAAAGGGGTGATTGGCGAACCTGCCATGCCGTTTGAATTTCCAAAGTGGTTGAGCCCGATTGCAGCAGCTCTACCGGGAGGGCCGCTCGTATTGGATTGGATGGGATGGATGGATCCAGGAGTGGGCGAGTTTTGATGAATGGGAGGACGGTTGTGGGATATTGATGGGAAGCCTGGCAAGCTCGTCAGGAGTCCTTGACGTTGACCAGGAGCATTGAATGCCATCACGGGCGGGTTGGGATGGTAGTGGCGCTTGGGAGGAGTGCTGACTTGAACGAAAACAAGCAAGACGCCATCAGCAACAAGGCATCTCAAGAGACAGCAAGAAAAGAGAAGACTGGGATGGCAGGGAGGGGGGTCCCAAAGGATGAAAAAGGTGACTCACACACCGATATCGATAGGAAACTGATAAACGAGCTTCACCAAGACTGAGCGCTGATCTGAGGAGGGACTAAGTAGGATCGGATCGATGGAGGAAGGTTGGCGACGACCTGGCGAGTGGTCAGGGATCGGCCGGGGTCTCTGGAGCCGAAGCCACGGATGCTGATTGGGATGGGGGGATGGAGAGAGAGGCTTGGATCGGTCGCAATCGTCTTGGAGGGTCGCAATCGTCTTGGAGGGTCGCAATCGTCTTGGAGGGTCGCAATCGTCTTGAAGGGCTTCGTTGGAATCGGTGTCGAATGGTAGTTGGAGCTAGCTCGCTGGGTGGTGGTGGGGTCGGTCACTGGTGACCACCGGTCGAGCGACTGCTGGCTGAAACGTAAGCAGCAGTCGAGTGAGCGATGGTCAAGAGGACAAATGTGGATTTAAGTATCGACTTAGGCACATATAAATGCATGCATCCATACATCCATCCACACGTATTTGCATAGCCTCGATATGGTAAACGCTAGTATTGAGGATTCAATCGGATTTTAAGGCGTGCAAAACATACTAAACCGATACTGACAAGGACGGAGGTCGAGAGTGAACTTGCACAGTCCCCTGAACTCGCGTCATCCCCGCGTTAAGCATCACCCTGGTCCGCAAGACGTTGCCTGCTTTTTCACCCGTGTATCATCACAAAACTGCCGTGTCCTGTTGGAAGACGGAGCCGAGACTGACACAAATCTCCTGACCGCGGCGTGCGGCGTTGAGGGTCGAACCATTCGGGGTCTGGGGACCTCACCAGCTGCTACTTCATCCAGTCCCAACAGCTTGAGGCGCGTTTCCTTTTGTCGGAAACGAGTTGGAGCTTATTTTATTCGATATCTCAGAAGAAGGGATTCATGTTCTGTTTGGATATTTAACATCTTATGATTTCTTTTGCTCCACAACCGTAATCTGCCAAGCCGATACAACTCCATTCAAACAGTTTGAGTTAGGTTCGCCGAGCCACCGGCCCCATCATCCAGTTGCGGGTCAATCCTGCCCGGTAAAACTAGAGAGAACGCTGGGGGGGATCCAGTTTCTCACATCTGACTGAACATGATCGTTCCGTCTTGGAAGAGAGCATCTCGAAGACACACACTAAAGCATCCAATATGATCCCAAAATTGACTAGAGGAGGACGCAGGCCGACCATCATATCACGAAAAGTTTGAAGAAAGTCCGCTGACCCAGGTGGGTGATCAGTGTATTCAGCAATGAATCCGCAGTCGTCAAACTTTAGAAAAATTGCCCTTGAAAGACATCTGAAAGACACTCTTGAGTCAATATTCGCCTACATTCTCCCAACAAGCTAATCTGGAAATCCTACGAGCCATGATGTCTTGCTTGCATCACAAAGATGTGATACAAATCAAACCATACAATTCAAACTATGGTTATGTCTCAAATGGAGCGCTCACAAGCTTTTCTTACCACTTTGATTCAAGGTCCAAATCCAAAAAATCAAATTCCAATGAAACACTCACCACATGATTTTATTCAAGTCAAATCGCTTTATTCCTATGTCTTAACATCTCTTTGTCTCATACAGTAAATCATTGTACTTCTAGATGAATGAAAATCAAACCTTTGTTTCCTGATTTGCATCCTTTTCTTCATTCAAGTATCATTCATCTTCCCTGTTATCTGATTAACTCTACATTTCCTCAAGAAATTTTCTTTCTATTGTTTCCTTATCCTTCTTGATTTCTCCAAGTCATGCCCTCATACTGTTCCATCATCTCTAATTCTCTCACCATTCTACCTTCTTTGTATCTTCTCTAATTACGTTCAATTTTTCTGATTTCTAAATCAATCTATCATTAATCCTACATCTTATCAAGTCACTTCTCTGGATCATTCAAAAGCTTTGCTTTTGTAGTTGTCTAATTGAATTTGGTTTCTACAAGTTGATTCTCTATATCCTCAATTTATTTTTTTAGTTGCCAGAGTGTCTTGGAGAAAACCAGGAGCTATAAATTTACCCATTGTGGCAAGTTGCTGGGGGTGATCCAGATTTTTGAAAGATACACTCACTAAAATGAGACCAGTTTCTATACTGGAAAATAATTAAAACCCTCAAACAACCAATATTATTCAACTCAACCAGAATGATTAAACTTCAAGTGAAAAAAAACTTCTAGCTCTCTAATTTCTTTCCAGTTACTGTTGTATTTTTTTTTTCTTCAAATGGTAATGCAGCTTTTTTCTTGAAAAAAAAAACTAAACACCACAAGGACCATCAAAATTTTTTACTCAAGTTGAAAAATTGAAATTTAATTTTGCACCAGTATCCAGAAATGATCTTCCCCTATTTTCCAAGGATTAGATTTTTTTTTGCTTTTCCATTGGTTTTCATAGTAATGAAGATTGTTTAACAAAGTTTTTTGATAAATTCATTATTCCAAAGATATTTTCAAAATTTGAGTAAGCAGAGCTCAAAAAAATACCCCTTCATAAGTAAGATTTTAAATATAATTATAAATCTAGGTCAAAACATAAATTTATTGAAAATTTGGATTGGTTTGTTTGATTGATTTCTTATTTTTTTTTCTTTTTGAGATAAATAAACTTGATGAGATTCATTTACAAAAGTATTTATTGTATTTGAAAAAAAGAAAACTTTAAACCTCCCAAAATCCCCCCAAATCAATTGGGATCCTACTTCCCTTTATCTGTTGTCAAATACCTCTTTTCACCTTTCAAAAGCGCGTGCAAGAGTGCAAATACTTAAAATCCACTTCACCTTCCATCCCTTCCGTTCAGTTCCTCACCTTAATTCCCTCCTGATCCAATCTTTGAATCCCCGCTCATCTCTTCCACTTCTTCCACTTCCGTTCCTATTTTCTTTCTTGTCTCTCTCCATCTCCTCCCTACTCATTCCTCATCCTCAGTGTCTACTCATATCAATCAACCTCTACTGTCTTTGCCTCAAGTCCCAATTTGATTTGTCCTAATCAAGTCAATCTCAATTCCTCATCTTGCCGTATTAGTTCTCAAGACCACTCTCAAGTTTCAATCAAATTGTCTAGCTGTGAGACAACATCTTTCCAGACTTATTCTTTTTATTGTTTCTGACTTCATTTCTATCTAGCTTGTTCCTCCTTGCTCTTTTCCTTGTCCTAGTCCTATTGTCTCAGTCATATTCAGTTGTCAACCTCTTACCACTAGTGTGCCCTTATCCGGTGAGATTTTCTTTAAGGGCCTTAAGTCCTCTTGTTTTGTTTCCATTTATTTACTCTTTTGTTCTTGTTGCCAGAATTCAGCTGGTCCTTCTTTGAAATCCAACTCTCAAGATCTTTCACGTTTAAAAGTCAAAAGGCTCTACCAACTGATCTAACCAAGAAACTCATCATGACCTCCTCTGGACCAGCGGATTCAAACAACTCTCTTCTAAAGGCACTTACCAACTCCATTCCCAACCTCAACAAATCAAACTTCTCACTTGGGCAATCCAAGATACTCACCATTTTTTCTCTAAAAGGCATTGCTCACTGGCTGAACAACCCCAAACCAGACAAATGTCCTGCCAAAGTAAATCTGGAAATCATTGGCTACATCTTGGCCAAACTAGACAATAGGACGTACATCAACTGTGTAAAGGAACATCATCTGAACAATGGAATTGATCTCTGGAAATCCATCAATGGTTTTTATGCCTCCTCACAAACTGCAAACAGATCTTGAGTTTTCTTCAACTTCCTCAATCTCCAATTCAATCACAGGCAAGTGGAAAAGTTCATCACCAAAGTGAGAGCTTGCCTGCTTCAAATTTCCAAGATTGGAATTTGTATGGACAACAACATAATAGCGTATCTAATCCTGTAAAAGTTTCCTATTGAGTTTAAACATCTCAAGACCACCATCACTCAATCTCTTGGCAAAACCCGTATTGATGGCAATCTTGTACTCAGACATCTCAACCTGATTAAAAATGAAGTTGCAACTGGCATGTACGCATCTGCACTGGTCAGGAAGACTGAGAAACTTTGTTGTAAACCTACTTGGAATAATCCCCAAGCAAGTCATCACAAGAACAGTTTCTGGCAATTATTTCCACATCTTCAACCAAACAAGGATCAATCTCAGAACAAAACCAAGACCAACAGCACCCCAACAGGCGGCAGACCATTGGCCCATATAACTTATACGTTTGCCATGACTCACTCTTGGGCTCTGGACCAAAATTAAATTCTTCTCAACTTGGGAGCCTCAAAAAACATGTTCAACAATTCTGAATTCTTTGATAATCTCCTACCTGATGACTCTGAAACACATACTGGGAAACCCAACGCTTCCATATCATCTTTTGGAATTGGAATTGCTAAGCTAAATACCCCCCATGCTTCCCTAAAGCTGAGGAACTCACTCTTTGTTCCTGACCTTGCCATAAATCTAGTCTCTCTGTGACAATTAATCAGTCAAAGTTGCTTTCTATTTCTCATGGACACTAGAAATTTTGGGGTCTTCTACAAGGGAAGACCTATTCTCAGCGGCACTATTGAGGAAAACCTAATGTTCATTCACAAGGACAGTCCCAACCTACCTGAAATATCCTACTCCTTTCTCTCTCTTTCCTCACTTCATCGATGTTTTGGACATCCACATGCAGATCAAACCAATTTAATTTTGAAGGACTTCCCAAACATCAGATGGGATCAGATCAACTGTGTATCATGTGCCAAGGGGAAGATTCATTGACTTCCATTCAATAAAAATCTTCCCAAAGGTCAACAAGCCTTTGAGCTCATACACGCTGATGTCTGCGGACCTATTAATCCCATTTCTCATTCTGGATTCAGATATTTTCTCCTTCTCACAGATGACTTCTCTAAGTTTAAGACCTGTATTCCCATCAAACTCAAGTCTGACGTTGCCAATGAAGTAATCAAATTCATTAGACTCTATGCCAATCAATTTGGTCACATGCTGAAGAAATTTCACTCGGACAATGGTGGTGAATTTCTCAACTACATACTTTCTACATTCTTTAATGAAAATGGTATTGCCCACTCAACCTCCAAACCCTATAGGCCACAACACAACCCTGTGGCCAAACAGGTGAATCAAAATTTGCTAGAATCTTCCCAAAACTCAATGATTGATATGAACATTCCACTCGAACTCTGGGATGAAATCCTGGTCAGCTTGTGCACCATACTAAGCTTTCTTCCTTCCTTCAAGACTAAACTGTCTACATTTAAACTCTGGTCTGGTCAGAAACCCAAACTGAATCTCATAAAGACCCTGGGCTCAAAAAAATTGTTCTAAATCAAATCTTCAATCACTCCAAATTGGAAGAAAAAGGAATCAAAGGAATTCTGGTTGGTTTTGATACACAATTAAAATCCTATAGAATCTACTGTTCCTCCACTAAACATGTGGTGCGCTCAAAACATGTAAAGATCTTTGAAAAAATTAAATCTGATGATCCTAAATCTCTGTCCAAATCACCATTTGACTCATTTCGAAAGGATGACAATCTACTTACAGATCTTGCAATATCAAACATTGATCCTCCTACTCCTTCTAATAAAAATGCAACCTGTTCCGACTCTAGTCACGCTGAAAATGAAGCTTCTTCAAACTCTTCTGACAATTCCTCCTCATCTTCCAAATCTCAAGACAAGTTGTTGATTGAAAAACAACTTGTTGAGTCTACTCCTGCCAGAATGCCTGTACTATGTGATTGTTCAACCATTCAGAAGCCCCAACGCTATGGTTTCATCACCAGAGTTGTCCCCAAGAACTATTCAGATGTAATCAAATTGTCTGATAAGGATCACTGGATCGAGTCTATGAAGAGAGAGACAAACGGTATTGAGCTTCTTAAGGTTTGGGAAGGCTGTTCAATTCTGCCAGAAGGTAAAGAAGCACATAGACCCACACAGTGGTAAGTGCTTCTTTCCTTGATCTTATAGACCCACACAGTAGTAAAAGATCAAGGACAATCCCAACAACAAAAGTATTCAATTTAAGTCCAGACTCTGTGTACAAGGTTTCAAAAAAGTTGAACTCTTTGATTATGGTGAAACCTACTCTCCAACTGGTTCTATAGTTACTCTCCCAGCTCTCTTGATCTTTGCTCTTCATCACAAACTTTCTTTACAACAAATGGACATTAAGTCTGCCTTTCTTCATGCTCCACTCAACAAAGAAATCTATATCAAGACTCCCAAAGGCTACAACCGTTCACATCCCTACCTTAAACTGTACAAGGCACTCAATGGTCTAAAACAAGCTCCCAAGAGCTGGTACAACAACCTAAAAGGGTGGTTAGTCAAAGATGGGTTTTGCATTTCTTCTGCTGACCCAAGCCTATACATCAACCACTCTCAGTCTCTCCACGTGTTTGCCTATGTCAAAAATCTGCTAATAATAGGCAATTCATCAGAATTATCCACTAGAATAAAAAATAAATTCAGTATATCTCATGATGGTCCCCTCTTCAAAATATTAGGCAACCACTTCATTCAAACCAAACCCGGATTGTCCCTATTGCATCAACCCAACCACATCAACACCGCCTTAGAGGAACTTGGATTGTTGGACTCTGAGCCTATCAGCACCCCCCTTACACCAAATTTTAAACTTGAGCCAGCCTCAGAAGAAGATCATGAAAATTTTCTCAAATTGAACATAAATTTTTGCACCTCCACCGGCTTCCTTAATTACATTGCCAGTAGAACTTGCCCTGATCTCTCCTATTCTGTTTCTTGTCTTTCTTGATTCAACAACAAAACCGGTATATCACATTGAAATGAGGCCAAACGTGTATGGAGATATGTTAATTCTACCAAAACCTTAGCCCTTAAACTTCACTCTTCCTCTTTTGCTTCTGACATCAAATGCTACAGTGACTCCAACGGCGGCAATGATCCAACAACTCGACAAAGCAATTCAAGCTACATTTTACTGCTCTATGGTTGTCCTGTGTCTTGGCATAGCAAACTTCAAACCACAGTATCCCTCTCATCCACCAAAGGAGAACTCAAAGCTCTTGTCCGAGCAACTCAAGAAAAACTTTGGCTCCTCAATCTCATCAAAGAACTTAATCCAAATCTTCAACTTACTCATTGCTTGTATATTGACAACAAGGCCTTAAATAACTTGGTTATGTTAGATTCCCATCATGGGGCTCTCAAACACATCAAAACTCAAATTAAATTTCTCCAAGAGCAACTTGAAAAGAACCTCCTCATAACTCAATTGATACCATCAGGCCACATGCTAGCCAATGCTCTCACTAAACCAGCCACCAAACCTTCTGTTGAATATCTTGCTTCATCTCTAATGTCATCTCACAAGTAGACACGGCGGAGTGTTGTCAAATACCTCTTTTCACCTTCCAGAAGCGCCCGCAAGAGTGCAAATAATTCAAATACACTTCACCTTCCATCCCTTACATTCAGTTCCTCACCTGAATTCCCTCCTGATCCAATCTTTGAATCCCTGCTCATCTCTTCCACTTCTTCCAATTCCGTTCCTATTTTCTTTCTTGTCTCTCTCCATCTCCTCCCTACTCATTCCTCATCCTCAGTGTCTAATCATATCAATCAACCTCTACTGTCTTTGCCTCAAGTCCCAATTTGCTTTGTCCTAATCAAGTCAATCTCAATTCCTCATCTTGCTGTATTAGTTCTCAAGACCACTCTCAAGTTTCAATCAAATTGTCTAGCTGTCAGACAACATCTTTCCAAACTTGTTCTTTTTATTGTTTCTGACTTCATTTCTATCTAGCTTGTTCCTCCTTGCTCTTTTCCTTGTCCTAGTCCTATTGTCTCAGTCATATTCAGTTGTCAACCTCTTACCACTAGTGTGCCCTTATCCGGTGAGATTTTCTTTAAGGGCCTTAAGTCCTCTTGTTTTGTTTCCATTTATTTACTATTTTGTTCTTGTTGCCAGAATTCAGCTGGTCCTACTTTGAAATCCAACTCTCAAGATCTTTCATTATCCTCCAAATCTTTTTCAATTAAATTACAAAGGAGCCCAAACCTCAGATAATATGTAAAAAAAGGTGAAATGGAATATATTTCAATTTCAAATATGCATGTATTAATACACATGCAATTTATAAAGTTTGGAAATATTTTAAAAACTTACCATATTTGAGTAAAATTTTGCCAAATTTAAATCATTTTCAATGAGCTGGGAGTGAACCAAAACTTGGAAATCCTTCACATTCAAAATCCCAGTGTAATGCTTTTGTGCTTTTTGAGTTGAAACTTTTTACCAAGGATATGTTTTTGTTAAAATATCAAACATATGGGTACTAAATGCAATAAACATCATCCAAAAATTGAAATATAAATGTTTTATTTGAGGCCCAGGCTAAATTAACCCCAGATAAATTATTAAAATGACACCTTTTATTTAATTATGGCAACATTTTCATAATTTATTTTGCTAAAATAATCCAAAAAGGCATGGTTGGTGTGATAAAGCTGATTTTTTTAGTATAATCACACCTTCTGGAAAAATTTACCATGGCAATGAAGGTGCCCAGACATTAGAAGATTTACCAATACAAAAAAGGTGTCAGTATAGACAATTAAGGTTGGGCATGCCTTTTTAAGGTTTACAGGAGTGCCTTGGGTGGGGTAACATACCTTATGAGGGAATGATGGGCCCGCAAGGCCTATTGAGGCTCTGGCAGGCTATAATGAGGCCTCCAGACTCCCTGTGAGATATGCCTGGGGTAGTGATTTTGAAGGAAGTTCAAGATTGAAATCACTTGCAAAGTTTTCAATTCTCCTCATAAAATAGGTATATCTAGCTTTTTTTATTTTTAGGTTTGGTATATGGTATCTAAATCCAACTGGAGATATCAATTTTTATTCAAAGGAATCAATTTTTTATATTTAATATTTTTGTTTTTATACTTGACAAAGATTTGATTTAGTGAATATCCTATTTTAATTCCCCTCACTAATTAGAGATATTTAGCACATTTTTATTTTTTATCATTTTTGGTACAAATGTATTGAAATTCCATCAGAAATCTTTAATTTTCTTCAGATGAATACCTTTTGAATATTTTTTAAAACTATTTTTGTACTTGATTATGTTTTTGTTGAAATATTGAAAGAGATTTGAATTCCAAGAATTGAATAGGTGTATGCAGCATTCCTATAAGTTTTTTTATTTTTGGTCCAAATTTATTTACATTCCCACCAAAACATTCAGTTTTGTGTAAATAAAATGAATTCTTATTATTTTTTATCATACTTAATATTTTTTTTTCCCTTTCAAATAAGTGAACTTGATTGAATTTTGAAATTTCACTTTAATTTAATTGGCATCCATATTTGGATTCTCTCAAAAATCATACCCCAAGGAACCCAATCAATTTTTAGAGGCCTTTGGGGGCCCAAAACGCCCTCAAAAGGTGTGTTGTCTCACCCCAAGCACCCTTGTAATCCTCAAAAAGGTATGGAAAACCTTAATTGTCTTTACTGACATCTTTTTGTTTTGAAAAATCTCTTTGATATTTAGTGCCTTAATGGGGTGGGAAACCATTCCAGAAGGCTTTATTATAGCCAAAAAATTACTAGAATCATACCAATTATGCCTCTTGTAATAACTATAGAAAGAAAATCACTTAAATGATGCCTTTTTCCAAAAAAGGTGTCATTATAGGAGTTTCTTTGGTATCACTCTAGTCTGGGATTTTATTTACCTTCAATAAATTCAAATGAATCCATGTTAATGAAATTAATTTAAATTGTTCTTCTGATGGAAATATTTCATTTCAATTTTCTGAAATAAATGTTTTTTTTTGTATGGGAAGCTTTAGACCCCTTGGTTTTGTTGGAAATATTTGAATATGTTTTATATTCTTCTGAATAAGATCAGAAGGAAATTTTTTTTTGTTTCTCATGTTATTCAATGATGGTTAGCTTCTTCAAACCACCAAATTTTTTTCTTAATCTTTCATTAAAATAATTTCATTATTTATTGTGGTGAATAACCTGGGAAAATGGGAAGGATTAATTTCCTCCTCACTTCCAAAGCTCAGGGGTATTTTCCACTTCTCCCAGTAATCTAATTTTTTCTATAATGATATCCCATCCTTCCAAAAACCCATTTTTTGGTCTTCTACTGATGTTGAAATTCACATTTTTTATGAATTGGGCCAGATTCATGCCCTCATATTCTATGGAATCATTTCTTTATTTGAAAAGGGCATGATTTTGCACACAAACATATAAATATATATATATACCCCAAGGATTGAATATATTAAATTTTCAATACATCCATGCCTTTTTTCATGAAAAATTAATTAAAAGGGTTCACTCTACTCCCTTGCCTGGTAATGGCATGCCCCCCCTTCAACACACCAGAAGGGGGGGTGCTGGAACTTCTAGCAGCCCATGTGCTGGGCTGCATGGGGGAAGTTGATGGCAAGGTAGAAACCCCTGGGCCAATTTCAGGGCTGTGTTTTTTTGAAATGGCAATTAAAAACAAATTTATATGGGTTTTTTAAAACCCTTTTGAAACTGCATGGTTGCAGGGTTATTGAAACCCTCCCAAAACATGCTGCAGTGGTTTCCATCAATACCACTGGCCCTGAAGTGGTTTAAACAGGTCCAAACCAATTCTGGGGTGGTGAATGATTTCAAAATTTCTTTCTTTCTTTTTGTTAATAATAATATATACAGGGAAGTATTTTTTTTATGTCCGCTAACCTCAAACTCGCAGTTAAACTACATCCATGAACTGTAAGACCTAAACAGGGTTTTCAGGAAATTTGAATGTGGGAAAACTGATTCAAAATATGTGCAGATGGGTTTCTGAAGCCCACATAAAAATGATAAATATTAATCAAATTAATTTAATTCCTTCAAAAATCAATCCAAAAAAATCAAAAAATCCATGTTTCAAAACACATTTTTGGACCATTTCCTTTGCCTTTTTTCTTAATTTCTTGGGGGATTTGGAATTTACAGAAGTTTTTGTAATTGATTGAAGAGATTTAAATCATTGATTGATGATTTTTTGCATGTATTTTTGGCCTCTAAAAATTTAAACCAAAACCAAAAAAAAAGGAAAAATTAACACATCCTCTTCAGTATTTTTTTCAGTCATCCAGCTTCAATATTTATTTCAATTTTATCTTGTAGGCCTTTAGGCAAACATTGAAAGGTTAAAATTTTAATCATTATTCCGATTTTTTTTGAGGGGGTTTAACCATCAAGATATTGCTAACAATGATAATGGCTCAATAGAAAAGGGGGAGAGGTCCACATTGAATCCAGGCCCAGGCCAAAATAACGCCTTAGAAATTACTGAACTGGCACATTTTTTCACAAGTATTTGGCCTCTTTTAGGGGTTTTTTTTTTTACTCAAGTGATGCCTTCTGGCGTGCTTTCTCTCCCCAGGAAGGTGTATAAACCTTGAAAAGACATTTAAACACAAAAAAGGCCTCAAAATAGACAATTAAAATTTGGAACCACTTTTAAAGGTTTCAAAGAGTGCCTTGGGTGGAAGAAAACACATTTCGATGGCATTTTGACCCTACAAAGGCCTGTAAGCAATAATTGGGGCCCTGGGGGGATAATAAAAGGCCTCCAGACCCCCTTTGGATTCTGCCTGGGGTATAATTCTTTGGAGAATCCAAATATGTAAACCAACTGAGTAAATGGTATATGTGAAAAGGGTAATGTTAAATTCACAACTTTTTGAGTTGTGTACACGAATCACATGGGCTGTGTGGCATGCTACACAGCTCAAATGGGTTTTCCAGGGTTTTAAATAACTCAAATATTGTTGTGTTCCATGCCATGCAACTAAAAGAATTGCAGGCTCAAAAAAAACTAAAGAAAAAAAACAGAAATAAACCAAAAAATCAAAAAATGTTGATTCTTTAGTTTAAAAAAAACAAAGATATATAATATAAAATATAAAATAAAATAAAAATAACTAAATTCTTGAAAAAATCTGGGGGGTTCTATACCCCCGTACACAGGTCTAAATGATTGTTTACAGGGGTACAAAAATCAAAAATGCCCATTATGGGGGGTATATGCCCCCCCAGGGGTTTCACGTTTTTGGAACAACACTTTGGAGTAGTGTATGAGACCCCATGCATTGAGGGGCCCTAAAATACTCCCACAGGTTTTGTGGGGCCCTACACGACTCCCAGACGACTGGAGTTGTGAATTTATCATCACCCATGTCAAAATTCAATAAATATCAATTTTTTCCAAGTAATTCAAATCTGTCCTCAGATTTGAAAGTGAAGTTTGGAAAAAATAATAAAATGACAAGAATCAAATTTCTTTACACATAATAGAATATTTTCAGGGGAATGGGAATAAATTTGTACCAAAAATAAAAAAACATAAGGAAATTCTATATATAAATATTTGATTCTGGAAATCCAAATATTTTGAAAGATTACCATCAAAAAAGCATGAAGTTAATAAATAATTATAAATAATAGGGAATATCAAAGTTAAGCAAACTGGATATTTTCTAATGGCAGGTTTCAAACCAAATCCAACATTGAAAATCAAAAAACCCACTTATTTCCCATCAGACTTGTCAGAGTTACCTGAAAATAAATGGGTTTTTTCAAATAAATTATTTAAAGGCTTTCACTGGCTCAACCAAACTTCATTCCAAATCATCACCCCTGGTTTCAAGCTATGACCTCATTCAAAAAATACTACCTCCAACCTCATTGGAAAAATTTAATTCATTTCTCTCATCACTTCATCACTCTCATCCCCTCATCACTTCATGACTCTCACCAACTTAAAACTCCCATTGCTTCATCACTCTCATCACTTTATTGGTTTCATCACATCCATCCTCTCATTGCTTCATTGATTCATCTCTTTATCCCTGCTTTCATCACATTGTAACTCTCATTGCTTCATTGCTTCATTGCTTCATCCCTGCTTTCATCACATCCCTTTATCACTTCATTGCTTCATCACTTTATTGCTTCATCCCTTGAAACCTCTTACTCTTTTCAAATGGCCCCTCAGCAAACCTCCCCCTGCAATTCCACACCAAAATCCAATGGAAAAAAGCAAAAATCCCCAAGGAACTTTGCATGAAACAATCTTCCCCCATCATCTTCCAAAGAATCAAGTCATCTCAAGAAATCTGATCACATCATCCTGGTAAACTGGCTGGAAACTCCCTGCAACTATGGCACTTGCTTTGGATCCAACAAAAAAACACAAGTTGGCCAACCTCCATCCTCTAAGGTTAATTTTTATCTCCTGATGGCCAATGAAATGAAGAATAAAACCAAAGGCAGGCTGGATCTTTCATCCAAACAGATGTTGGGGTTAAACCTGCTAAAATTTTGTATCATCACAGTACAGAGGCTGTGCAGTTGAAACTAGACCAGTAATACCAAACAACCCTAGAAGCCACAAGCTTCTTTAGCCCATTTGGTAAAGGCAGAACTCTAGTATGTTTCTCAGTCTATCTGAGGTCATGGGTTTGACTCCCACCAGACACATCTGCATTTTCACAGTCTCAACAACAGATGTTGGAGTGATTCAAGAAATATCAAGCCAAGTACAAAAAGGTCCAATAAATGTCAATCTCCACTGGCTTTGGTATCACCAACTATGATAAAGCCAAGGGGATCAACTTGGTGGTTGATAAGTTGGACTCCATTTGTCCTTTTTATGTTCATATGGATGAAATTTTTGGAAAGAAGGCCAATATCACCCCTTTAGCTGCTTTTTATTCCCAAAAATCTGATTCAGTTGATGCTCAGGACTTGGCTGTGGATTCTCAGCCTAGCAATGATGATCCCACCAAAACCTATGAGTTGGCCCAATCAAATGTGGAGGGGGATATTTCAAAACAATCAGCTCTGATCATGTATAAATTGGAATTTATCAATGATTAACCCCTTCCTTGGATCCCTCACTTCATTCTTTCAATCAATCTCTTCCTGGGGCGGAAGAACTGGACAACTTGACTGATGAGGAGCATCTTACTCCTGTATTGCCATTGTCATCAACATCTTCTCAAGTAAGGAACCAAGTTTTTTTCTCTTCTTTTCAGTTTATCCTGACTGATTTAGTTTGTAAAAAAACAGCCACATGAATTTCTGAATGGCCAAAACCTCAAGCCAATGGGGCCTCCCACATCAACTTCAAATGAGAGTGACAACATTATCACACAAACCTCCTCTGAAAAGGGAAAGAAAAAGGCCTCCAATTCCATCAAAATCAACCCCAATAGCCATAAAAAGAGGAGAAACACTTCAAATTTTTCTGGATTTGAGGATATCATGGAAAAGAAAGATTCAAGCAAGTGCATTGATTGATTCTCCTTGCTTTCAAAATCAAGCTCATTCCTATTAACCTCCTCCAAAAAATAGTGAAATCACAGATTGAATTGGAAAAAATTCAATTTTAAAGGAGAATTGGGATTTTAAACTGGCTATGGATCGTCAAAAGCAGAAAGATGAGATTTTGACTCATCAACAAAAGTTGGATTCTGAGTGGCATCTAAAACAGGCTGAGCTGGAGTTTCAAAAAGAGTAAAAGGAGAAGTATCCACAGGAAGAGCAACTCAAAACAGAGAGGGAAAGGCTAGCCACCGAAAAAAAAGATAGGTTATTGGTAGCCATGACATGTATTGGTAGCAGTAGAACTGTGGATTAAATAAAGGAAATTACTCAATTTCTTGGCTTGAAAACATATTTAATTTGATAAAAATATTTTAATATATACATATATATATAAATAATTTTGATTACAACAACGTTTGAGACTATTTTTAACACCACCAATGAAAAAATCTTTTTATTTTTATTTTTATTTTTATTTTTATTTTTATTTTTATTTTTATTTTTATTTTTATTTTTATTTTTATTTTTATTTTTATTTTTATTTTTATTTTTATTTTTATTTTTATTTTTATTTTTATTTTTATTTTTATTTTTATTTTTATTTTTATTTTTATTTTTATTTTTATTTTTATTTTTATTTTTATTTTTATTTTTATTTTTATTTTTATTTTTATTTTTATTTTTATTTTTATTTTTATTTTTATTTTTATTTTTATTTTTATTTTTATTTTTATTTTTATTTTTATTTTTATTTTTATTTTTATTTTTATTTTTATTTTTATTTTTATTTTTATTTTTATTTTTATTTTTATTTTTATTTTTATTTTTATTTTTATTTTTATTTTTATTTTTATTTTTATTTTTATTTTTATTTTTATTTTTATTTTTATTTTTATTTTTATTTTTATTTTTATTTTTATTTTTATTTTTATTTTTATTTTTATTTTTATTTTTATTTTTATTTTTATTTTTATTTTTATTTTTATTTTTATTTTTATTTTTATTTTTATTTTTATTTTTTTTCCTAGAGTTTATTTTGCAACTGGCCAAGTCCTTGAATTTTTTTTGAGTTGTTTTGTTGATTTGCATCAAAATGGCCATCATTGTATGGGTGGTGGTCTCCACAGCCCAAAAAGTAAAGTGCTTGTACTTATTTGCTTTCAAAATAATTTCAAAAATAATTTTTTTTTTGAAATAAATACCAAAAGACAATTCAGGAAAAACAAATTGGCCATTGGATACTTGGTATTTGTCCTCATCATTGATAAGTTTTCAATTTGATTTTTTGGTTGGAAACACCAGTAAAATGGAATAGGAAGAGATGTAAACTTTTTAAATAAGAGGAGAGTTGTAGAATAAATTAGAAGTGAGGGTGATGAGGGGGGCACAGTAAAAAGGAGTCAGGCCAGATCCAAATTCCAAGGCAGAGAAGGAGGGGATGTTTCTGTTGATCATTGTTTCATGCTTGGAATCATGTGCCAGTCTGGCTAATTTTTGGAACATTTGTCCTAGAATTTGAGAGGCCTTGTTGGACCTGAGGTTCAAAAAATAAAACTTTTGAGGGGAAGATTTGACTGCAGCTTTCTTGAAATATCATACAAATAGCTCTGAAGGATGCATCAATTTTTGCCATCCAATTGCCCACATTTTTCCACCCCAAGATCTCAAGGGACCAACAGTGCTGAAATTTTTTTCGATTGGTGAAGGAAAGTTGTGACCAAGTTGATTTCCTTCTCTTCCTCAGATAGTTTATTCAAAGGGAAAAACTCAATGATTGCAACAAGAGACTTGCAATCTAATTTTTCAACAACAATAACTTCTCCAGAGCTGAAGAAATAGAAAAGTTTGATAATCTCTTTGGCTTGTTCAAACTCTTTGGGGCACAGATTTTGATGGGTGACCATGGAAGGATACAGATCCAAAGGTCTAAGTATTTTCCAGACCACACAAAATTTTCATCAATCCCCTCCTCTGCCAATTTCAAAGATATTTCAGAATCCCTCTGTTGAGTCCTCTTGCACCAACAAGCCTGATTCTTTCCACCTCTCTGGATTTTTGTCAAATCATCTCACCCATCTTGTTCCCTCCCATCCACATACTATAATTGGGGTGAGGATTAAGAAATTATTTGAGTCATTGTATAAACTTTTGAGTTGGATGGGGGAAGAATGGGAGTTCAAGCAAAAGGGAGGATGTCGACAGAAAAAGGGGTTAAATGGTGGGTTGCATTGCATGGAATAAAAAAAACCATCAACAGTCATGTGATAATGAAGGTAGATGATCAAAAAACATAGAAATATATATATATATATATATATATATATATACAGGTCAATTATCCTACAAAAAAAAAATGTCAGTCCAATTGTTTAAGAATCATTGAATTAAGAGGAGGAGGGGGATTCTCACCTGGGGGGGAAGCTTTGGTTGGTCACTTGGTGGGCCGCTTGGTTGGCCAATTGGATTGGAAAGGGAGGGAAAGGAAAGGGGAGGGGGCGTTGATGTTTTTTGGCCGATTGATGGGCCAAACAATTGGCCCATTGGAGCCAAGGAGGGGGGGCAGCGCCTCCAGGTTGGTTGGTTGGTTTGACAATTGATTGACCCAGAAAGGTTGAGGTGGGGCAGGGCACCTTTCTGGCGTTGGTTGGTCAGTTGGTTGATTGGCCAATTAATTGGCCCAACAAGGGCAAGGAGGGGGTGGCCATTGATTGGCCCGAAAGGTTGAGGTGTGGGGGCACCTTGCCAGCCGTTGGTTGGTTGGTTGTTCAATTAGAAAATCAATTAGCCCAGCAAGGGAAAGGAGGGGGGTGAAGCGTTTCAATGCATCAATGGTTGGTTGAATTGCCAATCAATTGGCCCAGAAAGGGCAAGGAGGGGGGGAGCAGGTGCAGAGGAGGGGAAAAGTGGGTGGCAGGTGAGAAAGGAGGGTGGAGTGGGTTGGGGTGGAGGGCGGGGAAGGGGGAGGAGGGTAATTATCTGGGGAAGATTGCAGAGAGGTGAAAGGGGAAAGTCTAAAAGCTCAGGAGGAGGTTAAAGGGAGGAGGTCAGAATGATGAATTGATGATGAGGAGGAGGAGAGGGGGGTGCTTACCTGGTGCAGAGTGCAGAGCAATGAATGAGAAATTGAGGTGGAGGTGGTGGTTTAGGCGGTTTGGTGAGGAGGAGGAAGGATTGAATGGTGAGTGAGTGGGGTGAGGTGGGCGGTTTGGTGAGGGGTGAGGTATGAGGTGGAGGTTTTGTTGTGTTTTGTCTAAGTCCACCCCCCCCCCCAAAAAAAAAGAAAGATAAGTCAGGCAAGGATTCTTGATTGAAAAATCAAAAAAAAAAAATTACTGTGACATTATTTTCTAACTATTTAAAAAACAAATGCTACTGATCAAAGTGAGCAAGTGTAAGGGGTAGAATCCACTCTCTCAATGCCAAAGATTAGGTACAAGATGAGACCGGGATGACTTGAGGAGGATTGGGAATATCTTCTTCAAATCTTTCTTCCAATTCATTTTGAATGTTGGAAAGAAGGTTGTGAAGCATTACACAACTGATAATCCAGTTGATGAGGATCTTCATTTCTTTGGAGTTTTGAAGCTGGTTTTGCATCTCCCATAAGCTGGCCCATCTTCCTTTCAGCACACCTATTGCATGTTCAATCCAAATGCATGATTGAGCAAGATGAAAGTTAAAATTTGTATTTTGTAGATCATTGGAAGAAAAATTCCAATAATCTGGAAGAACATATTTCCCACTTGCATAAGCCAAATTGGAAAAAAGGTATTTATCTTGGTCAAATTAGTTCTCTGGTTGTTGGGAAATCCACATCTGATTGAAAACATATGAATCATGAAAACAAAATGGAAGGCCAGCATGGAGGGATATGAACTTCTTGTTGTTATCACAAAAAATTTTTAGTGCCACAGAGTATCTATGAAAACAGATAAAACATATTGGATCAGTGTGTTATCAAAGGTGTTATAAAAGGCTTTGAATGTGGATTGAATCAATTGCCTTTTTTCCAATAAAAATAGTGGTTTCCATCTATCTTGGGTTTTTGACTCAAGGGAATAGTGGTTGTATCAACAAAACCAATGAAACTGGGAAAGCCTTCTGTCTCCATGACTTGAGATATATCCTTGTGTTCTTATTTGGTTGACCAAAAAAGGACTGAGAAATGGAAAGATAGGGTATCAATCATGAATCTTTTGGTGTATAAGTCAATGGTTCCATAACCAACTGAGAACATATTTTCTAATTGATGAATTGCTTCTCAATTTGAATTTGATACCAATCTACAAAGAGCAACAGCCAGTTGGATAGCTGGATTGCGTTGAGGATTCTGAGAATTGTTCTGGAAGATGTGGTGGCCTTCAATTGTCTCCAAAAGTTTCATGAAGGCAATAAGTTTGGTAACGGTTGCCGAAAGCTTAATTTGAGGAGGAGATGAAGCTTTTGCCTTTCATACATAGGGTTGTGGAGAGTGTGTCTTCTTGGAAACATGTATTGCTTTTCCAATTGAGAATTCAAATCTAACCAAGTTGATTCCAAATTGGATTCTGAATCAGATTCAAATAATGAAAAAAGTTCAGTCAGCTTTCTTGCATTTTCAACTTGCTTCCGGGAAGTTTTATTTGAAATCTTGAGAAAGATGGTGATGAGTTGTGGGGTGATGAGATGCTTATGGGATGTGTGTGATGTGATGGATATGTGAATTGATGGAGATGAGATGTGTGCAATGCAATGGAGATGTGATTGTTATGGATTTGCTGAGGTGGAGGTGTGGATGGGTGTTTTGCATGCAATGGTATGTGTGTGATGTGATGGAGATCTGAAGCAATGGAGATGAGATGTGTGTGATGCAATGGAGATGGGATTGGTATGGATTTGCTGAGGTGGAGGTGTGGAGGGGTGTTTTGCATGCAATGGATGGTGGATGTATGATAATGGAAGGTTTGATGTTTGAAACCCGCCATTTTGAAATACACCAGTTAGGGGGTATGTGTATTTCAGAAACCCATCATTAGAAATGGTGGGTTTCTAATGGAGGATTTGCTAACTTTGATACACCCTAATATAAAAAGCATAATTCTTTCAATGAAATTCAAGATTTCTGATGGAATTTAAAGACCTTTAACCAAAAATAATAAAAATAGAAAAAATTCTAGATTTATAAATTCAATCAGGAGGATTTAAGTATGTTCAAATGATCTAGCAAAATCTTTATAATGTAAAACAATAAAAAATTAATTTAGTTCTTTTGATAATAAAAAATATCCTTAGCGGGATTTGAAAAAATCATACAAAACATAAAAATACCAAAAAATTGTAGATATTTCTGTCTTATGAGGAGAATAAAAACATGATGAAATATTCCAACAAATAATTGATTTATTAAAATAACAATGATGAAATCAAAAATTGATTTGTTTGAATAAAAACTGAAATTCCTCATGAAATTTAAATATCTGTTTGAAAATAATAAAAAATCATATAAAAATGAAAAATAAAACCAGTTAATTAGATTGATTAAGTTAGGGCATCATTTTTTCACGCCCCAACCCTTATTTGTTTGTGGTTTTGGTGTCACCAAAACATTGCACAATTAAAAATATCCACACAGTTTGGCTGAGTCTCAAAAAAAAAGAATCAGAATGTAAAGAGGAATCCAAACACTCCCTAAGAAAAATTTAAGAGTTTTTGGCTAATTTACACGCCTTCAAAATTACAATCAAAAAATCACAAAAACCCCATTAAATCTCAAATATTTTCCAGTTTTTTTAAATATTTCAGATCATTTTTAAGATCTGAAGGGAAAAAAATTTTTCAAATAAAGCAGGCAATTTAAATATGATTTTTCTATATTTTTATTACTTTATTTTCCTGCCAGAAAATGGGATTAACATAAAAATCAAGACATTGTTTTCAATTTCCCCCCCTTATCTTTCATGACCATTTTCCAAATTTTCAGTGTGAAGTTTTTGAGTGGGCATTAAAAAGGGCTCAAAAATTTATGTGAGGAATTTTTTTAGGTTTTTTTTCCCCAAAAAATTCATAACTAAAAACACAAAATTAGCATTTTTTGCTCTAAAGAACTGAGTCAATAACCAATAGAAAGAAAAATATGAAAAATTTAGAAAAAATATCAATCAATAGGGCGTATCAAAGTTAAGCAAACACGCCATTTTTTAATGGCAGGTTTCCACCCAAATCCGCCATTTCAAACCCGCCATTAAAAATCAAAAAACCACTTATTTCAGATGAGACGTGTCAATGTTAACATGAAATAAGTGGTTGTTTACAAGTAAATTATATAAAGGCCTTCACCAGCTCAACCATGCATCATTCCACATCATGATTGGTGGTTTCATCCTCCGACCTCATTGGAAAAGATTCTACCTCCATCCTCATCCAGAAATTTGATTCATTGCTCTCATCACTTCATCAATATCATCTCGTCTGCTTCATCAATCTCATCTCTTCTGCTTCATCATTCTCATCCCTGAATCACTTCATTACTCTCACCTTGCTTCATCACTTTCATCACTTTATTTCTTTCATCAATTTATTGCTTTCATCACATCCATCCTCTCATTGATTCATTGCTTCATTGCTTCATCACTTCATCCCCCCTTCCATCACATACTAACTCTCATTGCTTAATCACTTCATTGCTTCATTGCTTTGTTGCTTCATCCCTCCTTTCATCACATCTCTTCATCACTTTGTTGCTTCATCCCTTCATCCCTCTTACCGTTTTTGAATGGCCCCTCAGCAAACCTCCCCCCGCAAGTCCACTCAACCAAATCAAACATCCCTCAGGAACTCAACATCCAACAATCTCCCCTCATTTGCTTCCAAAGTCTCAAGTCAGCTCAAGAGAGCTGATCACATCATCCTTGTAAACTGGCTCATACTTCCCTCCAACTATGACACTTGCTTTTCATCAGAAAATGAAACACAAGTTTTCCAACATCCATCCTCTAATTTTAATGGTTATCTCCTGATGGCCAATGAACTAATGAGTAAAACCAAGGTAGGCTTGCTCTTTCATCCAAAAAGATGAGGAAGCAATTCAAAAATTATCAATCCAACAATTGCCCCTTTAACCAATGCTGACAAGCCCCATTCTGTCCCTGTCACTGTATGTTTCCCAATTAATCTTCTCCCATCCACATACTACATTTTGTCTGAGGATCAAGAAGGGATTCAATTCCTTGTGTAACATTTTGAGGGTTGCAAGCCCTATTCTTTCCACATCTCTATATTTTTGTCAAATCATCTCCTCCCATCTTGTTCCCTCCCAAACCTATACTTTGATTGGGGTGAGGATCAATAAGGGATTCAATTTTCTGTATAAAATTTTGAGGGATGCAAGCCCTATTCTTTCCATGTCTCTGTATTTTTTTAAAATCATCTCCTCCCATCTTGTTCCCTCCCAGGAAAATTCTCCACTCAGGGTGAGGATCAAGAAGGGATAAAATTATTTGCACAAAATTGTGAGGGCTGTGGCAGCTTGAAAAGCCAAGATTTAGCCCCAAAAAATGGGATTTGAACCCATGACCTCAACATTGGTGAGTGACGCCTGAACCACCAAGCTAAGTGTGCCATTGCCAAATGTTCCAATTTAACTGTCCCCCTGGCACTCAAATCTGTAGATCAAAGGCCGCCGCCCACAATAAATCCATGGATTGCTGGTGGCGGCAGGGAAGGAGAAGGTGGTGGAGGCTGCTGCCCAAGATTGAATTCTGGCGGTGGCAGAGGAGGAGGAGGAGGGGGCTTCCCGCAATCAATTGCGGGTGGCGGAAGAGGAGAAGCTGGAGGAGGCCGCCAGAAATCAATTGATTGATTGCCGGCAGCTGCAGAGGACAAGGAGGAGGGGGAAGCCACCCAAATCTTTTTGGAACATGATTTGGATGTATTTCTTTATTGACTGGGGATTGGAATGCAAGATTGCAGGATTGAGGTTTCCCTGTAAGGCGATTTGAGATGCTTGAGAACCAAGGGATTGGATAGCCACAGATGGTGGTTTGGCTTGAATGTGGGAGGATGATGAGAGGGAAACTCAGGTTCAGTGACCTGTTTCATGTTAACATCTGGTAAAAGTTACTTGCTTTGCGGAATTCGGGAACTTACCTGGCGGATTGAGCAAGGAGGTGTGGGGGGACCTAAAGGTTGAATGATCAAAGGATCAGCAACCAATGAGGTGCAGGAAGAGGAGGAGGAGGAGGAGGAGGAGGAGGGGGGGCTTACTGGGGGTGCCAACCAAAGGATGAGGGGAGGTGGTGGGTGAGGTGGAGCTGATGGCTGAGGTGGTGGTGGTGGGTGAGGTGGTGGTGATGGGTGTTTGGTGAGGAGGAGGAAGGAGTGGACCAGTGGTTAAGAGTTCAGTCAGCTTTTATTGTGTTTCCAACTTGTTGCTGGGAGGTTTGATTGGACATGTTGAGAAGGATGGTGATGTCATGTGGGGTGAGGAGATGATGATAAGATTTGTGTGAAGCAATGGAAATGTGAAGCAATAGAGATGTGAAGCAATGGAGATGAGATGTGTGTGATGCAATGAAGATGGGATTGCTATGGATTTGCTGAGGTGGAGGTTTGAATGGAAGTTTTTTATGGGATGGAAAATGGTGAATAATGGCGGGTTTGATGTTTGTAATATGCTATTTTCATGAAACCCGCCATTTTGAAATACACCAGGTAGGGGGTATGTGTATTTCAGAAAAACGCCATTAAAAATGGCAGGCTTGGTCAAAAAAAATGGCGGGTTTTTAATGGCAGTTTTGCTAACTTTGATATGCCCTAATAAAAATTTTTACCACTTTCTTTCTTGGATGTGGAGAATTTCTAGGATGAAACAAAATCTTTAAAAAAAGCTTCAAGTTATTATGCATCAAATACTCCCATTTTTGTAATTACTTTCTAGAAAAAGCCTTCCAAAGAGGATCTGATTGGGGAGCTGGCCACAGTTCTGAATTATAGCAGGAAGAACCTATGTGCTTAAAATATACCAAAATAATTAAAAATAAGGGAGATGTTTGAGAATTGGCAGTTTGAGGGGAATTGAGGGTCAAATAAGTTGATGGACTCAAATTAGATAAAAGTACCACTAGCCTTTTGTATTTATCTTCCAGCAGGAAACCATGGAAGGGTAATTTCATCCAGAAACTTTGAGGAGAAAGTCCAGAAGGGTGCTTGAGATTTTTTCTTTCTTTTTAAAAGTTTTCATCCCAGAATTTTTCCATGAAATTTTCATCCTTGAAGAGAGAGTTTTATTAAATTTCCTGACTTATTGAAATCCAATCTTTAGATTTATGGTTCAAATTAACTGCTACTGATCTAAAACCACAGTTCCCATCACAAATCACCTCTTGAATGTGTGAAAATTGTGGTATGGCTGTCTTGGGGGAAATGAAATCTTTGTATGGATGCTAACAAAAGAAAGATTAGTATTATTTAAGAGGAAATGAAAAAAATACTTAATTATTCACCACTTCAAAATTATCAGAAAATTAAAAAACAATGTTGTGAACTTGAATATCATCACAAAAAAGTACAGTTTAATAAATGAACCATAAAGCAAGATTATTTAAGAAATATATTCACCTTTCCACTTTCAGAAGCTGTAGAGGTGGGAGTATAGATTGTATTCCCTGAGTGCTATAAGCATCTACATCTGCATAATCTTGTTTTCTTCTCTTGAAAATTTCCAAAATTACAGGACTCAAATTATGGGAAACAACCTGATTATTGATTATGGTTCCTGACCTTTGATTGAAAAAGTAAAATATTTCAGTTAATGAAAAATAGAAAAACTAGACTGATCACCCCAAAAAAGAAATTACTAACTGTATTGATTATATCCAATTATTCCAGCTCATTAAGCTCTTCTAAATTTAATTTATCTTCTGTTATTAAGTAATCCTGATCAGAATGAAATTTTAGCATAATTAGAAACAAAAAAAGAAATTAAAAAAAAATTACCTCTTCCTCTGAATCCTGTTTCTTTCTTCCCTTCTCCTTTTAATGATCTTACTTTCCTTTCATTTTCCTTGAAGTCTGAAATTAAAGAAAAACAATGTCCAACCAAATTCTGTTAAAATACATCCAAAAAAAGAGAGAGAAAAACCAGAAAAAGAAAACACTAACCATTGCTTTACCCACTTGGTGCTTCCTTGGTCTCCCTCTCCTCTTAGGTACTTCAACATATTCAAACCCAGATGGACCACTCTTGGAGGAATTCTAAGAAAATATTTTGAATTCATTGAGGGCTCCTTTGGGTCTTCCACAAATTTGAATTTCTTTCTTTGATAGGGGTTCTTGAATTGGAGTCAGCTGAAACTACCCTTTCAACCATTTCCCATTTCTCCAAGGTAATTTTTTTTCTCCTGGGCACAATTTAAGGAATTCTTCCAAGAGTTCATTCTGAAACCTATGTACATTGGTTTATTGGGAAGGTGCTTGATTGTATTTTTGAGATGCCCTGCCCTTCTATTCTGGATGTGCTGGTATTCCCAAAATTCAGGTGCTTGTTTGCAGCATATGAAAAAAAATCCTTTTGAGAGGAAGCCAGTTGTCAAGAAGGTAGTCAGAAGTGGGGGTATTCCAGACTAGGGTGAGTTTGGTAAAATGTTCTTGATATGAATTTTCAGATTTTGATTTGAACAGAATATTCCAGTGTTTTCTGAATACCATCCATTCTTCTTCAGATTTGAGGTGTTTTCTACAATTTTTCTGAGTGTTTTTGAAGATATTCCAGAGAAGGAGTAAATGATGAGAGTTGGGAAATACAGTTTCAATGGAATGAATCAGGGCTTGCTCCTTGTCAGTCACAATGACTTTGGAATGTTCATATTATGATATTTGATGAAGTTGAGTGAGAGACCATTGATAGTCTTCCATTCTCCTTGGTATAGGAAAAATAAACCAACAGAGAAATTTCTAGCACAATTGTTGACGCCACAAATTTGAAGAAGAGGCATGGAAAATTTGTTGGTTTGATAGGCAAAGTCCAAATTAATACTGATGGAAAGAGTTTGATTGATTTTATAAAATCTGGGTAAGAAATGAATAAAGAACTGATTTGAAAATTTTTATTATTGATTTCATATTTGAAAGCAGATTTTATTAATTAAATTATGTCAGCTTGCTATTATTTACAGAGAAATCTTTCAAAGTAACAAAAATAAAAAAATAAGTAAATATATTGATTTGAACAAAGAAGGAGTAAAAAATACATAAATGTTATTAAATGAATGAATTCTCCACCCAAAATTAGGTAGGGTCGCTCACTGACCCCACCCTCAAATTCTCACTCCTTCTTATTTTATATAATTAAATCAGAAATGACCAAAAAGTCATGGCAATACTATGGCACTTTTGGGGAAATTTAATATTTCACAAAAATTGTCAAGTTTAGGTTTCACATCTAAAATTCAGTGAAAACTGAGGTGTTGTGTATATGTTAGGATTTACACATGGAAATGTGTTTTGTCACAATTCACGCGCATCTGCTTATTCCTGTACGCAGTACTACAGCAGGTTCATGCATGCAGAATTTCTGCATGCAGAGGATCTTGCCATGCATGCAGGAGATTCTACCCTGCGTGCAGATAAATTGACTGATCCATGCATCAGGATCCATCGTGGCCAACCTGACAGAAGGTACTGCTACTTATAGCTACAGTATGAAAGGATAAACCATGTATATGTAATAATGTGACATATGCATGCTAAATGGTCTAAAAACATAAAAAATTAAATAAAATCATCATATAATAAATTTTAAATTATTTTAAATTAAGAAAAAAAGATTGAGGACCACCACAACAAGGACTGATTCAGATCTTCAATGATCACAAAACATATCAAGAAGTTATGCTATAGTTTATTGAAAACCCTCAACTTGATCTGAAGATGATGATGGAAAATCAATGAATATCCACATCTGATCACTTTAGTCCAATATTAATAGTAAAAATTGAAGATAAGTGCAGAATGATAAAAATGACAAATCAAAATATTAACATTTCTTGCATCTAAAAACACGCAGACATCCAGCAGATATGAGGTCAGCTGATTGAAAGAATCTTCAGGAAGTGAAAAAATTTCCATGGCTGGCTTACTAGCCTTAGCCCTTGAGCCTTACCCTCTCTACAGGCCCAGAGGAGGAGGCTCTTGTTCCCCAAAAAAAGGTATTTATACAGACCCCTTAGGACCTATTGTTCCTCAGTTAACTATAAACTTATGAACTATTGACCAGAACCTTTTTCATCCGTGATCAAGTGTATAAAAGAGTTAATCAAGTGATTTATGGCCCTTTCTGATTTATAGTAGAATTATTTCTGGAACCATTATTGATTCATTGAAGTTTAGTCAGAAATCAACCCCACCTTTGCCCTGAAACCCTTCATCTGAATCTCTGCAGGATTTCTGTGAGTTATTGCTCCCAGAAGTGAGTTAATTACTTACTGCCTTGGCCTGAGTTCTGTTTTCCCCGCCATACTAGCCGGATAAGTATTTAAAAGGCTCCCACAATTATTCAAAGGTTTTTAAACTGCCCAAGGTGGCCCCTTGAAGGGAGGTTGTTTATCTTTAAAGATCCCCAGTAGTATAATGATGTGGCCCCTCTTTTATAAAATACTGAAAAAAATTTAAACAAACCAACTAAACCTTGCATTAGCTCTTAAAGTATTTATTTTATGAGATTTTTTACATGTTTATTTTTGGGAATATTATTGTTCCATTATTCTATCACTCCCTGTAGCTAAAGGACTGCAAGGTTCCTGGTATCAGAGAGCTGACACATTATAAAAGCTTCAATGTGCAATTTTTCTTCCAGTTGTTATTTTTTAATTTTTGATCTTTTATTGTAAATGGTACTAAGGTTTGTGTGAATGGGAGAAGAAGAGGATTGCATTAAGGAATTGAGGACTTTGAGGGGAGGAACCCAAAATTTGGTTAAAAAATGTACCACATTCTCTCAACCCCCCTGAATCCTTCTATGAATTGGATGGGTGGATGGATCAGTTGATGAAGGATGATTGTGGTCAGGGCATTGGATTTTTTTTTTCCAAAGACACTTCCTTCTGTAAAAGCTTTGAGAGAATTGGAAAGTACAGTTTGTTTTTCCTAGTTGCTGAAATTCTTTTTTTATCGAAAGTTGGTATATATTACCCATATTTTTTACATTGGTAAGTATACATTCTTTTCCTTAGAATTTTAGAATTCAGTGGAAATGGCATATCCATGCAACTTAGCCCACTCTTGAACAGCATCCACAAGTTCCACATTTAAATTATTTTTTAATTCAGGGAGCCAAAGGGGTCAAATCATGGGGGTGATCTAAGTCAGTTGAAGAAGAAGAAGAAGAAGCAGCAGAGGCAGATAGTGAAGCAGAAGTAGAAGAAGCAGAGTCAGATAGCAAACAAGGCTTGATGTGTTTTTGAGACATTTTTTGATTTTTATTTGGTTTTAATATTTATTTGGAGATAGGTTTTTTTATGAAGACTTTTGAGTTTTAGGTAGAGTATATATAGTAGCAAGATTAAGAATTTCAGAGAAAAGAAGAGTTTGGAGAATTGAGATTGGAGTTAAAAAGGTTTTGTTTGGTAGTTGTGATGTTGGATTGATTTTTTAATGATTAAACAATAAATTCAAAGAAAGTTGAGAAAAAATTGTTGAGGAGGGATTTTTTCTCTTTTTGATTGTACTTTTTGATTCAGCGGTATTGATTTAGTGGAGGTGGAGTGAATTGGATTTTTTGATTTTTTTGAGTAGTGATGTGTAGTTGGTTGATTGGTGTTGAGTGAGGATGATTGGTGATGATGAGTGATGATTGGGGTGGTGTGGTGTGAATTATGGATTTTGAAAGGTGATTTTATGGTTGAGGAGAGGATTGGAATGCCCCAAGAGGTGCAGAGGATTCAGGAAATTATTAAAAATCATATTGAGTATCAGATTATTCATATAGAAGAGCCCAAAAATGTGGAACTACCCCAAAAAGAGGTCTAAACATGGTGGTTTGAGGTTAGAAACTTGAGGGCTAATAAAGGTTTGAAAAAATGAAAAATTAAAATTGTGTGTAATTTGAAGTGCATTTTAAAACTATAAACTCAGATTTTTGATAAAAATAATACAAATAGTATCAGAAATGGCTCCAAAACACACCCCCAAACAGATGGTTTTTGTTATTGTTGTAGATGCACCAATTACTTTTAGGTAAATAATCAATCCTAAAAACCCCAAAGTTTTTTTTTTTTGTTCCCTTTTAAATCCCACTAAAAGAGTGCAAGCTTGTCAAATTTTTTAGAAATATAACTAAAAAAAAAGTTGAAAACAATGTCTTATTTTTTCTTTTAATCCCAATTTCTGGAAGGAAACTGATATTTGGATTGCCTTTCATATTTAGCAAACTTCTGGCTCTTCAGATTTTCCAAAATAAAAAAAAATTGATTTTATGAAATGTGAAAACATCTGATAAGTAATGGTTTTTTTTTGAAACAATTTTCATTGTAATTTTGAAGGCCCTTAAATTGTCCAAAAACTCTCAAATTTTTCTTAGAGAGGTTTTTGATGCCTTTGTATGCACTAATTTATTTTTTGAAACTGGCCATGAAAAAATAATTCCCTCAAAATATAAATAAAAATTACAAAAGAAACTGCATCAAATGAAAAAATAATCAATGAAATATCAAAAAAGGATTTCTTTTCAAAGGAATAAGTCTATGCTATTTTTATCATAATTGGAGAATCCTTTGTTTAATTTTTTCAAACTATTTTACTTGCTCTCTTGAAATGCTTTTATTTTACCTGTTTGAATAATTTTTTGAATTTGGAAAAAAGTTATCTAAATTAAATCAGAAACAAAAAAAAGAATGAATTTTTTATTTTCCTCTATGATTCCCTGTACCTCATCAATTTTTTGCTGAGAAATTCCATGGCATTTAAATTATTAACATTTAGTATGTGTATTTAAAGTTTTTCTATGTTTTCTATGTTTTTAATAGGTCAAATCAGAGCTAGTGCACCCACCATTTTTTTCAATGGCGGATTTCAAAAAAATACACCAATTTATAACACACCATTAAAAATCAACAAAAAAACCCACTAATTTCACATCAGACATGTCAGAGTTCCCTGAAAATAAATGGTTTTTTTCAGATAAAATATTTAAAGGTTTTTGAAAACTAAACAAAACCTTGTTGCATTTCATGAAAACCTGGTTTCACACCTCCTTCTACCTCCAACCTTGTTGGAAATATCTGATTAATCACTATCATCACTTCCTTGATCTCATCACTTTATTGATCTCATCACTTCCTCACTCCAATCACTTCCTCACTCTTATAACTTATTTATCTCATCACTTCCTAACTCTCATCACTTTATTGCTCTCATTGCTTCATCCCTTCAAACCTCTTACTCTTTTCAAATGGCCCCTCAGCAATAATCCCCCTGCAATTCAACAAAAAAATAAAATGCACCAAAGAAAACATCCCCCAGGAACTTCAAAAAAAAATAATCCTCCCCCATTGGCTTTCAAATGCTCAAGTAAGCTCAAGAGAGCTGATCACATCATCCTGGTAAACTGTCTCAAAATTCCCTCAAACTATGATGCTTGCTTTGGATCCAAAATGAAACACAAGTTGTCCAAACAACATCCTCAAAGCTTAATGGTTACCTCCTGATGGCCAATGAACTAAAGAATAAAACAAACATTAGGCTGGATCTTTAATACAAACAGATGAGGGAGTGACTCAAGAACTATCCAGACAAGTACAAAAAGGCCCAATAAATTTCAATCTCCACCAGCTTTGATTTCACCAAATCCAATAAAGCCAAGGGAATCAATTCTTTGTTTGATAATTTGGAATCCATTTGTACTTTTTATATTCAAATGGATGAAATATTTGGAAAGAAGGCCAAAATTGAACCTTTAGCCAATTTTGATTCCCAAAAATCCAATTTCATTGATGCTGAGGACTTGAATGTAGATGCTCAGACAAGAAAAAATGATACTTATGAAACCTTGCAGTGGCCCCGACCCAATGTGGAGGAGGATATTCCAACAAAACCAGCTCAAATAATTTCCAAATCAGCATTGATAAACCCTTCAAACAATTTGATGGATCCCTCACTTCCTTTTTTTTTTTTACTCCCTTCCTGGGGTGGAAGAACTCCACAAAATGGACAATGAGGAGCAAGATATTCCAGTATTGCCATTACTATCAACATCTGTTCAATTAAGGAAGCAATTTTTTTTCTTTTCTGGTTAATCCTGGCTGATTTATAATGTAAAAAAATATCCTCACCCTTTCCTGAATTGCCAAAAATCCAAGCCAATGGGGCCTCCTACATCTTCTTCAAATAAAATTTATGATGTTCCCACACAAACCTCCTCTGCAAAGGAAAATCAAAAGGCCTCCAATCCCATAAATTTCCATTTCTTTGTGCTTTGAAAATATCATGGAGAAAAAAGATCCAAGTAAGTGCATTGATGGAATCTCCTTGCTTTTGAAATCAGGCTCATTGATATTCCCCAACAAAAAACAGTGAAATTACAAATTGAATCAGAAAAACTTGAATTTGAAAAGCAAAGGTGGGATCATCAACCAACTATTGATTTTCAAAAGCGGGAAGCTGAGAGTTTGGCCCATCAACAAAAATCAGATGCAGAGTGGAGATTGAAACAGGCTGAGTTGGAGTTTCAAAAAGAGGAAAGAGAGAAGGATCAAAAGGAAGATTGACTGGAATAGGAGAGGGATCAACTGGCCATGGAAAACAAAATAGGTTATCTGTAGCCATTGAATGTATTGGTAGCAGTAGAACAGTGCAATAAATAAAGCAGATTAATCAACTTCATATATACTGGATAGAAATTTTAAAAAGAAAAAAAATATTTTTGATTAAAACAAAATTTGAGACTTATTAAGTCCACCAATAAAAAAATCTTTTGTATTTTTTTTATATTTTTTTTCCTAGAGCATATTTTTTACTTTTGAAGTCCCTGAAATTGTTCTGAGTTGTTTTGTTGATTCACATAGACATTGCCATTCTTGTTTGAGTGGAAGTCTCCACAGCAGGAAAATTACAGTGCTTTTAGTTATTTGCTGCCCAAATCATTTCAACAAAAATGTTTTTTTTTTTCAAATAAATACCAAACTCAAGTCAGGAAATACAAATTTGCTGTTGGATACTTGATATTTTTCTTGGTTGTCAATAATTTGTCAATTTGATTTGTTAGTTGGAACCACCAGTAAAACGGACTAGGAAGACAAATTTTCATGGTAAATATGAGGATAGTTGTAGAAGGAATTGGATGTGAAGGTGATGTGTGGGGAACAGTCAAAATGAGTAAGCCTGAATCCAAATTCCAAAGAAGAGAAGCAGGGGGTATTGTTTTCCATGATTGTTTCATGGTTTGATTTAAACACAAGTCTGGCTCATTTTTGAAACATTTGGCCTAAAATTTGAGAGACATTTTCAGAACTAAGGTTCAAAAAAGAAAGCTATTGAGGGGAAGAATGAACAGTAGATTTATTCAAATATTGTCCAAATAATTCAGAAGGGTGCATAAATTTTTTCCATCCAATTGCCCACATATTTGCACCCCAAGATCTTGAGGGACCAACAGTGTTGAAAAATATTTTTCATTTGTGAAGGAAAGTGGAAAAAGAGTTGATTTCCTTCTTATATTTCTCAGAGAGTTTATTCAAAGCAATAAACTCAACTATTGAAACAAGAGAATTGTGATCCCACTCATCAAGAAAAACAAATTTTCCAGAGCTGAAGAAATATAATTGTGTGATCCTCTCCTTGGCGTGTTCCAACTCTTTGGGGAAGGGATTTCAATTGGTCTTTTTCTTTTGGGTAAAATGGAAGGATAAAGATCCAAAGGTTGTATTATTTGTCCATAACACACAACCTTTTCATTGATCCCCTCCTCTGCTACTTCCAAAAATATTTTTGAATCTCTCTTTGAGCCCTCTTTTGCTGACAAGCCCTATTCTTTCAAACTCTCTGTATGTTTATCAAATAATCTCCTCCCATATTTTTCCCTCCCATCCACATACTTTGATTGGAGTGAGTATCAAGAAAATATTCAATTCATTGCGTAAAATTTGGAGGGGAGAAGAATGGGAGGTCCAGAAAAAGAGCAGGTGTAGAAAGAACAATGGGTCAAATGGTGTGTTGAGTTTAATAGAATAATAATAATAAAAAAGGTAAAAAAAGGTAAAAAAATGATAAAAAAACAATCATTACTCATGTTATAATCAAGGTGGCTGATCAACAAACATAAAAAAAATACCATTCAATGATCCTAAAAAAAAAGTATATTTTCAGTCATATTTTTTAATGATCAGTATCATGGATTAAAGAGGAGGAGGAGGAGGAGGAGGGGGGGGGGAAACTGAACTTGGATTTCCTATAAATTGATCCAGGATTGATGGGGGGGCTAAATCAATCAATTTATTTATGAGGATGAGGGGGAGGAGGGGGTGGCTAACCTTGGAAGCCAGGGGAAAACTGATCAATTGTTTGATTGAGGAAGGATAAAGGTTTCCTAACTCAATAAATTAGAAAGAGGAGGAGGAGAGGGGGGACTAACCTTGTAATCCTGGGGAAAGTTGATCAATAAATCAATCAATGATGGTTCAAGGCTTGCTTAATCAATCAATAAATTGATTAGAAAACAATCTATCAATGAGGAAGAGGAGGATGGGGGGGGGAATAACCTTTGAAGCCTGGGGAGGATTGATAAATTGGTTTGATTGAAGATTGATTGAGGTTTGCTGATTCAATGAATTGATTGATTATAAAGCAATTGATGAATGAGAAAGAGGAGGAGGAGGAGAGGGAAGGGGACTAACCATGAAAGCCTGGGAACAATCAATCACTATTTTGATCAAGGATGGATCAAGGTTTGCTAATTCAATTGATCAATGTATTAGCAAATGATCAATCAATGAGAGAGAGGAGGAGCAGGGGGGTTACTTAGAGGATTTATTGATTGATTTTTTTGGAGTAGAAGCAGGAGGAGGAGGACTGGGGGGGGGGGGAATTAAAGGTGAGGGTGCATGGTGAGATGGAGGAGGCCGGTGAGGTGGCTTGATAAGGAGGAGGAAGAGTGAACCAGGGAGTGAGTGGATTGGGGTGGTTGGTTTGGTGAGTGGTGAGGTATAAGGTGGATTTTTGTTTTTTCTAAGTACACCAAAAAAATGAATAAATAATACTAAAAAACCACACCTCAGCCTAGGATTGTGGGTTGAAAAACCAAAAAAAAATGTGATGTGATTTTTTAACTATTTAAAAAGAAAATGCTACTCATCAAAGTGAGCAAGCGTGAGGGGTAGAATCTGATCTCTTGTGGCAGAAGATGAGGGAAAGGATGAGACAGGGATGACTGGAGGAGGATTGGGAATATACTCTTCAAATATTTTGTCCCATTCATCTTTGATGTTGCCCAAAACGTTCTGAAGTTTTGAACAAATGATAATCCAGTTTATGAGGATCTCCATGATGTCTTTGGGATTTTGAAGCTGGTTTTTCATTTAACTTAAGCTGGCACATATTCCTTTCAGCACAACTATTGCATGTTAAATCCAAAAGTGTGATTAAGAAAGATTATAGTTGAACTTGTTTTTTTGTAGATCATTGGAAGAAACATTCCAATAAGTGTGTACAAGATAATTCCCCCTAGCTTAATATTAATTGGCCAGAAGGTATTGATATATGTCAAATTAGTTCTCTGGTTTTTGGGAAATCTCCATACAATTGAAACATATGAATTTTGACAAGAACCTGGAAGGCCAGCATGGAGGGATATTAAATTCTTGTTTTTATCACAAACAGTTTTTAATTCCATGGAGTATCCAAAAAATAGAAAAAAAAAATTTTCAGTGTGTTATTGAAGGTGTTATCAAAGGCATTGGAACATAAATGAATAAATTTTCTTTTTTTCCAATCAAAAAAGGCCATCTAGCTTGGATTTTTGACTCAAGGGGATAGTTGTTTCATCAACAAAATCAATGTAAACAGGAAAGCCTTCAGTCTCAAATAATTGAGATTTTTCCTTATTTTCTTCTTTGTTTAACCAAAAAAGGACTGAGAAAAAGAAAGATAGGATAGCAATTATGACTCTTTTGGTGTATAAGTCAATGGTTCCATAACCAACTGAGAATAAATTTTCTAATTAGTGAATTGCTGCTCCATTTACATTTGATACCAATTTAAAAACAGCAATGTCCAGTTGGATAGCTGGATTGCATTGAGGATTCAAAAAATTTTCATGGAAGAATTGGTGGTCTTCAATCATCTCCAAAAGTTTATTAAATGAAGGGAAAAAAGTTTGGAACAGTTGCTGGAAGCTTGAGTTGGGGAGGAGATGAAGCTTTTGCCTCTGATACAAAGGTTTGTGGAGAGACTGTCTTCTTGGAACCATGTATTTCTTTTCCAATAGAGAACTCAAAGCTAACCAATTTTATTCAAAATTGGAGTCTGAACTAGAGTAAAATTATAAAAAAATTTCAGTGAGCTTTCTTAAATTTTTAACTTGCTGCTGGGAAGTTTAATTAGACATGTTGAGAAGGATGGTGATGTGATGAGATGATGATTGGTAGTGTGTGAAGAAATGGAGATGCAAAGAAATAAAGCAATGGAGATGGGAAGCAATGAAGCAATGGAGATATGAAGCAATGATTTAATGGATATGTGAAGAAATGTAGATGATATCTGCATGAAGCAATGGAGATGGGATTGGAATTGAATTTCTGATGTGGAGGTGTGGATGGGTGTTATGCATGCCATGTATGGTGGATGGATGATGATGCATAAATGGCCAATTTTATGTTTGAAATACACCATTTCCATGAAACACACCAGTTAGGGGGTATTTTTATTTCACAAACCCGCCATTGAAATGGTGTGCTTGGTAAAAAAAGGGGTAGTTTCTTATGGCGGGGTTGCTAAATCTTATATGCCATAATTTGAGGAATTGAAATGACATACAAAATTATAAAAGTAACTGAATAAAGTGCAGGAATAATCAAAGAAATATAAAAAATTGATATATTTAAATAGGAATTGACATTCCTGATGGAATTTAAATATTTTTCTTAAAAACATAAATTTAACAAAGTAAAACTGAAAATTCGCACTTCCAATGGGAAGAATTCAAAACATTTCAAAATCTCTCCAAAAAAATACACAAATTACAAGAATAATAGAGATAATTTGAATAAAATTTAATTTTTCTGATGGAATGTACACAACTTGGTCCCAAATTTCCAAAAAAAATTCAAACTTACTCAATATAAATATTTTCAGAGATAAATGAAAATATTTTGAAAAATTTAACCAAGAAATTGTGCAATTGTTAAAAAAATAAGAACCATTGATTTGTTCTCATTAAAATAAATCATTTTTTTTACATTTCTTTCATTATTTTTGCCCTTGATGAAGTTTCTCTTTCAATTTTAAAAATTATTTGAATTAATATACTTAAATGGTTTATGTGGCATATTGAATGTTTTTTATGTTTTGTAAAAAGGTATCTAAATTCAATTAGAATTGTCAGTTTTCATTCAAACAAAAAATTATTTGATTTTATCATTATTTTCATTTTACTCAATGAGTTCTTTGTGAGAATATTTCAAAAAATTTGGATTCTACTCATAACAAAGGTATATTTAGAATTTTTATAAATATTTTTATGCTTGGTATCAGGTATTCACATCCAAAGGGAAATTCCAATGCTTATGTGAAGTAATAATTTTTTCTATTCAATTTTTTGTTGTACTTGCTGAAGCTTTTTTTTAAGCATTTCAAAATATTTTAACTCCACATATGGAATTCATATGTGTAGAATATTTATATTTAATTTGTATTTTTTGTAAGAAATTATTGAAATTCCATCAGGAATATTTAGTTTTACTCAAAGAAATCAGTTTTTGAAATTTTTAATTGTATATGTAATGAATGATATTTTTGTTCAGATATTTCAAGAAATTTGGATGAATTCCTCTCATCAAATGATTCTTGTTAAGAATAATCATGCAAGATACCTTGATTGCATGTAAAAAATAGAAAAGAAATCCTGCATCATGTTCTGCAATGAAGACACTTCAAACATGGCTCATGCACTCCCCAGTTGCACATTCATCCACCTCTCACAAGGAGAACCACAATATTTGTTCTTTTTCTGATCCAGCCACATTCTATCCACTCACCTCCTCCTCATCAACATTCTCTCACCAGCTCATCATCCCTGTCTCCTATCAAACTCAACTTAATTCAAATAATCCTCTTAATCAATCTCACCAGGAAGGAACTCCAAGCTGGTAAACCATGATTCAATATAAAACAAGTTTCTTTGATTTCACTTACTGAAAACTAACCCTACAGAACCACTCATAATCCTGATTTCAACCCAGAATTTCTCAAGGTTACTTTATCAGCTCTGAAGAACTAACTGTCAAAGTAAAAAATCTTGTTAATTTCATGTTTAATTTCTCAACCTAATCAAATCTTTTTATTTGTCTATGTTTTACAGCTCAATGGCTAAAATGTCCCTCAAAAATTTCTGGGAAAATTAATATTCAATATTGTCTCTGTTGGTAAAGTTGTTTCTAATTAAATTAATGGTTATTAAGATTGTTCAGAACTAATTTTTTATTTCATTCTTGTCTCAATAATGAAATAAAAACAGTGGTATTTTTTCCAACATTTTATTTATCACTTTTATCTAGGAATTTCGTATGTTTTTTCATTTTTGTTACATATTTATTTATATTCCATTTAAAATATTCCATTTTTTTTTGAAGAAAATGGATTACTTTGAGATTTTTTTTTCCCTCATACTTGATGAATTTTTTCTAAAATTCTGACTTAAGATGTAAGATCCTTGAAAAAATTGATATTTACTGTATTTTTACAGGTCACATTAATTCAAGTGATGTCCATCATTGAATTATCACAACAATTCTAACCCAGAAATAACCCACAGGGGATCAGGGGACCCCATTTTATCCACCTAAGGCCTGAAGTAATTTTTAAGGTCCTTGGGGGTGTGATGAGAGAATTATTTTTTGAAGCTGTATGAATTTTCCTCAGCAGGAAAATCAAGTCAAATGTTACTTTCCCATTTAAGTATGTAGTCTTTGAAGGAATTATAATACAAAATATCAGTCTGAAAAGTTGATTAAGTTTTTGAAACCAGGTTTCTTATATATTTGATAGAATTATTAGAATTTGTGCTTATAAAAATACCTTTTTGGCTTGGAATTTGTGTACAAGTAAGATTTAGAATCCACAGACTCTCTTATTGTGCAATTTTTTTTATCAAAGGTGTGGGTTGTTACTTAGCCTTCTTGTATGATTTATTATAAAGGTAATGACATATTAGGGTGTATTGGAGTTAGCAAAGCTGCCATTTTTATTGAAAAAACCCGCAATTTTTAATGGCAGGTTCCTGAAATACACAGACCTCCTAACTGGTGTATTTCAAAATGGCATATTTAAAACATCAAATATGCCATTTATGCACCATAATCCCATCCATCACATGAAAAACACCCATCCACACCTCCACCTCAGCAAATCCGTACCAATTCCATCTCCATCCCTTCATACACATCTCATCTCCAGAAAATTTTTGGATGAGAATGCAGAATTCCTCAAGATACACTCTCCAATCCCCATGGGCAAAACTCCCATTGTTCCAGAAAATCTTTCTCACTTTTCTTACCACAACTCCTAGAAAACTGGAAGTCTGAACCTACAGCTTTCTTGTTTTGTGGCTCTACTCAATTGGAAGTCACATTCTCTGTGTAGGAACTCTGTGAGATCTGTGAAACACATTTTCCATTTATATGAAGATGAAGAGAAAAAATTGGCAAATGTTCATTTGACCGCCATGGAGATTTAAAAACCCAATTCCCATACCAAAGCATACAAAAACTTTTCCCTTTCCTTGATGATTGGCCCTTTCACAGCCCCTAAGAAGGTGATCCTTGGTTATCATCATCCTCCTGATTGCCCAGGATACCTTGATCCCCACCAGGCCCCTGAGCTATAGACATCCTCTCCACCACTAGGAGCAGCTCAACAGGCTCAGCCATGCCAACTATGATTGCCAGAACTGGACCATCAACTGTGCAATCTCCAGCGCCAAGATCTTAACAACCTCAGCCCCACCCAGCCCCTACTGAAAAAAACCCCCTTGGCCAATCAGAAGCCTAACATCCTTCTCAGCCAATGCTTTCTTGCCAAAAATGCAAAGCTAATCCATGTCTCCTTGCTCCTCCACAATGACATAATTGACCAAGCCCTCACCCGGAGTGACAGAGTGTCCTTGCCAAGTGTCTTTGGCAGAAAACTCTTGGTCCTTGCCAGTGACTTCCTCCTTGCACGCGCCTTGATGGCCCTATCCCAGCTTGGAAACTTGGAGGGATCCTACCACCACCGTCACCAATCCCTCAAACATCCTTGATTGATTGGGGTTTTGGAGATTTGCCTGTCCATTCTACAAACTCCATCATCAATCCACCTTGCTTTCCTGTGCTCCCAAGGGTGTCAAAAACCCATACAATCTGGTCTGCAAAAGCCCAGGAGGAGGTGGGGTGTCCAAGGACAGCAATCCAAGTATGACAGTTGATGAGATCCACAACCATCATCTTCCATTGTCATCAGCAGAAGCAGATGAAGTGCAATATCCACACCCTTTAGATTGTGGGGATCGTGTTTTCATTGATCAATTCCTCTGTCATTTTCATTTCCTACATGACCTCCAGAGGCATCTCAAATCAGCTCACTCCCTGATAATCAATTGTGAAACCCTAAAGGATTTTTTTGGCTGCTGTCATCCTTGCTCATCCTTGCCCCTTTCTGTTTCCATCAATGATTGCTTGTGGTTTGATCAATCAATTTAACTACAAACAAGCAATTGATTTTTTTGCAAATTGAAAAATTGCTTTATTTTTAAGCAAGAAAGCAAAGGCTTTTTTAAAAACTTGTGCTCCCCCTCCTGGGGGAGTGTTGGAGTCAAAATATGCTCTTATGCAGACTGCCACCCAAGGATTATATGTCTTGATCCTGAAATCCTGAAAATCATTGTAAAAAAAAACATCAGGCAAAATTGAAAATCTGGCAATGGTGCACTTATATTAGTGGTTAAAGCATCACTCATGAATTTTGAGTTCATTGTTGAAATTTCACTCACCTCCAATCTCCTTTTTTTTTTTTTTTAAGTGTCAAAAAACTTTTATTCAATTTTTATTATTATTAATTAATTGCAATTCTTGGATCCACATTTTGAATGAGTTGTATCTAGTGTTGAATTTCTGAAATAAAATAAATGTTCTAAGAACAAAGAGGGATCTGACAAAAGGTTTAGACTTGACATTTGACAATGACTAGGTTGGAGATGCTTGATGGCATTAAGGAAAGAAATTTGAGAAAAAGGTAGAGAGGCTCTTTTAGAAGAAGGAGACATTAAATATTAGATTCAAGAGCACAGGCACAACGGTGATGGGTGACAGTCTTACCAGTCAGTTTATTGATGAGATAGATACGGAAGAGTTGACATTTGGTTTGACGGATAAAGATTTTTGAGAAAAAGATGAGAAACAGAGAGAAAAGAAAAGAAAAGATAAGAGAAAGAAAAGAGTAGATAAGTATCAGTTGAAGTTATGGGTTGTCAAGGTAAGAATGATCTGAGTTGGTAGTTGATAGTTCAATGGTGAGTTGATTGATTGTTTTGTTGAGGAAGGTTGATTGAATGGTTGTTTTTCTCTTGGAGGACCGTCCATCCTCTTCTCACTCCCCAAGATAGACTTAGGAAATAGAAAGAAAAAGATGACAGAGGAGTGAAATGTAAAGGAAAATGGTGACAGTTGAGCGGAGTGCGGATGAGTGCGCGGAATGGTGTAGATTATTTGACACCCCCAGTGACTGGTAAGATTGAAAAATTAAAGGAATTAAAAGAAGGATTGATCAATTGAAGAAGTAAGGAAAGAGAGGGAAGAGGTAGGGCATTTGTGAGTCCGTTGGCCTTCATTTCAGGAGCTGGTATTAAGTCAATGGAAAGATTTCCCAGTTTGAGTTCTTCACAAAGCGCTTTTGTTTTGATGTCAATGTGACAAGTTTTGGAGTTGCATCCAAGCTTTTTTAGCTTGTCATCAAGACCTTTTTTATCAATAAAGTGGCGACTTGGTTCTATTTCTTTCTTCCAGAGTTTGGCCACAAGTCCTCTCATCCATATGGCTTTGAGAAATGAATCAACTAGTGGATTGAGTTCTGCTTCTGTTGTTGAATGTGTGACGTTTTGCTGTCTTTAGATGCTCCAAGAGATGAGTAAATTAAAAAGGAGAGAAAGATGCCCAGATTGAGAACGTCTAGTTTCTGTATCATTGCTCCAGGTTGCATTGCTGTAACATTGGATATGAGTGTTGGAATTGTGTACTTGCAGCATAATTTTCAAGTCTTTTGTTGCCTTAAGATATTTCCAGCATTGTTTTACCTCTCTCCAGTGACAAATTCCAGGTTTCTCGCAGAATCTAGCAATACTAGAAACTGCAAAACTGAGGTCTGGACGGGTTAGGCAAGCAATATAGTTGATTAGAAAAACGGCAGATCTGTAGTTGATTTTTAGGGCTTTAAATTCTTCATGTTCTTCATTGGAGGCCGGAGTCAAATTGACATTGGCTGTTAAGGGAACAGACAAGGGCTTGCAATCTATCATTTTCAGTTCTTCCAAACCGTGTTTTATGTGTTTAGGTTGTGATAGAAACATTTTGTTATTGAGTCATTTGTATTTCATTCCAAGAATAGTGTTGGGATTGTGGTGACTTGACTTAGGAAATTGTTTTAAGAATTTGTCCTGAAAGTTATTGCCAAGTCCAACAAGGATAAAATCATCTACATGAAAGAAAAGAACGGAATTGGAGGTAGAATGGATGTGTAAGCAGGGATCAGATATGGATTTGTGGAATCCTTGTTTGCGGATCCAAGAAGTGAGGGTGTTGAACCAATTGGCGGGAGCTTTCTTTAAACCATAAAGAGATTTTCAAAGGATAAGAAATTGCAATTTTCTTTTTGAGCCTTTGGGTTTTCTTATGATTACTTTATCAGTTAAGGTTGTGTGGAGAAAAGCACTCTTAACATCAAATTGAGGAATAGAAAGAGAATGAAATAGACCAAACAAAAGGGCAATGCGTAGAGAGGTGGCTTTTCCGGTGGGAGAAAACGTATCTTGGTAGTCCAATCCATAAATTTGATTGAACCCTTGAACACACAGTCAACTTTTGTAGATAAGTGGATCTCCGTGGCAATTATCCTTTAAACAATATTCCCAAGTAGTATTGAGTGGATTTTCCGGTTCTGGACCATTGTAATCCTCCCACACTTCCAGAGATTCAATACCGTTGAGTTCAATATCCATGGAGTTGTCCCACTTGAGAGAGTTGGAGCATCTTTTTGCCTGTTTGTAGGATTTGGGAATGTAATAATGATGATACCCATATTGTTGAGGTGGATTAAAAGTTGATCTGTTTAAAAGATTATATCCAGGTCCAAGTTGTTGTGCAAGTTTTTCAGAAAAGTTGGATTCTGAGTTGACTGACGGAGTGTCAGGAAGATCAGGAGTAGAAGCAAATGGAGATAGTTGGTCTGCAGTTCGTGAATTGGTGGAGTTATCATTGACTGAAGGAATGATAGGAGGATGTTCATTAGAGAGAATAGGCGGATTGTAGTCAATTTTGAGAAGCTGTGAGTCTTCAGTTGAGTTTGAAGTAGAGGTATACTGAGAAAGATTGTTGTTTTTGAGAATTTTAACGTTTTTGGAAGCGATAATGGAGTTGTCAGGTTTTAAAATACAATAAGAAAGAAAATTGGGGTTGCAACCCACAAGGGTACCAGGGAGTCCTCAATCTTTAAAATTTTCGCCGCGACTGACTTTGTAATTGAGATATACAACCTTAGACCCTATTGGGTGGAAATAATTGGTAGTGAGTGATTTCCAAGAAAATATCTGATACAGAGAAGGGAATTGAGGAGATTTAGGAATTTGGTTTAAGGCGAGACAAGCTGAGTTAGAAACTTCCGCCCAAAGATTAAGAGGAAGCTTAGAGCTTCAAAGAATAGCACAAATGGATTCAGTAATAGTTCTGTTCGCTCTTTTAATTTTTCCTTTTTGTTTGTGATGGTAGGGTTCAGAGATGAGGTGCTGGATAGAGTTGGTCTCAAAGAAGTCCTTGAGTTTGGATTAGGTGAATTCGCCACTGCCATCAGTGCAAATTGTTGCAGGATATCTGTTTTGTTTTTGTTTTTTTGTGATTGAGAATAGTTATGATTTGTTGGCACGCGTCTGATTTATACTGAAGAGGGATGGCAGAGATGTACCCCAAATGATTATCTATAACGGACAGTATGTAGTTCATATTGTTTCTCGCAGATGGAGAAATGGGACCAATTAAATCTAGATGGAGTTGTTTAAACGGTTTTGAAGAAGGATTTGAAGAATTTTTGAAAGGTGATTTGGTGGTTTTGGAGAACACGCAGTCCTCACATTGGAAATTTAAGAGCGTATTGGTTTGGATAGAAGGAATAAGGTTTTTGAGACAATACGGACTGGCATGTCCAAAAGATTGGTGAAGATGTTTGACTTGATCAAGATTTGGTTCCTTAAGCAAAAGATGACAGAATCTTTTGTTATTTCCTATGCATGAAGGAAAATGAAGGATAAAAAGACTTTCTTGGATGAATCCCGAGAAGGCTGGTTTTGAGTGGAACATGAGAGAAAATTGATTGCGGAAGGAGGCAAGCAAGCATTTTTTTGAAGAGATTAGTTCTCCAGGACTGATTAAATTTACTACAAGGTTGGGAACAAATAAGCAGTTGGTGAGTGTAACTACGGAGTTTTTCCAGCTTAGTTTTACGGTTCCTTTTCCTTTGATAGAAAGTTTAGCATTTTCCTTTCCAGTGTTTATGAAGTCATTGCCGGCACATTCTTTGAGATAACTAAAGAAATCCGGCAAGTTGAACACATGGCAGGAAGCACCCAAGTTGAGAATGATTCTATTGAGCGGATTGATTTCTTGAACCCAAGTAGTAAGAAGATTTAGGTAGTGAGCAACTTCTTTTGTTTTAGGGTTGGAATTAAACTGAGCTTGCCAGTTTGCTTGGGATTCCTTCCACCAATTGGGCGCCAGATGTTCGTGAAGATGCCAACATTTGTCAGCGGAGTGATCAGGAGATTGGGGATTGTGGAATCCTCTCTTGCATCTAAGTTCTTTAGGAACCGGCTTCTTGGAAGGTTGAGATGAAATGAGTGCAGTGTTGCTGATTTTTGTTTCCTTAGATTTAACCTTGGTTTCATTGTCTAGTTGGACAAGATGATTAAGCATGAGATCCATGGTAACTATCTTGTCCAAATGCATAATCTGTTGACGGAGAGAGTGGATAGAATGAGGAAATTTAAAGAGAATGAGATAGGAGAGGATATCATCTGGAAGGTCGATTCCCACATCTACCATTTTCTTCAAGGAAATCTTGGTTTCTGTGATGAAAAGATTGATGGATTTGGGTTTGAATTGTTGGTAAAGAAATTTGTTAAAGATTTGAGCTTGATTTGCGGTTTGGGAGGAAGCAAAACGTTCTTTGATAGTTTTCCAGAGAAGCCTAGCCAAGGAGATATTTGCCGGGTTGACCACATTGTTATGAGTGACGCAATAAATGCAAGAAAGGAGAATTACTTGGGTTTCCATGTTGTTGTTAGAGTTGAGATTTTTGGAATCATCCTCTAGGGCCTCCTTGACTCCTTTAAGTTCTAACAGCATTGTCATCTTGTCCTTCCATATAGAATAGTTTTCATCCAAGAAAATAGGTACAGCTTTGAGCGCAGCTTTAAGAATGATTTGTCAAAAACCATTGTTGCTAGATCCCTCCATGGCTGGATTTGATTAGATTATTCAGATGGATGTTTGGCTTTTAACCATGTTGAATTTCTGAAATAAAATAAATTTTTTAAGAAAAAAGAGGGATCTGACAACAGGTTTAGACTTGACTTTTGACAATGACTAGGTTGGAGATGTTTGATGACATAAAGGAAAGAAAGTTGATAAAAAGGTAGAGAGGTTCTTTTAGAAGAAGAAGACATTAAATATTAGATTCAAGAGCACAGACACAACGGTGATGGGGGACAGTCTTACCAGTCAGTTTATTGATGAGCTAGATACGGAAGATTTGACATTTGGTTTGACGGATAAAGATTTTTGAGAAAAAGATGAGAAACAGAGAGAAAAGAAAAGAAAAGATAGGAGAAAGAAAAGAGTAGATAAGTATAAGTTGAAGTTATGGGTTGTCAAGGTAAGAATGATCTGAGTTGGTAGTTGATCAATCGTTGTGTTGAGGAAGGTTGATTGAATGGTTGTTTTGTTCTTGGAAGACCATCCTTCCTCTTCTCACTCCCCAAGATAGACTTAGGAAATAGAAAGAAAAAGATGACAGAGGAGTGAAATGTAAAGGAAAATGGTGACAGTCAAGCGGAGTGCGGATGAGCGCATGGAATGGTGTAGATTATTTGACATCTAGCCTACTTAAGCCTTGTAAGATACCTTGAGCTAATTCAATCATTGCTTCAAGCCATTGATCCTGTTGCTGGCACTTAAGCCCCACCAAGAGAATACTCTGCAGCAGAACTTCAGCACCACTAAGCGTATGGCTAGTTTCTCAAAACTTTGGCTCATTTCCTAAATTTTCAACACAATTAACGGTCAAAACAACTTTAATCTGCTTCAACCCCACCTCCCACCTCATAATCAACTATCCTTCTTGAATATGTCCCACAACAATACCATTGTTGCTTGAAACTCCCAAATAATGCTCTCCAACAATAAATATGCCCTCTAGTTAATTCCAATTGAGGCAAACTCTACGAGAACAAAGCCTTCAACATTGTTTCCGTTGCCGTAATCTGTCCTGAACCTGAGAAAGACAAAGATAAAACTTGAGTTTTTTTCAAGCTCAACAAAGACACTTATGTAGAGATTGTTCAACACTCACCATGAAAAAAATGGCTGCACCTGCCGGCAGGTGTAGCACCTGGGATAGTGAGTGAAACCTGTTTTGACTTTGTTTTGGTTTTGGAGTTGAACATCAAATTGATTTTGGGATGGTCCTGGAAGATTCATGCACCATATTTATGTAATGCATGAATTGAATTGAAAATAATTACATAAATGGAATGATTGAGAAATCTTTATTTAATTGTAAAACCATACTTTAATACAAGGAATTCCAATGAATTCCAATCAGAACCGGGTGATATGGGCTGTGATTGCCACCAATATAGAATTTGAAAATGAGGAAAATTCAATTGGTAGCTCATGATCAATTCAAAGTATTTTTGCCAACAAAGAATAGCAATTTTCTCCCAGAATGGATGCTTCAGCTTTTTGAGATTAAATATTTTTTCTATGTGCAAATTTTATACCTTATACATGGTTTTAAGTTATAAAACTAATGCAAAAGATTCATCCTCTAATTTTGTTTTATACCAATATCTGGTACAATAAAAATGTTTTCCCTGTGTTTTGTTATATTATCTCCTGTTATCCAAGGAAATACCAGTCAGCTAGGTCAAAACATACCATTCTTCATAAATTAATGTTATTGATAATAGCTTACCAATTGGTTAATTGCCACAACACAATAAACATTCTTGGAGGTTTTTGCAATTTTTGAATAATAAGCCATGCTTGCCACAAAGCCTGATATGCTATCTTGATGTATAACAGATATTGATCCACCTTCTTGATAAACCATTTGGGCATTGAGATGAGTGAGGCCAAGGTATGGATTTCTTGAACTATTAATTGGTTCTAAACATGGAAAGTTTTCCACAATGAGGAAATATTTCCCACACTTGTTTTCATGAAATATGGACAATACCTTTCCCATGTCACCAGTTCCTTGATTTGATATAGATGAAAATGAAATCTGAGAATTACTTTTATTGTAGCAATGGGGTGTTATGCTATTACCATGGAAGAGCATTGATTTGCAAGGCAACCACTCAAGCTGGTCCCATGGCAACAGGTTGTATTTTGACTGATTTTGAATAAATTCTTCTAATAACCCTTCTTCCAAACCATTCATTTCTTTTTTAGACTTTGAAATATCATCTGACTGAGAAGAATAGAATAAACTTTGAAGATCTGGTAGTTGATTAGAATTGATGCCAAAAGCATTCCAGTTGGATCCAATTTTTTCAACAACACCTTGAAGTTTTGCTCTTTCAAGGAATCCATTCAAGAGAGACTTATCAAGGAAACCTGAAATTTAAAAAACCAATCAGCTCACTTCTCCCAATCAAAAAAATGTTTTTCAGAAATCTGTGTCACCTATGTGTATTTTTATTTTTTTTGATCAAGGTCAATATGTGATTCAGCCTTTCTCCTGACCAACATGAAAATATTGAGGGAGGACCATAGAGCATGATCATCTTAGTCATATGCTGAGAGAAGTGAATTGTTGGCTTTGGTTTAATTTCCTGTCCCCAATGTAGCAATAATTCCTCCCAATAAGCCAAGATCAATTCATCCAATTGGGTCACCTGGTAATGGGTAAGTTGATGAGACATGACTAAGTTGATAATACAAGCAAGTTTAGAGGTAGTTGATACAAGCTTTTCCTCCCTTGAGTTTTTTGATGAGTTCCCTTTCCACCTTGGAAGCAAAACAAGAACTATGTGAATGGTGTACAAAACCAACCTTTCAGCAGCCTTAGGAGTACCAGAAGAAGGCAAACCTATATATCTGGGAAGTCTAGTAATCCAAGATGGAAATGCAATCAAATTGCTACCCTCTTGAAGACTTTTGAGTTCTTGAGGAGTAATTCTCATTGATGCAAAACTTTCCTCTTCTATTGATGAAGCTGAATGAAGTGGATAATTCGAATATTCAACAGAGGGATGTGAGCTTTCTTCCATAAAACTTTGAGTGCTCTTCCCAGTTTCATTTTGGCTTCCTGATTTACTTGTAATAGATCTAATTGGATTTATTCCTTGTGAGTCAGCTTTTTTCTTTCCTTTCTCATTTGATTTAGGTAAGGATTTGGGTGAGCTTTTTGTTGATTTGTTCATAAGAAGCCTTGGAGAACGCCGGACAGAGGGTTGGAGGAGTTGAGATTCAGAATATTCCCAACTTTTTGAGGAGCTGGGAGGATGAAGCCCTGGAATTTTTTGAACTACAACAATTGGTAATGAAGTTCTCTGTTGAATATTGGATGGTCCTTGTTGCTGTTGATTTGCCCAAATTTTCACCTTTTCAATTGGATTGAGAGCTGATTCCTCAAGGTTTTGTTGGGAGCTTTCTAGAAATTGTTGAACTCTCCTCTGGGTTACTCTTTGGGAGCTCTCTGGTGACAAATAGCGCTTTTGTTTGGATCCAGATATAAGGCTGCTAACTTGACTAATTGTGACACTTTTTGGGTAAGTGTTTTGCCTTCTCTCCAAATTTTGAAGAGTTTGACCAGCCTTTATTATTTCAAGGTAGGTGACACTATAATCTCATAGCATTCCCAAGATTAATGTATGCATTGCATCAATTGTTGTCATATTTGTTGGTTCCCAGTATGGAAGAGTTTGGAAAATTGTGTACCAGGAACCATGTAGCTTGAGAAGGTTGGCTTTCCAATACAATGATGAAGTGTTATTACAAATTTCTGCCCATTTAATGTGATCTTGATTATTTTTTACTGGCCAAGTCTCTTTTTTGGTGTTTTGGCTGTCATTGAGCTTGAGGTTGCAGTGGGAACAGAATATTGTGGCAGAGTGAGATGCAAATCCACCCATTTTACGCAAGGCAGGTGTATCACCAATCAGAGGCAATATTACAGCACGTATTACTCTTCCATTGGGGTATTTGTTGGTTTTTGTGAAGTATATTCCTTTCCAAAGGTCCAGTAGCTCAGAGAAAAGTGGCTTGAGTAGATTGTTCAGTTGTAACAAGGTTCATTCCTTGGGTGTTGGTGTGAATCCATACACAAAAAGATTGTGCGGCTTGTAACGGACATTGGGTGGGAGGTTGAAACATATTAAGAATATTACACCAAGAGAGATTCTTTTTACACTGGTCTTTATTCCATGGGGATTCATCAAATCAATGTAAATTCCAAAAACAAGGTTCCCGGGTTCTGCTGTGTAAACTTGATTGGTTTCATCCTTGAATTCATTCCACATAGTTCCATCCCAAATATCACCAAGTCTATTAGGATTACTGGCTTGATGCTGTTGAGGTGCACTGAGTAATTCTTCAAAAGAAGGGAGAAGTAATTGTCTTGCAATCCACTTCTTGAGTAATTGGTGTCCAAACTGCTTCAGAGGATAAAATTTGAATTTGTTCTTGTCTTGAATCTAAAGTTTTGAACCACATGTAACAGGCTCTCCAGTTGTTGAATGAACAATATTATTGCATTTGGGATAATGCCTGGATTCTTGATTTTCTTCACCAGACTGGGTTTCTGAAGAAGGAAGTGCTTGATCCAAGGGATAGAATTTGTAAAAAATTTCACAACAGACATTTTCAACTTGATCATTTGTAATTAAAAATCTTTTTTTTGATGTTGAAAGACTTTTAGGGATTTCTGCTGAATATTTGGGCTGGCCAGTTAACATTGAATTAATGCGGATTTTTTCATGTTCTATCTTGATGTATTTCTGAAAAAAGTGGTCACCAACATTTTCCTCAATACTTTGGTGAAGGATTTGAAGTGATGAGATTAGGGCACTTGGATTGTGATAGAGAAATTGAAGAGGTTTCATCCCAGATGTATCATAAATTTCCATGTTTTCTGGTGGGGGCTGTTGTATTTCACCATAGGAAGGAACCCTTTCAGGGTTGTTTTGTGCATTGGAGTCTTCAATTCTTGGCTTTGATGTGATAAAAGAGAGGAAAAATAAGAAAAGGCATCTCAATTCAAGCACAAATCAAGGAGTATACATTTGGAGAAGACGTTCACTCACAGTGCTGATGTTTTCTTGTTGTGTTTCACTGACAGGGTTTATTCTGGTAATGGAATGGGAAATGTTTGGTATCTTTTTTGTTTTATTTGTGCACCATCAATGTTTTATCAGTTATCTTTCAAATATTGATCATAAACAGCAAGAATCCCGTCACATACACTTGTAGAATCATTTGACTGCAATGCATGGTTTTGATGTGCTTTTTTGGACCTTCCAACACCAGTGTATATACTTCTTCCATGTTCAAATTTTCTTTCAGAAAATTTGGCACATTGAAATATCCAAATGTTTCCAACTCTTGTAGTGTGCTCCATTTTTCTGATTGATTTGGATTTTGTGGTAAGTCAGATTGTTGGAGGTTTTCTAAAATTTATTTATTCAAGCGGAAATAGATAAGAATCATTATAAATATTCAATTTGTTTTTGGATCTCCTGGTGAGTTTAAGTAATCAAATATTCTCAAAAATTTATTGCTTCCATCGTGAATATTCATATTTGGGCAAGTGGCCAAGGGATTGCACAGTAGATCTTCTATCTTTAAAAAGATTCCTAATTGATAGATCATACAATAATTGCTCATGTGTAGCGCATGTAAAATACGTAAGCAATCCAAAGATATTTTGATTTAAATTTCAATACAAATGACTTGACCAAAAATCCTGTCTCCAGTCTCAAAATGAATTATCTCAATAAAAACCCGTTATAGTAATTTACCTTTTGGCATTGAAAAATTTGAGTAGGCATTTTTTTCAAAAGTAAATTGGCCATTCCTGGAGTCAGACTCCTTTTCTCAAAATACTGAATTCTCATCTAGTGGTATGTATATTCCATATGTCTTTTTCCTAAAAATAATTTTGGGGATGTTCAAAATATGATTGATCTCAAAATTGCTATTTTACATTGATGAAAAGGCTTTTTGGGTGTTGTGAGCTAGCAAAAAAACGTTGGAGTATCTGAAAAAAAGATGGGGCACACCAAATGAAATTACTCAGTGTTTTTCAATGGGATATTTAATTCTGCACACACTTGGATTTGGGTTTTTCCCAATCTTAGTTTAATGTTTGTGTGGTTTGTTGACATAAAGTTATAAATTCATTCATTTTTGAAAATTTGAGGAGGTTTGGAATTTGGCCTCATTTTTTTATAACTCAATTTAATTAGGCAGAACCCAAATAATTTAGTTTCCTAAATTGACTTAATCTAGCTTTACATATGGTTACAAGTTTCCATTTGAAAAAGCATGAGTGGAAGCCAAATTGAGATACATGGAATACTGGATAAAACTTTCACAATATCCAATGTTGCATCCAAACACATTTGTCCCTATTCTTTAGAGGAAGAATAGAAAAAATACACTATTCCCAATATTCCTAAGATGTTTGAGTGGTTTCCATTAAGCTTGATGGCTTGGAGACTTGAGCTCTGAGAAAGGAAACCGCATCTGTGAGATCAACTTCTGGAAGTAAACTCAAGGCTCTTTTTTCAACAGGAGTTATATCCTGCAGGTTTTCCTTGCTTATCCAGTTGTGGGGTATTGAGGTAGGAAGTGAAGGTGGGTCATTACCTCCTGTCAAATTGTTGGGTTTGGAAAGACTGCTAATTTTCACTCGTCTTTCCCTCTTGATGCATGGGTTTTTTCCTAGTTGAATGTATGCTTCATCAAGGTAGTGATAAATTTGGGATATTTGTTCAGCCCTCCAGATATTGGCATGATTGAACAATTCTTCATCTTCACCCTCAGCATCAGAAATGAAGCCACTATCCAAGAAAAGAGCAGAAGTCTCAGGGAAAAAATGCATCATTTTCAACTCTACTGCAGTTATCTTCCTGATTTCCTTCTTATTATTCTGTATTTAAAAAAATCATGAATAGTTAGTCATTGAACAGTGAGAGACATTTACACAGTTTCAGAATATTCATTTTACCTACTTTCTTCTTGTTTAAACTCTGGGATGCAGAAAAATTTTAATTCCTGCTCCTGGAGCCTCCTTCTACCTTTCTTTCCTTCTTCCAAAGAGCCTTCTTTGATAGGAGCCAACAATTGATTATGCCAACACAGTTTGCTGGGGTGTTGTCATTCTTGGTTATTGAATAGGCAGAAGTACCCCCACTTTCATGGCACATCTCCCATGCTCTGATTATGATTGCAGTAAGAGAGGAATTCCAGCTGGATGTTGGATTCTGTTCCCAGTGGTAGGTACATCTAGGAATACCAGCATTTTGGATGAGAGCCTGTGCATGGGATATCCATGTCTCATCATGAGAGTTGATTTGGCCAATAGAAGTGGCTTCTCGTGATTGAGATTTTGAATAAATGTTTTGTTGCAATTGGCGCAATGCATCCTTCTTGACAAGTTTGAGCTCCTTTTCACGTAGGTGTGGATTGGAATTATATTGGTTGGGTTTACCAGTGTTTGATGATATGGCATTGGTGATGGATTCCTTCTTCTTTGAGATATGATTTTGCAGGAAAGATAGTTCACCAGCAGTTGGAGGATCAGGGAGCTTGTTGTTGTTGGAATCCATTCCAAGAATTGCTTTAGTCCAATCAAGTAAGGATTTGGAAATACCACTAGAAGAAGGCGGGATCCCAAGATTACGTGCATGATGAGAGATTGAATATTGTTCCTGGGCCATAAGTTTCTTCTTCTTCTGGTGTTGGTGGGATTGGGAAATTTGTTGGGCAATCATAAAGTATGATGGGGCTGCAGAGTTATCAAATTCATCATCTTGCTCAAAACCTTCCATACTGACTTGGTCATCTGGAAGGGGGACATTTGATGGTTCAATGGTTGGTGGTGCTTGGTTAACTGAGATTTCTGTCGTTTAGTAACATAAAATGAATGTAAACAAGAATTTAGATTTGGGATTGTATCATGGTTATGCAGGCTTTGTGCTAGGGGAATTAGATCTTACCCGGTTGCATTTCTGAATTTCCAATTTGATAAACAGATGATAATGATCCTGATTTGATGGTTAGGTCTTGATTTCCTTCAAACTGATAAATAGGAAGTCAGATTGTCTCTTGTTGGCAATCTAAAAAATTTCAGAAACCAAGAGATTATATATTATGATTTCCCTTTGTTCCCAAATTTGTCTTCCAAGTGGCCAAACGGTATGTATATAAGTATACTTCCATAATAACAGTAAGGGATTAATTGCATCAAAGTACAGTATTGTGGAAAATCATATCATCATCAAGGTAAAAAGAGGTGGTATTTTCCTCACACTCCACCAAAGTTTTAGTGATTATGTTTGGTGAAGGTAGTTCAGAATCCCAAAGAATATCCGGTGGAAAAATTGAATCTGCAACATTTAAATTTTTTATTTTTGAAATTATGTAGAAAAGAAATTACTTTAAAATTGGACAATTTGAATGCAGAAAATCTTCTGCCATGACAAAGATCTTTGAACATGATTTGGGTGAGAGAATATTTTAATTTATGCATACATGGGATACACCTATTATGATTGAATGGGAATATCAAATCAAGTGTATAATTAAATATGGAAACCATTTGAGTGGAAGTTTGTTGAAAAATAAAATGAACCATATTGTATATTGTAAATGCATGCTTTCCAAACTAATTAATTTGGTCAAACAGCCGATTGAATTAGTGTCATAAGTAGAGATGGAAATTAAAGGCACAGCTCAAATTAGTTCATTTATAGCTGTCTTTATTTTTTGGTGAAGGATTTTAGCATAAAAATCCAGAAAATTTGGTTGTGAAAAGCCAATGGAGCAGGCTGGAAAAGGAAAATTGGCATGCATGGAGGTTCACTTTTTGGAAGGTTGATTTTGAAGAACTTGGAAGTATAAAAAAATATTCTGATTGACTTCATGTCACACGACCACCCCACGTACTATAGGGCAATTCTTAGATGATTGTGAGCGCAAAGGAATGCCAAGTGCAAGGGCAAGTGCAAATAGCAAGACTCAGTTGCAAAGTGCAAACTTGGTTATGCCACTCAAAAAACTGCGAGAGGAATGGAATGTGTTCCAAAGAAGGAAACTCAACCTGAGTCTGATGTGATAACTAGGTTGTAGCAAAATGCAAGAACATATGAAATTAACTAACTGAGGAGACAATCATCAGGCAAGGGGATAGCCCTTATAAGGTAATCCAAAGTGACTAGATACAACCTGGTGATGAGCTAACTACAGTTGAAGCGGTGAGGCAATGAATGACAGGAACAGGATAGGAAATGAAGCAGTATTACATTATCCAAGGTCATAGCGTAAGTGCGAGAAAATAGAATCTGAGCGTACAATTGTATGATGAATTGGGACAGGAGTGAGTGAAATTGAAGTTAATGCAAATGAGAAGTAATAGTGTATGCAGGGTAGGGACTAGTCCAATTGCAAACTGTACAGTAATGATGGCTTAGTTAGAAGTAGATGCGAACTAACAAACAGTGAATGACCAAAGATGGAAGTCCAAGGCTGTTGATTGGCCAGGGAAGGAGATTGGATCTCATAATGGATGGCCAACCGGTATGGAGTTAACCGCAAAGTTTTCAAGTATATACTGAGTTGGTTGCCAAGATTGGAAGGTCAACGCGAGCCAGAGGAAGTAGCGGATTGCACCATTGATGTTGTGCTTTATTTGTGTCACGCTTTTAGACTGAGGTAGATGGTACTGAGGAGAGGACATGTCAAAGTGATGAAGACAATAATCCCTAAGTGCAAAGCGTGACACTTCATCATATTGATTTGTGCCCAATTTTTTGCACGGAAATTGGGATTAGGACTTTCATCTTCCAATTTTTTAGAAAAAAAATCTATTTTATCTCATTATATAAGCAGATAAGCGCTTTGGAAGATCATCCCTGGATCCATAGTTCATTCTAAAGTGAGTTTGGAAGTGTAATTCATGGGGAAGTGGTTCTAAAACTTCCTTATTTCTGGTTGGTCACAATCCATTCCTTAAAATAAAACTGATGACTGAAGATATTTGATTATTTGCTAATCAAGAAAATATAAAACAATTTGAAATGTAGGGATCTTTTTCAAGTTTAACTAAAAATAGCCAGCATGAAAAATTGTGACTACTTCAAGCCATTACACAAAAAAGTGGGAAATGCATCACAATTAGAAGATTTGTGTAAAAACACTGAATAAAAAATTTTTGATGAACAAGATTAAGCAATCAAAGTGAAAATTTACAAATGAAAATCACATCAAGAAATCAATAAAGGATAGATATTCTATTCTTCTATTACTTGATAAGAGATCAATATATAATTCCCAATGCAACTTGCCATTTCCTATTGACCAGAGGGTAAGATTTTCAAACTAATAATAGGAGTATACAAGCATTCAGTTGTAGAATATCAAATTTTGAAGAATTTTCTGCATGATAAATGTGCACAACTTTAACATCAAGAGTTTGGATTTGATGGAATAAAGTATCAGGCATTAAATTTCTGTATTATAAAGACAAGGTTTTGTTTATTTCAAGTGTGAATTGTTGAAAAAACCGTCCAATTCCAATCACTAGTTGTTTTCAATCCAAGAAAAATCAAATCATCATTGAGTGAGACAAAGAGTATTGGTGTGTAAGGATCATGAAGCTTGTGATGCATTTTAACTTAATCTGCATTGTTTTTTGTTATCTAGAGGTGTTTTATTTGATCTGGATAATGCAGGATACCCATGTGTTATTCGTCTTGAAAATTAATAAATAAAAATGAGTTTTTGAGAAGAAAATTAGTTTTTACATCCATCTAAAAAAATTCATTTTATCCCAGAAATGGCACAGCTTGATATCAAATGAATTCTGAAGTGAATCAATTTGGGATGCATAATAATGCAACAGATGTGTTGGTTTCCTAACAATTTTGAGCCATCTATCCAAAAAGAAATAACACTAATGAAAGGTGGGGGTGGTCATGAGCTATTTGTTCTGGTATTGTTGGTCTGTGCTTCTCAACACCATGGTGCACTTAGGCTAAGTGCACCATGGTGCTTGAATTGGTTCCAAAATTGTTGTTCAACTGCTGTAATGATTGTGGTTAATTACTGGTAACTTAGAATAATCATGGCAGACTGTAACTCTGAATTATTCCATGCAATTTTTTGTGGTGAGGACCAATGCCCTCAGGCATGATGGAGAATTTTTTGGGAGGATGGTGCACTTAGGCTAAATGCACACTGCTCCCACAAACTTTTGGTATTTTTGACAACTCACAAGAATACTTTTTATTGATATTTCTACTTTGTGAAACAAATGTGTTATTTTGTTTTCATCCTAAACCATTTGTGATCCCAAAGAATGAAATCTGAATTCTGGAAACCCTTTTGCTGTTGCAGGAGTTTGATGAAGTTCTGGAAATTTTTATTGGATGAATTTCAAGCCCTCAATGTTGAAATGCAACAAAACCTCACCAAAAATTTCTAAAATAATTGATCAGTCATGGTTGTGTATTCATGGCACTTCAGAACATGCATATTGTGGGTTGATGGAATAAGCATTTACAAGGCAACAAACAATAAACTTTGAATTATATATTTTTTCAGGTTTTTGGTTTGCACATTTTAAGATTCTAATTCACTGAAGGAAGCAGGTCTATGTAAACCAAATCTATTTTTAGATGGATTGATTGAAAGCACAAAAAAGTTCAGAAGACGGCGTTTTCTAACTTTCAGCTGAAAATGAAATTTATTTACAGTTTTTGATATCATTTCATCCTGATGGAAATCTTGAGGAGCATGGAATTTGAATGCATTTATGAAAGAAGAAAAGATGAGATTAAATTAATTTCATACCATTGTAAGTATCTTGCGTTTTGGTAGTTTTGATGTTTTCTTTGCAGCATTGCTAATTTCAAATGCATTATAGTAAATTCTTTGGTGTAGGTATTGACGCAGATTTATTTTGGATAAGGAATCATTAAATAGGAAACATTATTAAGCCCCATCATTCTTTCAATTAGCAAAAATTTTCATAAAATCTTTTTTAACCATAAACATAACTAAGAAAAGAAAAGAAATTGCAATTCAGGCTTGAAAAAGCTAACTCATGCATTTATATGGATGACAGCTGGTGATTTGTAACCAAAATTCCTAGCAAGTTTTCCATTTGCGGAAATTGTGACTGCCCCCACCAATTACCCAGGTGTTTAAGCATCAAATGATGCGTTAGGCTTAGGTTCATAGTGTTTTGGTGATGGTAGAATCATGACACAACAATTCACTGAAAGAGTGTATGGGGAATGAAAAATAATCTTTATAAAGACTCCTCATTTTTTCTGTGGTTGGAAAGGTTTCATTTGCTTTTGACTATTTTCTGATGAAAAAGCATTTCAATCCACAATGAATGAGTGGAAGCAGCTGTTGGTTGGAACCCGCAATTCCAAATTTCTAACAGCTGGTAGATATAGTTTGCAAAATTTAATATGTCTCAAAAAAAAGTGCAGGAAGACCAGGTGAAGTGTCTTTGAAAAGGATTTAGGCAGGACCATATAAAAGATCCCTTGAATGCAGAAGTGGATTTTGCAGAGGATGTCATAACTTGAACCATTAATTCCAAAAAGAAAGGGATTTACTGTTCTTGCACATTAGGTTTTCAAGTTCACATTGAATGTCTGCATATGAGATGAACTGAAGTTTTGGAGGATTTTCCTTGAAAACCATGTTCAAACAACATGGTGTCTCCAAAATCAACATTATTTTAGGCATAGTTTATTGTTTATTAGAAGCAAATCATACACTTGGAAAGGTGAGAAAATCATGAATATTGGGGCTATCTTGATCAATCCAGGAAAGAAGGTTTTGCTCTATTTCTAAGAATGCATTTTTTCTGAAGAAAAAAATAATAAATTGGAGGAAACTATAATCAGTGAATCAGGCTACATGGATTTCAATATGTTTGCAAAAGCATTTGGAAGTTTTCTTATTGGAATCAATCAAAAAATCATTTTTAAACTGAAAATGGATTATCCAACATTTGATGGGGGTCTTGGACAACTTAGGCCAAGTCATCCACCCCTCCACATCTCCTTTGAAACTTTGGGGAAAAGAGCCAATATAACCAATTCAATATGTCATGGGAAGGTATAATGGGGTTTGAATCTTTTCTGAAATTTTGTTCTGGTAACCATTGGATGGGTATTTGACCCTTTGGCCATCAAATAAAAAAAAACAAGAATAAATCCAAGCCAGCATGACATTCAAAGGCACCATGATGGAGTTTCCTGCTGTGCTGTTTGTTGCATGCACCTGATAGTTCATTATCCACATCATTGAATGATTGGTACCACCCTTCAATTTTAATTTTTCAAGAAAACTCCAATACTTGAAGAAACTTAAGAACCTCTTTCAGATGTAACCAGGTCACCAATTTTTTTATAATGATCATAAAAAGTGGAAGAATTAATTATGAGGACTTAAGGAAACTCAGCTCTATTGTGTTTGGTTGAATGGTCAAAAAATGATGTGATTTTGGTCTCAATTAATATTTTGAAAAATTAATTGAATTTCTTGTGAGTTTTTTGGCCAGAAAAAACATTAATTGGGTATTCAAACATACTTGAATTTGGACTGCATCCAAATTTGGGTATAAATATTGAGATATTTATAGAGTCACACAAGGTAGTTTAGAAATAAGATGTTGCTGAATAATCCTTGGTAAGGGGCCTGTCTTTCTCACCCTGGATTCAAAAAAGGCTACTGTAATAGACAAGGCAGTCAACCCTTTTTTTAAAGCTTCAATCAATTACACTGCTGGTTAAAATTCAAGGAAATGTGGATAAATTTTGTGAAAATTGTTTCTCTGATGAAAATCAAACACAAACTTTGATGTTGATCCTCCCAAACATTATTCCAAGGACAAATACTCTGGTGTGATGTTAGGAGTGGAAGGGTAGCTTTTGTAGTATTTAGGACCACAAATTGTGATTCTGTGAAGAGTGGAAATTTTTGGTTATATTGCAATAATAGTAATTTGGGATTATTTTTGGATATTCCAGATTTTGTCTAGGCTTACCTGAATGCATGAGAAAGGAATGATTTGTGTGGCCAACAATTCAAATTAACTTTGTTCATTGCTTTCTAATTGTTTCCCACTTAGGTCTTTCTTGTTGTGGCCATGTCTTTTATGTGATCCCGTGCTTTCTGGAATAGGTTCATAAATTCAAAAAGATGGGAAATGATGTATATCAGATTTCCTAGTCCCACAACCACGGTCAAATGTTCTTCAGCAGCATGGTGCACTTAGCCTAAGTGCACCATGCTGCTGACAATGTACAAGCCTAAGTCAGCATTGACTGATTACCCCAGTTCTTATGATGAAACCCTTTGTATACACCACAGCCTCAAATGATTTTCAACAATTTTTTATCCAAAATCATCATGGCCAACATACTCTCAACCATTTTAGATCATGAATACATGAATTGATCCCCTCCCCTGGAAATTTATTTATAGATAAATATTCAAATCATTAATAATACAGTGCCATAATCAGTTCTGAATCTTCTAATAAAAAAGTTCCTCAAACAGAAACAGCACATAGTTTTTTCACATTTCTTTAAATTTGTGTTCTGAATTGAACAAATATCAGCATATGAGTTTTGTGGATGGCAGTCAAATTTCAAGAATCATGAAAATATTTTTGGTGTCAAGATTTTGAGCCATAAAATCCCGCCAGACCTTTTTGAAGTCTCTTTTCCAGAATCATACAAGTTTTCAAATGGATTTCCTTAATTTCAGTTAAATCCATAACATGAACCAATCTTTCAATGAATTATAATCTTTCTGAAAGTTATATCTCACAGTAACAATAATTTTGTCAATGAAACTTTTGAAATGAAGCTGACTGCAAGCCAAAAGTAACATTTATTGCAATGGCACATTTGAGATTACTACATCAAAATCTTTCATTGAACTTTTTTCTTTACCCTTGAAAGGCAGTGTGCAGTCATTATTCCTGAAATAGTGAAATTTTCACAATATCACCCACAACCCTATTTTATACATGGTCAATTTTAGCATAATTACTTCATTTCCATCTATTTATGGTGTAAACTGACCAAAACATTTGGACTCAGAAATATTCTTTTGTATCTACGCCCCAATTCTTTTACTTTCTGGTTACTTCTTCAAAAACAGTCAACATCTATCTTTTTAATATTCAAAAATACCGGGTTCACCCTTTTTGGATGGTACACACTCTTTATTTTGCAATCACCATTTTTGATTAAATTTTTTTAGGATCTCTTTTTTTTAACCAGATTGTGCTGATGCACAACTGATTTAAATTGTTGCCTCAACACCTGCCAAACAAATTGCCCCCACCATCATGATGCAGGGATTCCTTGTGGCCACAACAAATCCCTTTATCCCCGGCCGTGTGGCTTCCAAAACATCCTGGCCACCCCCTCGCGCCCCCAAACCATCCAATTTGAAATTTTGGGGGGCGGCGCGGCCTTTCTATGCTGAAGGCCACGCAAGCAAGCAAGATGAGTGTGGGAGACGTGTCCCAACTCGCGTTGCTCGCATGTGGGTGCGCATAGACCTCGATCCTTGCCCAAACTTCGGAGTTGTGCCTGGTTATTGCTCGCACACCTTGGAACCTACCAAAATCGCGGTTTGCTGTAGCAACGCTCCTTGATTCAGCAATCAAACCGTCTCCACCTTCAGGGAACCTTGCAACAAGGGCCAGCCCAATCCCGCGGTGAGTTCTCATCACTTTCCTTCCTCTCCACTTTCTTCGCGCCAATGGACTGATTGCACTGATTCTTCTATCTTTCCTGCATCATTCCTAGGCCTCATCCCACCACAAGGATCCCTCCTCCAATTTTGTTTGCCAATAACCTTGACCGTTTTGAACCCCTTCATTGCAAGCCCATTTTGTGTTGTTCTTTGTTTCTCTTTGCCAGCATCTGTTTCTCTTTATCTGGTAAGCAATCCTCCCACCGGTTCCCCCTTGATCATCATCACCTTTCAACCCTTTAATTCCCATTTGAATCACCTCCCACCTTTCATCCATTGTCTCTTCCCAAACTGCATGAAATCAAGCTGACGCTTATAAACTATTTGCCTATCTTCTCTTTTTTCTTCCATTGGTTCAACATTGCCCATTCTTTACTCGTGATTGAATCCTCAATAATGTGGTCCCCCGCTCCTCATGGATATCTTTTCAATCCACATCCTCTTTCTCATCATCCCCCAACCTTATTGCTGCTGATTATGCTTCTTTGTTCCCACTGCTCATCATAACCAAATTCAAGCCATTTTATCATGTTTTTCCTCTACCAGTCCACTCTGAATCCCCTTGAAATGAATCCAAAATCAACCTCAGATCCTCCACTGTTTCCACAAAACCTCATTAATGAGTGTAAACCCCTCCAAAGTTCTCAAAGTAGCCATACGTATGTATTTTTAAAACCATCAAGATCATTTCATCTTACTAATGATTATTTCATGTTTTATTTGTCGATTTTTGGGACTTGGACATATGTGAATGCTTCTGAAACATGGTTTTTAGGAAAGATGAGCTAGTGTCTCAGAAGCAGGATCAGTGTTCAACACCAGAATTGACTTATAAAACCAAGCCAGCACTCCACTTCATTCAATCAGAACCAGCCAAATCCAGAGCAGATAAAAAACATCAGAAAGCTTGACGTGATCACTGCAATTGGGAAAAAACCTCTGAACCAGCCTACTTTGTTGATCTTAGGCCAAATCTTCAACCTTTCCAAGTTATAGTACCTTTTACAGGGCCACCAACAACCCTTCATGTTGTTTGTAATTGTAAATATGAACCATACCTAGTATTGAAGTATCATACCCTCAACCAGCGTCCTTATACCTTACTGGCCACTCAATTCTCAGAAATGATATCTGATCTCTACACCATGGCCCTCAACCAAATCAACCTTAACAAAACCAATCAAAATACCAAATATGGCTCCATGTATGGGCTTGGCTTTTTCCAGGGAACTGATCAAGGATATTCTGCAGGTATTCTTATTTTAATTATAAATTTTTCATCATCAAATAACAATTGAATTAATCAAAAAATGACTTCTAAATCAGGAATATATGCTTGAAGAAGAGACTTGACTGAATAAAAAATTGCAAATGATGATGCCTTGTGGGCTAAGCTTCCAGTTCACAACAAATTGGTCTTCAATTGTATTAAAGGTCTCTCCAACACTGCCCATATGAAGCACAAGAAAGTATCTGAAGAGTTCAAAATACCAAACTGGACATCTCCAGAGTGGGGTGATCAAAGACAATCTTTCCTTCATGCATCCAATGTCATTGTGACTTTTGATGACTTTTCAAATGTTTTTCATACTGATGAGGATGATTTGAATGGTTATACTTATGGTTTTTTCTCATATATTGAAAAACCCACAGGCACCCCCATTTCACCTCCCTTGATTGAAACATGCCATGGTCTCTCCTTCCCAACACTTGGTTTCATGGTTGATTATGCAAAGGTTGAGGGTATTGTTGAGATAATATGGCAAACTTGTGTTTTTCCACATCATACTACTTTCCCTCCACCCAGTCTCCAATCAACAGAACATTATACCCATTTTGGATGCTCATTCCAAATAAAAAAAAAACTTGCCCATTGCTCCCTGAAACTCAAAAATTTTTCTCCTAATGAAATTGTATCTAAAGTAAATGGAAAAAAAGCTAGATATGGTTATTGAATTAATTTTTTCCATGCAATTCAAAGAATAGCTGTTTTGGAAATATATCCTGCAGTTTTCCTCCAAACCCAATGTGAAAATCCACATGAATTGTACAATGTTTGTGATAAGTGCATTTTCAGACACAATCTTGTTGTAGTGATGGACAAATTATGCTAAGTTGTCCACCATCCCACAGCAGTAAAGACATCAAATTAATTTGATAAGAGTTGTATCAGGTTTTGGGACCATGGTTGTATTATGATAAGTTGTCCATGGTGCCAGGAAGCCAGGACTCAGGATACACATGACCTGTAAAGAAAATGCAAGAAACTGGTGAGCGCATGGAAGACTTATACTAAGTTTTCCACGATACAATGAAGAGACAATCAACTTCAAAATCCTCACAAAGGCACCCACAGCCTTGGTGGACCGGTGGAAAACTTAGCATAAGTCGTCCATGCCCCCCAGGTTTGTCACATCACTGTTACTGGTCATGTGTAACCCAAGTCCCTTTGGCCTGGCACTATGGACAACTTATTGTAATGCAACCATGGTCCCGGTACAGGAAACACATTTTTACATTATGCACTTACGCAGAAACAATGTTGATTCCCCAGCTTATTTCCACAAGCATGTAAATCCAACACACTGTACATACATCTGTCCATCATATTTCACACACCTGTTAGATGATTTCTGTTTTTTCCAATATTTAGGCAGGTAATCAATAGCCAAGGAGTGCTGTCCCATTCTGATCTCAACCAACTAATACCCCATCAGATTACAGAAGAAACATCTTGCCCTTCTCAACCTGACCAACCTTCTTGAATACACCATGGCCGATTTTCCTGGTAAGAATATTTATTTTCTGAGTTGTGTGTTTTCTGATAATGATGAGGAATCCCTACTTAAATTTTGTAGAACAACGCACTCTTAATCAAATTAATGCTCTACTGGGTGATGCCCATGTTGAACAATCACATAAGAAAGTTTTGCAGTCAATGCTTGAGTTCTATAAGCACAAGTATGATGAAAAGGTGGAGCATTTGAGGTTGCAAACAGCCAAAGCTGTCAGCCTACCCAAAACTTCAACTGACTCAGACCAAGAGCCAACAGCTGAGGATCCTTTAAATATCCCATTGACAATAAACGAACCTGTCAATCCCACTAAAAAAACTCCTAATGCAGACCAATCTGCTACCCAGCTTACACCAGTGCCTGCAAATGACCAGGTGGAGCAACCCAGTGATTTGAATAAACCATTTCATTCACAAAAACTTTTGTTGGAATGATTTTAAATATTCATAACTGATACAGTCCCAATATATGTAGTTGAATCTGAAATACCAGCTGAAACTTCTCTAGTGGAAAATCCAATTGAAGCCCCAGACAATGTTGCTGTTGCTCATCCTACTGTCGAGGCATCGGATACCCTATTGCAGCCCCCATTTGTTGCACCTCAAGGCCCAGCCATGGGTTCTGAAAATTGGGCATCTGCTTGCCTGGAAGCCCAAGCTGCTTTGCAAGCACCTAGAAGATCTGCACACCGGCCCCCCTCAAGCTCACAAGCATCATCTGACTCCTCTGATTCTGACTCTGAATCGTCAGATTCAGACAATGTTCCACCAGAGGAACCCAAAGTAATTGTTCTTGAACCATCACCCAGGAGTCCCACTCCAGCTCCCACCCTAGTTCCGACATCCCCTGAGAAGTTCAGTTGCCTCTCCTCCACAATTTTCTTGATCCTTTACAGAAAAATGACTTGACATTTGAATTTCATTTCTGAATCAGAATGAATCAGCCATAATAACCCAAAGAAGGAATGCTTCTAATGCTGGAATCATCACTGAGGATGAAACTCAAAGGAATTCCCATCCAAGAATTGAGGAGCCATCAGGAAATCCACCATGCCAGGATGAAGGTGAAGCTAGTACCCAAATTACAACCAAGGCCCAAATTACTCCACCAATAGATCCACCTGGTTAGATGAATCAAGATGTTATGAAATGAAAAGCATGGGAATTTACTTTATTCCATTACCCAGAGCTCTTTGTTGGATTAACCAAGGAGCACCTCTTAAGGTTGTTGTACTGGGAAGAAATCAAGGACAATGCAACCCCTTCAAGCTATTCTAAAATGATAACCAGCACAAAGTTTCTAATATCCAACACTCTTAACCTTCTTGGCTGAAGGATCTTGGCAAGCCCCCCTGAAACATCAACAATCCTAAAATCATTAGACCTTTGTTTGAACAGGTGCAAATATGGTAAATTCTGATTACAACATACTCCAATCCTCTGCAAATAAACTGATTCTCATGTTCTATCTTCTCAGAAAAGATTTTGCTTGGCAAGGATGACAATGTCTTTGTTGGAAATACCTTCATCAATATCTCCTCTCTCTCTCGCTCCAAGAAGGCAGCTGAAAACCACATGCATCCCCTTTCAGAGATCCTGTTGTACACAAGAGAGCCAATACTTGGAGCCTATGTGAAATTGAAGCATACATTGAATGACATCATAGGTGTGGTCTCACAAAAAATTTCAAGAAATGTGCTCTAATCTATGGAAGGGATTGAGGGGACTTCCAATGAAGCTCTACTCAAAGCACAAAGCTACTTTGCCAACCTGCAGGTAGCTGTCATTGATGATCCAACATTCCTTCAAAACAAGAGGTTGGGTTCTAACCACAATGCTGAGGTCACAAGTGGAAGAGGTGGTTTGAATACAGTGTTTGAATACGTGGTCTCTCTAGTGACTGGGCTCATCAACTTACAACTTGATGAAAGGGAAGATAATTGACAGCCTTTTATATCTAAGGACTCAGCTGAAAAGAAGAATTGATGGGGGGTCAATTCTCTAGCATGTGTTGCACACATGTTGTTTTTTGGTCCTACTGCAATATGGATATGTCCTGGAAATCAAAGAGTCATGCCCTGATGGAAGGCTGGCATGCTGCTTGAGTTTGGAACCCTTGTCCTTGAATCAAAGTTGAAGGGTGGCTTGCCTGCTGATACCCTGTGGGGTCAACTGGGTAACACAAGGGCATATATTCTCATGGCCTTGCATGATATGGGTTTTAGTAAAGATAAGAATATTGATTGGAGATGTGTGATAAATATTTTCACTGAAAGATTTACTTATTCCAATCTAGATGAAGTTCTTCTGGAGGATATTGTTCTGGTTACTGACTATGAGCTTGGCAGAAATTTTAAAACTGCCTGGGCTTTAGAAAAGGCTACATTAAATAATTTTACTGAAATAACCTCTTACGCTGTTTCTTCTAACACTTCTGCTGCATGAGCTTATAGTGTGATGTTATTTCAAATTATGGCTAGATTTTCCACATTTTTTTGGTTCATGAAATGATTTTTTGTGTGGTCTTGTAAACATTCTTTTTTGTCAAAAGGATTTGTGCTGAGATTGATACACGCAAAATTAATATACAACTTCACTTGTCTGGTAACATAGTCAATTTCCAGGTCAAGAGTACTCCATTGCCCACTTAAATCCATGACACATTCAACAATTTTGACAATTGAATTAAAAGAGGTTTTATTGAAAAATGATTCAAATTTCCTTATAATTCCAATTCTGAAACAATGATCAATTGTCTCCAAAAAACTTTCAAATTATCAAAGTGTGAGAGTTTTTTGAAAACTAAGGAAGCCTGTTTGTACAATTTTTTTTTCATTTTTAGAAATTACTGAGTTTTTAAAGCCAATACTCCTGTGATTTTCAAACTGAATCAATTCAAAACTGGAATATTTTTCCCCAACTACTTGCATCAAAAACTTTAAAAACTTGATTGGTTTGGTTTTTTTTTTTTACAAAATAGTTATTCTCAGGTAAGGAAAGATAACTTTCAATCAAGCAGCCTCTCATCCCAGAAACAATTTCTGGAAGTCTCAAAAATTATCCATTGGTTTTTTTTATCTTTGTTTAAGCATAGAGAACCAAGGATGAAATTAACATCCATCAAAGTATTGAGGATACAGAATATGAAGTACAATCATCAAAAGCACAAAAGAAAAAATAATTTAAATTAGTCTTCCACATTATAAGCCATCCTTTATCTAATTTTTGCAATCAATTTTGGTATGTCAGAATAACATGTGATTCATAAAATTTGATTCATTTGTTGAGACCCGTAACATCCCTCAAAAAAATGGGCCTCTTTTTATCACATTTATATATTTGATAAAAAAAGACATCCAAATCTTAATTATCACATGTCCATCAACTTTTTTTAACATTGATTTGTTGATTTGAAACAGTCCTTGACATAGAATGGTTAGTCATTCTAAATTATTTGCTATTAAGTATTTGCTTTTAATCAAAATATTTCTTTCCATTTTCTTTATTCAGAGTATTCCTATATCTTGCATATTCAATTTTTTCTTATTCAATAAGAAATCAACCTTCCTTCACCTATAAATAGAAACACAAAATGGGATCTCTCTGAGTCTAGAAAGTAAACTCATCAATCACAGAAAAAAAAATAACCATAACTTGTACGGCTCAAATTACATTTCTTAAAAAATGACCAAATTGACTCAAGAACAAGAACTTTGGCTGCAAAATACACCTGAAGACATTGAATGCAAGCTCAAAAATAATTTGGAGCCATTTCCAAACAACTGGACCAAAACAGAGAGATGGTTGCACAATAAGCACACTTCACAAGTCATGTTTCACAGGTTGCAGCAAATATTCAACCAGGAAGCTGAAGAATTGAATATTCCAGTGGAAATAATCCCAAATGTCTGCAATTTATGGATGGAGAGGCGTGCATCACTTGGACTGGGTAAGTTACTATATTCTTCAAAACCACAGTATTAAATATCTGACATGTGTCCATTCAACTACCAGCTGCCCCTTTATTTATGGATTGAATTCAAAATTCCATTGATAACTAAATATTTATGATGCATAGATATTAGTCATATTCATGATTATTCATCTAACCATTTTGGCTGCTATGTGATACTCCAATATTTCCCATCATTTTTCAATTATTCAAGATAAGAGTTTGAATATGCCTTATGATTGATCCAAATTGTTATCAAAAAATCCTTATACATGGAATTGGAAAAAGAAGCCTCATTTACATTCCATCAGTGGAAATTAAAACAAGAAAGATATCCTCACTGTCCTGATGTTGGTTGGTGTACCATTTTTCATTGAAGAATTAAGTTATATTTCAATGTATATCACAGGTGATTGTGAAAATATTTTGAGCTTTGCTCATGGGAAATTGAATCATATTATTAAACAGGATTGTTCATGTTTTTCCAACAGAGATCTCACACCCAAAAATATACCATATTTCTATTTTCTGTCACCAATCTATAAAGTCTTGAACTGAGCCAGAAAATATTAGTGCAATCTATCCCCAAATTAACCAGGTTATCCAGAGAAACAAACCAACATTGAATTCAGTTAAAATCCATCTGACTAATACCCAATTGGAAAGTTTGAAATATTAATTAAATCTGAAGTGTTGTGAATGAAATATAAAACTTTCCTATTTTGATTGATTTTCTCACCAATCTCTCCTCACCCCCAGAGCTGGAACATTAAGGAAAATCACAAGGTTTATCAATAGTAATTGGCAAATTCTTGCTTTGTATCATTCACTAGATTCCACTCAAATAATCCAATTGATGATCAATTCCAACTATAGTGAAATGAACAGTCCTTAATCAAGAATTCAGGGCAAATAAAGGGTAAAATCCACAACCATTTTCATTTCATGTTGCTTTGATTTCTTAATTATTCATGAAAAATGGTATATTGTTATAAATTGAAGGCAACCCATGAATTTTGTTAAGAATATTTACATGGACCTGAAAACAATGAGGAGGAAATTCAGCATAGCATGTTTCACATAAATCTTCATTAGAAAACCTGCAATAATTGTTAAATTCCTTCAGTTACTTTTACCCTTAGTGCTATTTTGTTCATTCACAGCAGAATATGTGCTAAATTAATTATCAGATGACCAGTTGATTTGGATATGATGACCATATGTAATAAATTCAGACATATATTCTTTGTTTCCTGGGTTTTCCAAAGCAATGCAAAATTCATTTCTAGCTGGACAGATGAATAAATGGTCCAATATTTTCTCCATACCAATCCTCAAACTTCAGTTCTATGCACAATATTAATGTCAATATAATTGTAGAACATTTTAAGATGTTGTTTATACCAATTTCTCTGCTCATCCAAGTCATTTTTTGAAATACCCAGTTTAAATTGGATATTTCAACAGGTATTTATGTATTTAAAATGGGAACCTTGAATTTTGGAACAATTTTCATTTCAGGTTCATAGAAAAGCCATTTCATTATTTCATCGCTCAAACTCATGTTAAAAATATAAATATGTTTTGGTGATGAATTATTTTATGAGGGCATTTAAAAATGTGTGATTCATACCATTAATAATAAATTCAAAATATAATATTCTAAAAAAAGATGCACTTTCAAGGGAGATGCAAATGTCACATGTGGCCATTTTCTAGCTTTAAGGATCATTCAAAATATTTTCTGCCTGACACAATTTTTTTTTCTTTCAATAAAAGATGGATCCACTGTCTCATATAATGAATTTTTCATTTTGAATAATATTGATAATGAATTCTCATCAGTCATTATGAATATGAACTCTTCATAAAATACCACAAGTAAACAGATTTACTGTTGGATGTTCTCAGATCCAATCATATGTATTTTATCTTTTTGCTAACAGATAAATCACTCAAATACTCCACAACTTGAAAAAAAACCTTATTTAACATCTTTTCCACCACAAAATGGATTTGAGGGCTTCTCATAGTTCAAAATCCATCAAAACCAGAACACTCAATAAAGAATTAGCTGAACATTTGCCCAAATTTAATGACCCCATCAGTCTATGCCTACGGGACTACATCAAAACTGTTTTGAATATGAAACCTTGTGGCGACATGGTTCCACCACCACCCTCTGAAGATCAAGTAAAAGAGTTGAATTTGAAACAACTTGAATCCATTTATGAAAACAATATTTTTTTCACCCTGCAAACAACTGACACCAACCTCTATGGTGGAAAGAAAAGCATACCTGGAAAGTTCAAAGAGCAATGTCAGAAAGAGTTGGAAATCTTTGGCAGGAAGGCTCCAACTTTCCAATGGGACTGCCGTAATTTTACAAAGGGGGACAAATTCTTGTCAGAAGTGATCATAAAGCATTGGTTCCATGCTAAGACGGATGGCGCATTTACCAATTATGCACTTGATGTTGGATTTTGCAAAAAGGAAATACTTTTTGGAATTCTTGAACGATGGCTATGTGGGAAAAAGGACCAATACATGAAGCCTCAAACTTGTAACAAGAAGCCCAGATCTAGAGTTAAACACAGAGTGAGCCTAAAATTCCTCTTAATTTCCTACTGCTGTGAGCTGAGGATTCCTACATTGAATGAAAAAGATATACAGAAACCGCTTAGAAACCACAAAACACCATTTGGGAAATTATTTGGCCAGAAATCTCCTTCCTAGGGTGGATTGTTGCTCTGATACTGAGGAAGACAATCAAAGAAAATATCATTCTGTTCAAGTCTACTGGAGAAGCAAAACATATTCAAAATTTTTACACAACCTTGATAACAACACTCTAAACTATATTTCTGAGATGAAGGGTGAAAGTCATGCTAAAAGAAATGTAGAATATGAAAGAACTTACAATGAAATAGTTCCAAATTATGAGATGAAACCTTGTGAAGGCCTTCCTTCTAATTGTTACTGTCCTATATTCCTTGAAAGATTAACTTGGACAGAGAAATTGGTTTTGGAAATGAAGCCAGTAGAGGTTAGACTGGAGAGATTAGCTAGCTCACTTGAAACTGAAATTTGGTTTTAATGAAATCATTTATTAATATTTATTTATTTTCTAAAGCCTTATCACACAAAATTTCTTCAAAATACTAATTTCCTTGACAAGATCTCTCCATTTCTTTCAAAAAAATCAGTAAAATAATAATCAAAAAATTTGAAGATACTCTCATTAGTCTTAGATTCTCTATGATATATTTCTAATTTTGAGAAAGAAAGAAGACTTCAGCAATATTGAATTGATTCTGATATTTTTTTTTAATTGTTTTGATTCATCATTTTTGTAAAAATTACAATTTTATTGAGATTTTAGTTCTGATTGAATTTCTTGTCAAATGGAATTTTTCAGCTATTTTGGAAACCATAAGATATATCAAAAAAAAGCTAGAATTTTTTATGAACTTTGAGCAGGGCTTGGGATTTTGAATTGCATCCAAGTGTTCAAATTCTGATTGATATAATTTCTATGAATACTAAAAGAATAATCAACACCTCAGCTGGATGTTCTTCAGAAATAGGATTGAACTAAAATCACAGTTAAAAAAAAAAAAAAAAGAAACAGACAACATTTAGAAAATTGAAAAAGGAAAAAGAAAAAGTATTCTATTTGCAATTTTGCCAAATTTCTAGGTGTGTTGTGTCAAAGTGGTTGAATCTCACATATTATAGTTGATGGAACAACTCCCTGATTAGCGTACATAAAATTGAATTCCCCATAATTCCAAATCTTCTATATTCCATGCATGCACTAGAATTCCTTGGAATACTCAAGAACCGGTACAAACAACTTTCCTCAAGTTCCTACTCAAGTTAGAAACCAAATTTTCACAGAGTAAAAACCAAACCAAAAAAAGTTCCAGGTGCTACACCTGTCGGCAGGTGCAGCCATTTTTTTCATGGTGAATTAAGCCCAGAATTCTTGGCCTATGTAAGCTCCTTCCTCCCAACCAATGATAATTTTAACAGATAAAAATCATGGCAGGTACTCAAGGCAAAGTTTCCCGGAAACAATATCACCTCCAAGAATACTGCTCTCAAGAACTTCCTCTCAATTGAATATCTTTCCTTCTCCACGTTCATTCCGCTTGTTCAATCATCAAACCAGAAGATTTTTCTCTTGCTCCTTGCCCTTGAAAACCAAGCTAAAAACATTCTGACGCTTGAAAAATTTCCCCCAGACTTTAACTCCTTCAAGACCAATATTTCCATGAACTCTCAGACTAGCCCCTTTGATCAAGTTCTGAAAAAAATTAGAAGACTATGCTGTTCAGAACCAGCTAAGCAACAGGAAGAGACTGTAAACCCCTGTGCAAGAAATATACTCTCAATCAATTGATTCAAAAATAATCCTTCCCCACTGCAATCAAGGCTTTTGTTCATGCTCCCACTGATTCAAAAGAAGACACACCAAAGACAACTGCTATCTGAAGCACACTGACAAACAAAATATCAAGACAGAAGTTCCATTGTAAAAAGTTCATTCCACCAATCTTATTTTCTACACTCCTGAAGATGAAGAAAATCTGGAATAAATCCAACAGAAGTACCCTGCTCTACACCTCCAATTCCTTGTAAATTGGCTGAAAGTTTAGGAGGCATGTTGAAATTTCACTCACCTCCAATCTCCTTTTTTTTTTTTTTTTTGAGTGTCACAAAACTTTTATTCAATTTTTATTATTATTAATTAATTCCAATTCTTGGACCCACATGTTGAATGAGTTGTATTGAGACTACTTAAGCCTTATCAGATACCTTGAGCTAATTAAATCATTTCTTTAAGCCATCCATCCTCTTGCTGGCACTTAAGCCCCACCAAGATAATACTCTGCAGCAGCACTTAAGCCCCGCTGAGAATATTGCTAGTTTCTCAAAACTTTGGCTCATTGCCTAAATTTTCAACAGTAATGGGTTCAAATCCCAGAGTGCACAACTAAATTTTGGATTCTCACACTCCCACCAGCCTCAAAATGTTATACAAAAAATTGAATCCCCTCTTGATCCTCACCCCAATTGCAGTAGGTGCCTGGGAAGGAAAAAGATGGGAGGAGATGGTTTGAAAAAAATACAGAGAGGTGGGAAGAAAAGGGCTTAGCCAAAGGAAAGATTCAAAAATCTCATTGGAAGTATCCAAGGAAGGGATTTATGAAAAGTTTATATGGTATGCAAAAAAAATACAACCTTTGGATCTGTTTCCTGCCATTTTTTCCAAAAAAAAAAGAGCATTCAAAAACACTCCACTGAAGATTTTGAACAGGCCAAACAGAGGATCAGAAATTTCCATTTATTCAAATCTGCAAAATTAATTGTTCTTGATCAATCCAATCATGAGTCTCTGGTTGCAATAATCAAATGTTTCCCTTTGAATAATGCAGATATTTGATTTGGTGTATTTTATTTTTGTGTAGACTTGCGCGGGGAGATTTTCTGAGGGGCAATTTGGAAAGAGTAAGAGCCATGAAATGATAAGACTGGTGAAGTGATGAGGAGATAAATGGTGGGATGAGAGACAAAGCAATTAGGATAGCAATGAAGAGATGAGAGCAATAAAGTTATAAGAGTGATGAAGTGAAAAGAGCAATAAAGTGATGAGAGTGGTGAAGTGACAAGAGCTATAAATTGATGAGAGTGATGAAGTGACAAGAGAGATAAAGTGATGAGATTGATGAAGTGACAAGAGCCAGAAAGTTATGAGAGTTATCAAGTGACCAGAGCAATAAAGTGATGAGAGTGAAAAATCAGATTTTTCTGATGAGGTTGGAGGTAGATTTTTCTGATGAGGTTGGAGATAGAATTTTTCCAATGGGGCTTGAGGTACAATGAGATGATGTTGGAAACCAGGGGTCTATAGCGTGGAATTATGTGCTGTTGAGGTGGTGAAAGCCTTTAAATACTGTATCTGAAAAAACCAATTTATTTTCAGGTAACTCTGACATGTCTGATGTCAAAAAAGTGGAGTTTTTTGATTTTTAATGGCAGTTTTGAAATGCTGGATTTGGGTTGAAACCCACCATTAAAAAATTGTGTGTTTGGTTAACTCTGATACTCTATATTTAGGCTCCTTTTTATTTTTTAAATTTCATTTTCCAAGAGTATAAGAGTATGTCAGTGAAGAGGTATGTGATGCATCAAAATATGTATTATTTGTAGCATAATTCATGAAATTTTATGATTTCCAGAATTTAGTACTTAATGTTGGATTAATTTACTTCTTTGATGATGAATGGAAGATTTCAATGAACCATTGAGATATTTTTGAGTAGAGTTGAAAGGAATCCATCAAGTTTTGTTTTCCTGGATATTAATTAAATATTTGATGTAATTTTGAATTGCTTGTCAAACATCCAAAACCTCCACAAGTAGAACCATTCTAAGAACTCATGATTGAGAGATCAATCATGATGTTTTTTTAGAATTTAAAATAGGTTCCCACATTGGGAATAGCAATATAGTTGGTAGATAAATTGATATTATTTTAAAATAATTGGGAATTGATTTTGTTGATTCAATGTCAAATGAATGAATGCAAATGGGGAAAAAATGGATGGCTGGGGACTGGATCCTTAAAATAGTGATGAGATTCAGCTCAATAGCCATTAGAGAAACCATTTACAAGTAATAAAAAAATCAAGAACAATTAAATGCTTTGTTCTCTTTATAAGAAATCAAAAGTTATTATGAAATGTCATCTAGTACTTTCAGTATTGTATTTTTGATTCAATTAATTTTCAAAGTATTTGAAGTTAATGCTGAGATACTCTAGTAAAAGCATTTTTGTGTTATGTAACACCAATTTTTACATTTTTAATGTAATAATTGAATTCTGTTATCTGTCCATTAATGTTGGTCTGATACTGTTTCTTTAATAGATCCTTTATCACTCAACATATTTTGATGATTCTTTTTTCTACAATGGTCAAAATCATCTATTCTTTGTTTTGGTAAGGAAATTTATTTGTTCAAAATAATAGTTTTCAATATTTTCCCTCAACAGGGATTACAATCTCAACACCCCCCCTTAATCCTGTAAGGACAACAAACTGTAAATCTTTACTGTTTCTCTTCTAACTTGAAATCAACAAGTCTCATTTTACTAACAGAAATTCTAATATCTGCAATGACAGTTATTTTTGTTTAAATATGTGGGCAGTTACGTGTGTGCCATGCATGAGTTTAATCCAAATGGGATGCACATATTGACCTATACAGCCCATTGGACAATCACATGGACCATGCAGGCCTGTGTGGATGTCACTAATTTGGTGAAACTGGCCTCAAAACAGGTGAAAGAAGTCATTTGGAACATGGACCTCATGGGACCATTGTGGTGGATGGGACACTCTGGAAAAATGGGCTTGAAGGGTCATTTTTTGGCCTCCTCTGTATTTTTGACATACTTGGCCAGCCAGGCTGGCCCACCAAAGATCTCATCTCTCAGATCTGGGCTGGGACATCCCACTGGGGCTGTTGCCTGTGTTGCGGCCTGCTAGATGCCACTTTTTCTTGCTTTTGGCCTGCATGGGGCAGTTTTAGGGTGCAGAGGGACTCATTTGTGGTACCTCCACCCCAGTTGGCGGTTAGGGCTGCAGGAGCTGGGACCAATTGCCCTGGCTCCCTCACCTCCCCTTGATTGCCATTGCAAAGGGGGGGGGAGATGGCTGGCTGGTTGGGACCAGCCAGCAACAAGTGACCAGGCTGGTTGCAGCAAGCCAACAAGAATTGGGGGGGACTTCATCACCCTCCCACCAGTTAGATGTGGTGAGAAAGAACAAAGGGGTTCTCTTCCCGCTTTGTTACCAAGGGGGAGGTGCCAAGGGCTGGGGGGACCTGTTCCCCCTCCAGCCCACCATTATTGATGGTCTGCCTGGAGAAAACTTCATCCCAGACAACCAGAAGGGGATTTGACAACCCCTGATGGTCACCTATGTAGTAAAGAGGGGAGGGGGAAGCATGTCCATTGGTTACACCCCCCATGTTGGAGTTTGAGGCTGGACCAAGATTAATTATGGGTCCCACCTAATCCATCCTTGGGGCCAGGGACTGGTTGGATAAGGCAGCCAGCTTGTGAGTGAGGTCATTGGGGTAACAAGACTGGTTTTAATGACCAACCAGCCAGGGTTTGAACAGCAGATGGGCTGGTTCAGCCCTTTAAGGATGGAAACATAAAAATCAAAAATCAACCAGAACAGTCTGGTTAAAAGGGTTCAGGGAGTAATTCCATGTGGGCTGATTGATCCCAAACTAATCAAAAAGGCTTGTAGGAATTTTTTTTCCTTTTCTATTGTTTTATCAAAGGCCCACAAAAGGTAAATCTTTTTTAATTAAGGAGATCTTCTCCCTACTGTTTTCCATCATTCATTTGAATTCATCCAATCAATTATCCAACATATTGCCCCATTTTGAGAGCCCATTATCCTTATTAAGAAACAAGTTTACAGCATTTATTTTGATTTGGTTACTACTCCTCCTGCCACTAAGTCTAATCTTTGGCCATAGTTTTCACAATTTTTTCTTTAAATTCAACTTTACTAAAATTATCAAATTCTAATATTTGACTTTCTTATTATTATAATTATTATTGATACTTAATAATCAAGACAAGCAAAAAATAGAATACAAGCAAATCAAGTTTCAACAAGTGTTGAGAGAACAAGAGATGCAAAGGATACAAGAAAGATTTCTGAGACAAGAGATACAAGCAATATGAGCAAAAGCAAATAGGGTTGAATTGATCAAAGAAAAAATCACAAATTTAATGAGTAAAACAAGAAAAGCAAATACAGGACTCCAGATATGCTAAGGAAATCAAAAATTGATTGTGCAAGAAAGAAATTAAAAAAAATTATGGAAAAATAGGAAACCAATACAAGACAATTGCAAGATCAAATGCAGAAAAAAAGCTCACCAAGAACAAAACAAGTAAGACGTTCAATTGATACTAAATCAAAAACAATATGGGAAAATCAAAACAGTTAAGATGGCTGATGTTTCCAAATCAAGACAAGTGAAATTATGGCAATTAGCCAACAAGAAAACAACAACAAGCAAGAACAAGTAAGACAGACTTTGGCTTAATATGGCAATATGTGTCACCAAGATCAAAGACAAAAGCCAACACAGCCAAATCAAGATAAGTAAAAATGAGACAGCTGCTAAGAAATAATCAAAGCAAGTAATCTGAAATGATGCTAGGTGGTACTGATAATTTATTGAAAACAGAAATATAGTTGGTAGATAAATTGATATTATGTTAAAATAATTGGGAATTGATTTTTTTGAATCAATGTTGAATGGATGAATGCAAATGTGAAACAACATGGATGACTGGGGACTGGATCCTTTAAATGGTGATGATATCCAGCTCCAAAGCCATTAGAGAAACAGTTTAAAATTCATAAGAAAAGCAATGAAAAATTAAATGCTTTTGTTCTCTTTATAAGAAAGCAAAAGTTATTATGAAATGTCATCTAGTACTTTTATTATTGTATTTTTGATTCAATTAATTTTGAAAGTATTTGAAGTTAGTTCTGAGATACTCTAGTCAAAGCATTTGTATGTTATGTAACACCACTTGTCAAATTGTTAATGTAATACTTAAATTCTGTTATCTGTCCAGTAATCTTGGTTATATACTGTTTCTTGAATAGATCCTTTATCACTCAAAATATTTTGATGATTCTTTTTTCTATCATGGTAAAAATCATTTCTTCCTTATTTTGGTAATAATTTTTTTTTTCCAAACAAAAGTTTTAAATATATTTCCCTCAACAGAGCTTACAATCTAAAAATCCTTTTTTACCATGTGAATAAAAATATTACATAATGCAAACAGCTTTGTTTAAGAGCATGAAATTTCTGGTTTTAATTATTTTGTCAAAACAATTGTGATTACTTGAAAAGGGACCAAAAAAATGGAAATGAATCTTCTGGTTTGGCCTCCAATATTGAACTCATTTCTGTGACAGAAATTCCCATTCTCTGGGGTTGAAGATTCTTCCCAGGAATTTTTTATTTTTTTTAAAAATTCTTCTGCCATTCTCCATAGAGGCACAGGGAATGAATAGCTTAATACTTGGGTTGAAGGAAGGATTCAACTTCATGGTCTAGGCAATCTTTGAAAGTGGGTTTTACTAAATTTTTAAATCATGGATCAAATTCCTGTGAAAAGAAAAAAGCAGACCCCCCATGGAGGCTTTAGATGTGTTATATAAGGCACATTCTGCAACTTCAAGTTTAGTTCCCCAATCTTACTGAAAGCAGTAAAAAAATGTTTCAGTAAATATTAACCATGGAATTTTTCACGCCCCCAAACCTGGAATTCATGTAGTTTCAACGTTGCCACAATGTCCCCCAATGTCCCCAATACAGGTGGTAAACCTAAAAAAAACATGGTTTTTGGGTGTTTTCAAAAAAATAAATAGACTATGGGATAGAAAGGAATCTCAAACGCCTGTAAAATACTTTTGAAGGGTTTTGGCCATTTTTAAGGCATTCAAAATTGCCCTCAAAACACTAAAAACAAAATGCTTCACATCTCCAATCTTTTCACATTTTAATTTTTTTTGTAGATTATTTTGGAACATTTGAAGAGAAAAAAAATTGTCAAATATTCCAGGCCATTTCATCTTAATTTTTTCAGAATTTTATTACTTCATTTTCCCACCAGAAAATGTGATTTACATAAAAAATGAGACATTATTTTAAATTTTGCTTTTCCTTATTTTTCAAAGGGATTTTACAAATTTTGAGCTTTCAGTCTTTCAGTGAGTTTTGAGAAGGGCAAAAAAAATTATTCAGGGATTTTCAGGATCAATTATTTACCTAAGAATAATCAATGCATCTTCAACAATAATGGGAAGTGTCTGTTTTGGGGTGCATTTTGAAGTCATATCTGATACTATTTTGATTCTTTTTATGGAAAAACTGAGTTTAAATTTTTAAAATTTACTTCAAATGAAAGAAAAATGTTTTTTTTTCATATTTTTTGGACCTTTTTTTAGCCCTCAAATTTCTAAACTCAAAATACCATGTTTAAACCCCTTTTTGGGGTAGTTCCACATTTTTGGGATCTTCTATATGAATAATCTGATATTCAATATTATTTTGAAGGATTTAATTCCTCCTCCTCAACTCTTGGGGCGGTCCAATCCTCTCCTCCACCACAACATCACCTTTCAAAATGCATAATCCACTCCACACCACACCAATCATCACCACCATCACCAATCATCACAACTCAACACCAATCAACCAATAACACATCACTACTCAACAAAACTCAAACAATCCAATTCAAAAATTCAAAACCACTAAATCAACCCAAATCCAAAAACTCAATCAAAAATCAAAAAATCAAGTCTTCATAAAAAAACCATCTCAAAATCAAAATCCCAAACAATAAATGTCTGAACAACAAATCAACCCACTTTTAATATCTGCCTCTGCTGCTTCTTCTTCTGCTTAACTATCTGCCTCTGCTTATTCCACTTATAATGCTTCAACTGATTCAGATCACCCCCATGATTCCACCCCTTTGGCTCCTCCACCTGAATTATCATATCATTCAAAGGGGGAAATTGTGGATGCTTTTCAAGAGTGGGCTAAATTCCATGGATATGCCATTTCCACCAAAGTCTCCAATACTAAAGAGCAAAAATATACTTAACAATGTGAAAAATCTGGGGAATATGAACCCAATTTGGATAGAAAAATACTTTCATCAACTAGAAAAAAAACTGCCCCTTCGAATTCTCTGGAAGCTATTACAAGAGGTCTGGTCTTTGGAAAATTAAAATTCAATGCCCTGATCACAATCATCCACCATCAACTGAATCATCCACCCATCCAGTTCATAGAAGGATTCAGGGTGCTCAAGAGGATATGGACAATTCTTTAACCAAAGCTGGGTTTCCTTGCCTCAAAATTCTTCATTACTTAATGCAGTCCTCCAATTCTCCCGTTCACACAAACCTTAGTGAAATCTATGACAAAAGATCAAAAATTAAAAAAGAAAAAATGGAAGGAAAATCACCCATAGAAGCTTTAATAATGGAATTAAGAAACTCTTCTTTCAAATATGAAATCAATAAAAAAAATAGTTATATTAGTTCTTTATTCATTTCTCACCCAGATTCAATCAAATTAATAAAACTATTTCCATCAGTATTAATGATGCACTTTACCTATAAAACCAAAAAATTTTCCATGCCTCTTCTTCACATTTTTGGGTTCAAAAATTGTGCTAGAGCATTCTTTGTTTTTTTTTTGTTTCCTCTCACAAGAAAGAAAGGAAGAATATAAATGGGCTTGCCATCAACTTAATAAAATATTAGAACATGAAGAACCTGAAGTCATTGTGACTGACAAGGAGAAAGCCCTGATTCATTCCATTGAAACTTTATTTCCCAACTCTCATCATTTACTCTGTGTCTGGCATATCTTCAAAAAAATTTAAACACTTTTTAGAAAAAAATTTAAATCTGAAGGATAATGGATGATATTCAGAAAAGACTGGAATATGCTGGTCAAATCCAAATCTGAAAATTCTTATCAAGAAAATTTTACCAAACTGACTATAGTCTGAAATCCCCCTACTTCTGACTACCTTCTTGACAACTGGATTCCTCTAAAAAGAAAATTGGTTTCATATGCTGCAAAAAATCACCTGCATTTTGGAAATACCAGCACATCTAGAATAGAAGGGCTTCATTCTTATTTCAAAAATTTATCATAACTTCTTCTTGCTCCTTTTCTGATTTATTTCACCAAATATATTATTCAGTTTCAATTCAACTCCATGAAACTGCCATGGAAACTTTTCAGAAAGACTTCAAGAACTTGATTTGTCTCCCATATTTTTTTGAACACATCTCAGTAAAAATCAGCCACTATGCTCTCAAGATTGTGCATTCCTTTCACATTTCAGCAGAACAATAAACCACCTGTTCTGATTGTGATTATTATTCTTTCATAGAAATTCCTTGTGTACACCAAGTGAAGAAGGCCAATCTCAAGAAGCAACAATTTTTGCTTGATGATTTTAATCCCCAGTGGAATTTCAAACATCCTATTGCAGTATGTTTTTTTTTTCTTTGGAGAAAAAAATAATTCTAACATTGATTTCTGAATTTTTTTCTGTTATTTTTGAATTATTAATAGCTTTCTGAAAAGGAGTCATTCCAACCTTCTCAATAATCTCATGAATCACCTTCCCAATCAACCAACATACACCAGTTTCAGAATCAACTCTTTGAAGAATTCCTTAATTTGCGCCCAGGAGAACAACATTTTTACTATGGAAAAATGATGAAACTGTTAAAAGGGAATTATCAACACCCAAATTAGCCACCAATGAAAGCAAAAGATTTTCTCAGAATTCATCTAAGAGGGACCCATCTGGGTTTGAGTATGTTGAAGTACCTAAGAGAAGAGGAAGACCAAGGAAGCCCAAGTGGTTAACTCAATGGTTAGTTTTTTCTTTTCCTGGTTTTTTTATCTCTTTCTTTTGGATTTATTTTAACAGAATATGGTTGTAAATTGGTTTTCTCTAATTTCAGACTCTGAGGAAAAGGAAAGGAAAGGAAGGACATGAAAAGGCCAAGGGAAAAAAGAAACAGGAATCACAGGAAGAGGTGATTTTTTCTTTTTCTTTTTTTTTAATTAGCCTAACATTGCATTGTGAAAAGGACGAGATTATAACAGAAGAGGAATTGAGTGGGGAATATCTCAACAATATTGAACAATTGGATATAATAAAGACAGTTAGTAATTTTTTTTTGGGTGGGGGGGATCAGGATTTTTTTTCTAGTTTCCATTAATTTTCATATTTTCATTTGTCACTCAGAGGTCAGGAATCATCATCAATAAGAGGGTTATTTCACAAAATTTGAGTCCTGGGACTTTTGAGAGGATCAAGATAAGAAAACAGCAAGATGAAGATGAAGATGCTTATAGGCCTCCAGGTAATCCAATATTTTCTCCCACAGCTGCAGGCTCTGAAACTGAAAAGGTGAATAAATCTCTGAATTAATCTTGCTTTATGTTTCATTTATTAAAACCTTGTTTTTTGGGATGAAGTTCACAACATTTTTCTTTTCATATTCTGATAATTTGGAAGTGGTGGCTATTGATAAAGTCATTATGAATTTTTCTTTTTGATTTCATCTTAAATAATACACATCTTTTTTTCCTTAGTATCCATTCAAAAATTTCATTTTCCCAACAACAGCCATACCACAAATTTCACATTTTCAAGATTTGATGGGTGATGGGAACTGTGGTTTTAGATCAGTAGCAGTTAATTTGGGCCTTAAATCTGAAGATTGGAGTTCCATGCATCAGGAAATGATCAAGGAAATGTAATAAAACTCTCTCTTCAAGGATGAAAACTTGATGGATCAAGTCTGGGATGAAAATTTTGAAAAATCAAGAAAAAATATCAACAACACTTCTGGACCTGCCCCTCAAGGTTACTGGATTAAATTCCCTTGCCATTTTTTCCTGCTTGCATATACATACCAAAGGCCAGTGGTACTTTTATCTAAGTTGATGCCATCAACTTATTTGCCCCTCAATTACCCTCAAACTGCCAATTCTCAAAAATATCCCATATGTTTAATTATTTTGGAAGGTTTTCAGCACATAGTTTCTTTCCACTATAATTCTGAACTGTGGCCAGGTCCCCAATTAGATCCCCTTTGGAAGGCTTTTTCTAGCAAGGAATCAGAAAAATGGGAAGATTTGATTCATAATAACTTGGAACTTGGTTTGAAGATTTTGTTTCCTCTAAAAATTGATCTTGATTGAATTAGGTGTTTTTTTCTCAAGTTTTCATTTTTTTCTTTTGATTATTGAATGATTGATTTAGAGAAAAAAACACCATGTTTGTGTTTTCAATGATGAATTCTTTGTGAAAGGATAAGCTAAAAAAAAATCCCCAAATAAGTTTCCTGGGCCCTTTTTAATTCCCACTAATAGTCTCCAAGCTCAAAATTTGTAAAATCCCATGGAAAAATAAGGGGGAAAAAATGAAAATAATGTCTTATTCTTTTATGTAAATCCCATTTTCTGGCAGGTAAATGAAGTTCTAAAATTCTGAAAAAAAATATAATTTGATGGCCTGGAATATTTCACTACTTTTTTTCTCTCCAGATGTTCAAAAATAATCAATAAAATAAAAACTCAGCATGTGAAAAGATTGGATACGTGAGGCATTTTTTTCAGTTTTTTGAGGGTAATTTTGAGGCCTTAAAAATTTCCAAAACTTGTCAAAAGTATTTTACAGGGGTTTGAGATGGCTTTCTATCCCCTAGTTTTCTTTTTTTTGAAAAACCCCAAAAAACACATTTGTTCCAGTTTTACCACGTGTATTGGGGATGTTGGGGTATGTTGTGGCAACATCAAAACCATGTGAATTCAAGGTTTGGGGGCGTGAAAAATTGAATGACCTAAATATTTGATTAATTAATTCATCTGTTTTTTATTTCCATCCACCTGTGGGTGATAAGCTGTGTAGGAAGCAGCTTTGACCTCACAAATGTGTAACAGTGACTTTCAGAATCTGTGGAAAAATCTCACTCCCCAATCAGAGAAAATGTGGTCCAGAAACCTATGAAGAAAGAAAATCTTAAAAGATCCAGGCCAATTTTAAGGAAGAAGTGGACTCCTTAAATAGGATTAAATGGGAAATATTGCTAATTAAATCGGCAACCAACAAATTGGAGTTTTTTCCTTCCAAAATGGTTGTTTGGTGATGAAATACATCCCAATGGTCCTCCCAATCCTGTCTGGAATGTGGAGGGGTAATAAATTTCTCTCTGGTGTTTTTCTAAGAATCTTCAATTTCTGGAAGGAATTGCATGTTTAAACATGTTACTGAACATCCTGGTGGAGCTTCAGCCATGATAAGGTTTTTAATATATAATAAATAGTTTTCAAACCACTGGGATGGCCTTCTATGGTTGTGTTGTTGTAAATATGTAGAATGGAAAGTTTTTCCTTGTTTGGAACATACATGCCATCATCATTCCATAGAAATAACTATTTGAGGGTAAATTTTGTGCAAATGATGGCTTCAATAAGGGAATCAAGCAGAGGCCAGACCTCAATCTCCTTCTTTTCTGGAAGAAAAAATAAGGCATCTCTGAATACCAATCCAACTTCTAAAGATGCAATATTGATTGTTTTGATGATGTTTCTTGTGAAAGATTCAGCCAGCATAGCCTCAAGACTACCCTGGAAATTGGTTCTTAAACTAAGGCCATCCACTTGGACTTTGCATCATGCAGTTTTAAAGATCTCAAAATAAAAGGATTCAAGGTAAGAGATAAATCAATCCTGTTTGGGAGAAAGGTTTTTAGTAGTATTAAAATACCTTTATTTAGCATAATTGGAGAAAGCTCAAAAAAATTCCTTTGAGTGCAAGAGCAATACATGCCACTCTTCAAGAACTTCCAATTCATAAATAGGCCACCTAAATTCCACATCAATCATTTTACTAGAATAGAAACTACCTTGGTGTAACCAGCAAACCAGTCCCTTCAGACTCAGAATCCCTGAAATTTAAAAGCTAGAGCTTTCAATTTGAAAAAATACTTTCTAAATCAAGTCAGAAATGAGCAGAACCAGTGGCTACTGTTGGACTTTTGAGGGAAAAAACCCAATAAGATATTGGGAAGATGCAACAAGAGGACAGAGATTAGTGGACTGAGGAGCTAAGAGTCACCTGGTGATGGTGGAAATAATAGCCAGAAAACAGATGGGAGGTTAGATTACCAGGAAAGCAAGAAAATCATGAGTCAGAAGAAAGTGTTTGACATGAGAAAGGAAAACAGTCCATGAGTGATGGAGAAAAAGAAAGAACAATGCAGATATTCCAATCTTCACCTTCGGAGGGAAACCACCCAATCAAATATTGGGACAATGCAACAAGAGAACAGATATGAGTTGACTGAGGAGCTAAGAGGAACCTGATGATGTTGGAAATAATAGCCGGAAAAAAGATGGGAGAAGAAAGAAAATAGTCAACAGAGGGAGAACAACTAGGGGACTACTTAAACATGAAGCATGTGTTGTGATCCCACATGCATATGCATGTATTCCTTCCACCTTCCCTTTTTCCTGGTTTCCATACTGTTCCTGTGGTCCAGTGAGTCTGAATCTCAAAAGCTACTGGAAGGCAACCTTAATAGAGGAAAAGGCAGAAGCTGCCTCAGTTTATTTTAGGCTAATTTTAGGATCAATTTCTTTCTTGTTGAGGGAAGTCAGTGGTGCTTCTTGTGCAGAGTAATGGGCAATAAATCTTTTGTAAAAATTGAAAAACCCCAGAACTAATTCCAGACTCCCCAAAGCTATAGAGATGGGCCAGTTTCCAGTTGTTTCTTGTTTTTGTGATTTCATTTTAAATCCCTCATTGGAGACTGGAAACCATAAAAATAAAAAATTTTCAGCAAATAAATTTCATTTGTTTAATGAAGATTTCAATTTGTGCTGCTGAATTATTTTCAGTACTTCCTAAAAATTCTGAATTTGATCACTTAAAAATTTGAAGAAAACTAAAATATCATCAATGTAAAAAAAAAAAAAGAAACATATATATAATCTCTCAAAATGTGTTTTCTAAATTTTTTGAACACCCCAGGTGCATTTTTAAGTCCAAAAGGGAAGAATATTTACTCAAAAATACCAAAGGTGGTCAGAAGTTGGTGAGGTGCTTGTATCCTGGTTCTATTTTAATTAAGTTAATGAATTTTTTTAAATCTATTTTTGAGAGTTATGTGCATCCTGAAAAGCTCTGAAATAGAGAGGAAATTAATGAAAATGGAAAAACATCTTTTACAGTTATCTTTTTAAGCCCAAAATCATTTATGCAAGGGCCTACAGCCTTGCCTGGGGTCTTTAAAAAAAATATGAGGGCTGCACTTGCAGATGACAAAATGAACAAAAAAACCTTCTTTAAATTGTTTCTAATTTAATCCCTTAACTTTTTCTGTTCTACTTCATTGAGATGTTATGTTCAAGAAAAAAGAGGTTTAGAACCCTCCTTCAACTGTATTTGCATATCAAAGCCTTGCCAATGGGGTGGCAGAAAATCAAGTGTTTCTTTAATAAATAAAATATAAAATTTTGTGATTTTGGTAGTTATAGTGTGTATTAATGGAAAATATGGAAGTTCTGGGGGAGTTTGGAATATTCACACAATTGATAAGCGAATTTGGGCCTTTAAATAATACCCAAGAATTGTTATTTACAAGTCATTGCTGACCCAAAACAATTTCTGAAGCTTCAATAGTGGTAACAAAGAGGGAAACAGCTAGAAGAAGAACCTTTCATAGTAGAAACTTCCATAAAATAATCACTTGAGGGCCCACTGGTAGATTTTGAACCATAGAATCTTCTGCAGGCAACTTCAATTTGCAGGGGAATGTCACACGTTGCTATGTGACCCCATAAAAACTGAAAAATGAACTGGTCTTTTAGCCAGTTTCATAGCCTTTTGGTAAGGCCTTGCCTCTCAATTGGTTTGAAGTTGTGCGGGTTATGAAATCAAACTGGCTGGCCCAGTTGCAGTTTCAATTTGAAATCAGGACAATTTTTGGGATGGGCTTGTTCTGTGACAAATGTTGGGTTTTTTGCCTATCAACAGCAAGAATCCCAAGTCTTGGTGGCTTCTTATGGCATTCAGGAGTGTGTCTGAATATGGCCTCATTAGTGTGAGATGGTTTAGTGCCACCAGCCATACACACTTTGGGAAAAAGTGCCCTTCAACCCAGGGGTACTGTCACACAGTGGTATGTGACATAATAACAACTGTGAAATGAACTGGTCTTTCATCCAGTTTCATAGCCTTTTGGTAAGGCCTTGCCTCTCAATTGATTTTCAGTTGTGAAAGGTATGACAGGGAATAGTTGAAAATATATTCTCACATATTAATGAACTGTTGATGAAAAATAAGGATTCAACAGAATTAATAAGTGTCTATAATTTCCGAGTGGATTGCTTTATAGTCAATTGAACTGATAGGATGATCCAAGAAAAAGGGGTGGGTGGTAACACAACTGTATTGGCAGACATACCTTGGTCCTAAAACATGGGAGAATATTCCAGGGTCTCCAATTCATAATCAGGGTCTTTCTCCACCCTGACCACTAGGTTAGAGAAGATTTGTGCCACTGCTTGAGTGGAGTTCAAGCCATCTTTTTTGAACCATTCAACCTTCTCTTTGATGGAGGCCAGTTAATTTGGGCATTTATTTTCCTTGAGATTTGTGACATCCCAAGGCTTCAAGCAATGTGAAAAAAACCTGTTGGCCACACATGTTGATAGGAAATTGATAAAGGTGAACCGCTGTTTGCTTGAGGAAGAATTATGAATGGTATCTACTTCCATATGGACCATAAGAGCCATTTAGGCAGGGGCCATTGGCACAGGGGTTTTCCAGGTTTGTAACAGGTTAGTTTTTATTTTGAATAATTGGTCAATGTAAAATTCTTCTGCCATATTTTTTTTCCTTTGAGGGTTGCAGACTGTTACCATGATTCTCTCAGGACTTCTATTTTGAGGAATTGTTGATTCAGATCTTTTTTGTAAATATTGAAACATGTTACCTCTGAAAATTAAAATTCACATAATAAAGAGCTAAACAGAACCTTGAACTCATTAACTGTCTTATTTCCCTGTTTTCATTCATAAAGTGCCTTTTTGGCTTATTATTAACTAGATTTTAAATAAAAGATGAATTGAATGTGGTATAGAAAGGATTGAAAAGATAAAAAATAGGCAAGTAAATATGTTTTTCTTATGGAAGATTTGGTAAATTCTGATCATGCCAACCTTATTTTTCCTTTTAGAAAGGCCATCCACCAGTTTTATGAGAGTTCTGGAGCTCCAAAAATTTTTTCCTTTCTCCTGAAGCGCCTACTAATCCAGTTTATTTTCACCTTTTATGATGCAAAATCATTCCAATTTCTGTGAGCTTATCTTTGGCAAAATCAAAAAACTGTCAATTTTCTGTGGGGATTCCTGAGAAATAGAAGTGATTTATCATTTAAATATTTGTAGTGTATATTATAGTCAATTTGATGCCATCTAATAAATAAATTCAGAGTTTATTGGATTCATCTTGTAAGCTCATAAATACTTGTTGAAATTTGGAGAAAGAGAAAGGTTTTTTTTCACAGAAAGTGGTTTGTAACTTTAATACTATATTTCTTCATTTACTGCATTCTCTGGTTATTTGATTCATGTAAGCTTTCAAAGAGTATAAAGTTTCTTTGAAACTATCTAATCAATCTCTTAAAAATATTACAAAATTTAGTGTGCAAATTATTAAATTGCTCATTGAGCTTTCCTTATCACAGGTCTTTGAAATTTGGAATTTTTTGAAATTATAAGCTACTGATATTATTGTGACAAGAATTTTTTTTGTAAAGGATTGTGAATTTTCTATATTGGGGAAATTGAGTGCAATTAATTAGATAGGCAAATAATTTTTAATACTTGGTTAGAGTTTTATGCAGCATTTAAAGTTAGTATAATAGAAGTATCAGGAAGAGGAAAGTTGGCTTGTGTGTCTGAAAAACCTGTATCTTATAGTTGATACAAGCATTGAAATTTTGCTTAAACTACTTCCTCTTTGGCTTGGAATTCACATAATAGTAAAACTTGTATACTGCTTGAGAGAATCCTTGAGATATGGGATAAATTTAGAAAAAAGATCACTGGCATTCCTTGAAGGTAAATTTGGTATTAATTTTACTCCCTTAGATTAGTACTTTGGACTAAGGTGATTTTGAATTGCATTCCCTTCTAAAAATATAGTAAGTCTGAACAATGATTGCTTTTTAAATTAATGGCTGGATTATTTGAGACTTCAAATAGGTCTCAGATCCGACTTGGATTAATTACTAACTGTGATTGATAGGATGATTGAAGATTATAACTTATATATTCAAATCATTTTTAGGGGTTCACAAAGTGATTTATCAGATATATTTGATCTTGGCCAATATTCTGATTCAAAAGTATGAGGGTTCCTTTGAAGGGTGTAATCAAGAGAGGGCCCAAGGATGGTTTTTTTTACAGGGGGCTGGGTATGGTAAAATTTTTGTTGTTATTTTTTTTGTGCTCTTTATCTTTATAGTGGTTATTATGATTGAATAGGAATTTTTCTTTGATTGGGTTCTAAATCATTTAGTTCTCAGAAAAAACCTTATTCAAAGCACCTGAAGTGGTTGGTGATGGGTTTTAAACTTTATTTCTGATTTCCTGTTAATTGATATAATTTCACTGATGAGCTTTTATCTGGTTATTACCACAGATGGATTAGATATTGATGGATGGGTAATTGCCTGGGAGGAATTTGATTGATGAGTGGGGAATGGGGACACAAATTGGATTGGGCAGAGAGGCCCTCCTTAAATAGAAATATTCTTCCCCAATGGGTTTTCAAGGCTTCTCCTGATTTTTACCCTGAGGCTCACTCTTTACAGTTGATGTACAAGGAGGTGCAGGTACATGAGGAAATTCTGATGGTTTTTTAAAAAGTTAAAGAGGTATGAGATATTTTTTCTTGTTGGTCCATATTATTTCCACATTCCTTTTTAATTCATAAAACATTTCATGAAAATCATTGAATTATTTTCAGATTATTCTGAATGTAATGAGCTCAATAAATAAGAAAAAATCCCAATATTTATACAAACACAGTAAACAGGATATTCAAGATTTTATCCAAATAATTCCAATATTCCATAATTTCAATTAGTATTTTGAGGTAGTTTAACTCAACTAAAAAGAATGATTTTCTCTTTGAATACCAATTGATCATACAGGATATTTAAAATTTCATCAGAGACTTGCATTATCCTATTATTTTCCTTTCATTCTGAATGGAATTTGACCCAATAAAAAGAATCATTTTTGATTTTGATAATAAGATTACATGAATTTTTAGAATAATACTAACAAAGAAAAGCCTGAAAAGAAGATACATCTTCATTTGGTAGGATGATCCTTTTATTAGGTTTTATCAGAGTTTGCGCACCTGCCATTTTTTTAATGGCGGGTTTCAGAAAAATACCCCAATTTCTAACATGCCATTAAAAATCAAAAAAACCCACTTATTTCACTTCAGACGTGTCAGAGTTACCTGAGAATAAATGACTTTTTTCAGAGAAATTATTTAAATTGTTTTGAAACCTCAACCACACACTGTTCCACGTATTGGTCAATGTCATACAAACCTGGTTTCCGACCTCCTTGTTGTAAGCGCTGGACCCCAGCAGTCTCCACCTAAGCATCACGGCACCCGCGCAGTATCCCCCGCCAACCCACAACCTCCCCCGGTGGTAAGCGTCCCAGCTTTCAACTCAAGCTCCACGCCCTGCTCCCTCTCTTCCTCTGTCCAATCATCCCTCTCTCAACCACCAACTCCTGTCAAGCTCAAATCCCTTGTCCCTCAATCCCGTCCAGTCCACCACCGCTCCATACCTCACCCGTCTCGATCAACCGGCAGTCCCCTCAGACGATCAGGAGGAGCCTGAAGCAACTAGGCCAGAGGTAACTACAGATCCCAATCCTATACTCTTCTCCGGCTTGATATACTTCTCTATTCTTCTGATTCTCCATATCTATTTCCGACTGTTCCACCTGTTATCCCCCCTGACGTCCTGTCGTCTATTCCTTGTGTCAATCTCAAAGGTTCAGGCTAGTTTCCTTCATCACTCCTGTCTGAGGATCCACGCTGCCTACTTACTAGGTCCAAATTCTGCCGGTAAACATTCCCTTCATTAATTGATTGATGTCCTTATACACAAATGTTTATTTCCTTATCTCATTCACTTACTCCCTGAATATCCTGTTCTTCATTTCAGTTATCTCTTATTGTTACTGCTTTTCTTCCAGGAAGTCAGTGTTGCAATAAAGAAAGACTTCTCTAAAGATTACATGGTAGCAAGAGTCTTATCTTGAAACTGCAAGCAGATCAAAAGAAAACCCAGATTGACCTTTGACAATGGCCACGGATCACAACTCCAGCAACTTGGGCGATGACTATTCCTCAAAATCCAAGCTCCCAATCCTAACCAGGCACAATCAGTATGAGTGGAAGACTGAATTTGAAAATCTGCTCATCAGCAAAGGACACAAGGAACTGCTTGACCCCAAATGGGTCCAACATAACCGTGAAACAAAAAGATACAGGAAGAAGACTGCACTCGCCATCAATCTTCTGTTCAATACTGTAGATTGTGAACTAAAAGGCTACGTGACCCCTCACTGTAAACACTTTCCGCGCGCTTTTGAAGAACTCAAGAAGGCTTGTGGCAAGGACTCCTTAATCGTAATCGGAGACCAGGTATCTCAGCTTGTACATCTCCTATATCAGCCAAACTCTTCCATCCGATCCCACTCTGTGGCCTTCCGAGAACAATACTTGGCACTTAAGGAAACTCTGGACGGCCAAGAACACTCTGACCTGGACAACTACATTGGCGTATCCTCCTCTCTAGCAGCCATCTTCTTCCTAAAAAGCTTCAGACTTGATTCCTCCCTCAACTCTTTGGTCCAATCCTGTCACGACATACGTCTGTTTTGGTTTGACAAAGTGTACAATCAACTGTTAGCCAAAGACACCCGTTGTGAGAGCAAAAACTCTGATATAGCAATGCTCGTCGGCACACATAACCAAAAAACGGGCTCCTCTAGACCCAATCCGAATGCACCCCAACCTGCATCCTCCGGATGTGCCATACAACACCCTGGTACGCTTCCCCCCTCCTTGCTCCAAATTCATAATCCCAGACCAAACCCAAGGCCTGCCGTTCCTACTCAAGCTCAACTCAGATCTCATCCTCACAACCAAGGAGGATCAAACCTTGTCAACGTTGAGAGACGTCTCGCGTCAATACTTAAAGAGCTTAATTGCCTGAAAGCCACCAACTCTGCCAACATGGTCGAGGAAGACCATGACGGCCTGAGAACTGAATACAATCCATCCGCCGACAACGTTGAGGAGGATGATAATGTTGAAGACAGCGGCTTCTTCATTCACGAAGAGGCAGAATACAACATATTGTCTCACCCCCACAACAAATCGGATCTCATCTACGACTCGGGGGCCACCAAATCCACGGTTTGCAACCCAAACTTGTTGTCAAATCTGCAACCCTGTAACAGGACCATGAACACCTACGGCGGCCGGATACAAGTATCTCATACAGGTACGCTTAACCTTGGCCCCGTCTCCATAAGCCCAGTTTACTACGCTCCCATGGGCCCCAGGAATCTCATCTCAGCCTCTCAGCTCAAAGATCACGGGCTTAAGGTAGTTCACCAACACCGGGTGGTACTCATCAAAGCCGCCGACTTGGTTGTTATGCAATTCAAACGCAACGGTAACCTATACGTAGCAAACCTCTCACACCAACTCCTCTTGGTGGACTCCATTGCCAACAACCCCGTTGTCTTGGACTGGCACGTAACACTTGGTCACCCATCCGACAACTACCTGCAGAAGTTCCTGGAGTTGAACAAGATCAAATCCTCTCCAGCCACGCATCAAGCTGCAAACTGTACCGTATGCAAAACATGCAAGCTCAAAAGGTTGACCCATTCCAATCCTCTGCCTAAAGCCCCTTCCCCTTTTCACACCATCCACTCCGACCTCCTTCTCGTTAATCCTCCCGTAAGGCAAGGCCATTGCTATTTACTGGTGTTGATTGATGATCTGAGTTGATTCAATCGGATATACGTGATATGAAACAAAAATGAGGCCAAATCACACATCCTTGCGTACTTCAATTAAATCCGCAATCAGCTCAACCACTTCCCGGCTGTGTTTCACTCCGATTGCAGAGGTGAGTTTTCATCTACCAGCTTCCTATCTGAACTGCGTTGCATGGGCGTTGCAATAGAAAGAGGGCCCGCTGACTCACCTCAGACCAATGGCTTAGCCAAACAGTTCAACCAAACATTGCTCACCAAGCTGCGATGCGTGATGGCTCAATCCAACATTCCAGTCACCTACTGGGATGAGGCTGCCAGATACTGCTCGGTACTCATCAATCACCTCCCAAGCAAGGCTCTGGGATGGGTGTCCCCTGTCAAACAACTTCAAGCAGCCAACTGCTCTCTTGAACCTCTCCGTGACGTGCGTCAGTTTTTGCCCTTCGGCTTGAAGTTTGCGGTTCATCAACAATCCAATCGGTGCAAGATCACCCCGGTAACCCGAGATCTTCTCTTTGTGGGATACAAGCCGCGGTCCAATGCCGCCAGGTTCCTGGACTCTGCCAAAGGAACCATTGTAGTCAGCCAAGAATTTGCCCCGACTGAACTCAACTTCAAGTACTGCTCTGCCAGCGCAGTGCGGAAACCCCCAGAATCTCTGCCAAGCTACGTCCCAACTCCCTCACTTCAATCACCAATGGCCCTCTTGGAACAGCGGGTGAGGGTGGAAGTTGACAACACGCCCTCACGCAAAGCTCAACACTCCTCAGGATTTGCAACCTTGGCCGATGCAAGCCCTGACCAGAACGCTGGCGCTGTCAGACCAACTGACACTGTCAACCCTGAACCGCCGCACGCTCCGGCCGACCACAGCCAGGCGCCTCCACTTTCCAAAGGATTTGCCTATGTACCGTACTACAAGACCGCACCTAGGAACATCTCTAGAGACATTGACCCATCCGCAATCCTAACCACCTCAAGACGCGGGCAACGCAATTCTCGGGAAGACGAAGACACGGCAAACCTGGCGGAGGTGGTCACAATAGGCGAGGCCTTTGCCACCCCGGACGAGAAGGAGAAATGGCTAGACTTGATGTTGGAGGAAAATGAGTTGTTCATCTCAAAGAACACTGGGACCCTGGTCCCACCGCCCGAGGACGACAAGGTCATCGGGGGAATGTGGCGCCTTGTGAGGAAGAAAAATGAGTTTGGCAACGTAGTGAGGAGGAAATCGCGTTGGGTGTCTTTTGGCAATCATCAAGAAAAGGACCAAAACTACCACAACACCTATTCCAGTGTTGGGCGGAACAAGTCCCTCAAAGTCCTGCTAGCAATGGCAGTCCGTTTTGGTCTTGAGGTCCACCAATTTGATGTGGAAACAGCCTTCCTGTATGGGGAGATTGATGCCACAGTCCATGTTTCTCAGGTGTCGGGATTCGAAGTGCCAGGAAAGGAAAACTGGGTATGGCGTCTAAATAAGTCTCTTTATGGCACCAAACAAGCCCCCAGATGTTGGAAAAAACATCTCACTGACACCCTCAAATCGTTGGGGATGATCCCATCAACTTCTGACAAGTCAATCTTTCATAAGAAATCAAAGTCTCTGCTACTCCACATACATGTCAACAATGGTCTCATTGTGGGTAAGTCCAGTCAAGAGATATTGGCGTTCCTGGACGGACTGAGGTTGACCTATAAAATCAAATCAACAGCCAGACCTACGCAACACCTAGGCTACACCCTTGAATAGAAGGAGGATGGCTCAATTCTCATACATCAACAAGACTACTGCAAGAAACTACTGGACAAGTTCTCCATGTCCGCAGCAAATCCAGTCAAAGGTCCAGCCCCCATGAACCTAGTCAAACTGGCCACCAAACCCGCTGAACCATTCAATGTGAAAATTATGGAGAAGGCTGTTGGAATGCTAAACCACCTTGACCTGCATTCTAGACCTGACATCACTCACACGGTGAACATCCTATCCCACTACTCAAGCAAGCCCACCATCTGTCACTTGAACTTTGTCAAACATCTCTTGAGATACCTCCGCGGCACTACCAACACTGGGCTACTGTACACCAAAACCTTGAATCCTAACGAGCACCTGACTGGCTGGGCTGACGCTGACTACCCCAACTGTACGGATATGAGGAAGTCAACAACTGGTTTTGTGATCACCCTATATGGAAATCCTATACACTGGATGACAAAAAAACAGACCGTTGTTGCACAATCCACCACGGAGGCGGAGTTCATTGCAATTAATCACTGCGCCAAGCAAATCAGATGGCTATTGGGCCTAATCATTAGTCTTGGAGTGGCTATTCCCAAGCCCGTCATCTTCAACTACAACGCTGGTGCCAATTTCATAAGTAAGGAAGCTCAATTAAATCCTAACTCAAAACACATAGAAGTTAGGTACCAGTACCTCTGCGATTTAGTCTCAAAATCCCTCCTCTCAATAGAACAAGTCCCCTCCTCCAACATCCTGACCAAGCCGCTCGGCCACATCAAGGTATCCTCCGCCTGTGACCAACTTAGACTACACACTACTGAATTCAGGAGGAGTGTAAGCGCTGGACCCCAGCAGTCTCCACCTAAGCGTCAAAGTACCCGCGCAGTATCCCCTGGTGGTAAGCGCCCCAGCTTTCAACTCAAGCTCCACGCCCTGCTCCCTCTCTTCCTCTGTCCAACCATCCCTCTCTTGACCACCGACTCCTGTCAAGCTCAAATCCCTTGTCCCTCAATCCCGTCCAGTCCACCACCGCTCCATCCCTCACCCGTCTCAATCAACCGGCAGTCCCCTCAGACGATCAAAAGGAGCCTGAAGCAACTAGGCCGGAGGTAACTACAGATCCCAATCCTATACTCTTCTCCGGCTTGATATACTTCTCTATTCTTTTGATTCTCCATATCTATTTCTGACTGTTCCACCTGTTATCCCCCCTCACGTCCTGTTGTCTATTCCTTGTGTCAATCTCAAAGGTTCAGGCTAGTTTCCTTCATCACTCCTGTCTGAGGATCCACGCTGCCTACTTACTAGGTCCAAATTCTGCCGGTAAACATTCCCTTCATGAATTGATTGATGTCCTTATACACAAATGTTTATTTCCTTATCTCATTTACTTACTCCCTGAATATCCTGTTCTTCATTTCAGTTATCTCTTATTGTTACTGCTTTTCTTCCAGGAAGTCAGTGTTGCAATAAAGAAAGACTTCTCTAAAGATTACACTTCTACCTCTGACCTCATCCAAAAAATCTGATTCATCACTCTCATCACTTCCTCACTCTCATCACTTTATCACTCTCATCAGTTCCTCACTCTCATCACTTATTGCTCTTATCAATTTATCACTCTTGTCACTTTATTGCTCTCATCACTTCATCACTCTCATCACTTACTGCTTTCATCACTTGCTCACTCTCATCACTTATTGCTCTCATTAATTCATAACTCTGATCACTTATTGCTCTCATCACTTCATCACTCTCATCACTTATTGCTCTCATCACTTCATCACTCTCATCACTTATTTCTCTCATCACTTATTTCTCTCATCACTTCATCACTCTAATCACTTCCTCAATCTAATCACTTCATTTCTCTAATAAATTCATTGATCCTACTATTTTCAAATGGCCCCTCATAAGATCCCCCCCCATAGGTCCACAAAAAAATCCAATGGACCAGAGAAAAGATCCACCAGGAACTCTACAACAAACAATTCTCCCCCATCAGCTTCCAATTGCTCAATTCAGCTCAAGAGATCTGATCACATTGTCCTGTTAATCTGGCTCCAAATTTCCACAAACTATGACACTTGCTTTGGATCCAACAATGAAACATGAGTTGGCCAACCCACATCCTCAAAGGTTAATGATTATCCCTGGATTTCCAATGAACTAAAGACCAAAACCAAAGGTAGGCTGGATCTTTCATCCAAACAGATGAGGGAGCCATTCAAGAACTATCAAGCCAATTACAAAAAGGCTCACCAAACTTCACTTTCCACTGGCTTTGATATCACCAAATCCAATAAAGCTAAGGGAATCAACTCTGTGTTTGATAATTTGGACTCAGTTTGTCCTTTTTCACTTCAAACTTCTTGGGCTTTGAAGATATCATGGAGAAGTTTCCAGACCACACAACCTTTTTGTCAATCCCTTCAGCTTCCACTTCCAAATATATTCCAGAATCTGTCTTTTGAGCCCTCTATTGCTGACAGGCCCTATTCTTTCCATGTCTCTGTATTTTCTTAAATTTATCTCCTCCCATTTTTTTCCCTCCCATCCACATAATTGGATTGGGGTGAGGATCAAGAGAGATTAAATTCATTTTATAACATTTTGAGGTTTGTAGGAGAAGAGTTGGTGTTTCAGGAAAATGATTAGTGTGGAAATAAAAATTGAAACTTGAAATTAAACCTTCCTCCGCTAATTCCAATGAGATTTTAGAATCCCTCTATTGAGCCCTTTTTAGCTGAAAAGCCCTGTTATTTCCATGTCTCTATTTTTTTCAAATCATCTCCTCCCATCAACATAATTTGATTTGGATGAGGATCAAGAAAGGATTCAATTCATTTTATAAAAATTTTAGGGTTGTGGGAGAAGAATCAGATGTGTAGAAAAAGGGCAGGATCAGAAATAAAAAGGGGTCAATCTTTGTGTTGCATTGCATATAATGAAAAAAAATAGCTAAAAAAATTTATATAAAACCTATGATTAAACTGAAACAAAAAAAAGAGGTTCAAAAAAAATATCCTTATTCATATTATAATCAAGGTAGATGATCAACAAATTTTGGAAAAAAAATCAGAGAGGTTACTGATCCTAAAAAAAAAAGGCAGTCATGTGATGTTCCTTTTTGACACATGATGGACTGAAAGGAAGAAAAAAAAACATACCTTATGTTTATCTTAACAACAAAAATGAAAACCAAAATCAAAAAAAAATGTCATAGATCACCTGCACATAGATACACACCAAAAAATCAATAAAGGTACTTGCAAATCGCGTGAGTATTAGTTGTATAACAATAAAGACCCAAAAAAACCCCCTAAAAAAACAGGATCAGTGGCTTGCATCAATTAGAAATTGATTGATTGATAAATTTCAAATGAATTGAAAATCAAGTGATTAATTGATTGAAAATCAATTGCTCAATCAATTTCAAACTGATTGAGCAATAAATTGTGAATCAATTGCTCAATTGATTTCAAATTGATTTTGAATCAATCAAACAATAGATTTGAAATTTATTTGCAATCAATTGCTTGATCAATTGCAAGGGGAAGGGGGAGGTGGTGGTGGGGGGCTGAACTGAAGCTCCTGAGAGGCAAGGTGGAGGCCAGTGGTTGAGGGTGGGTGAGGATGGGTGGGTGAGTGAGGATGGGTTGGTTGGTGAGGATGGGTTGGTGGGTGGGTGGGTTTAGTGAGTTGGATGTGGAAAGCAAGTGGGTGCAGTTGGTAAGTTGGAGATGGTGGGTGAGTGAGTGAGTTTTGGAAGGCAGTGGTAATGAGTGAGGTGGATTGGTGATCAGGGTGGGTTTTGTGAGGTAAAGGAAGGATTGGAACATGAATTCTGTTTTTTTTTTTTTTCTTTTTTTTCTAAGTCCACCAAAAATAAAAAAATAAAAAAAAACTTGATTCAGCCTAGGTTTCTTGGTTAAACAAAAAAAGTAATAACTGTGATTTGCTTTTTTAACTATTTCAAAACAGTAAATCAGTCATCAAAGTGAGCAAGTGTGTGGGGTAGAATCCATTGCTGCTCCATTTTAATTTGATTACAATCTACAAAGAGCAACATCCAGTTGCATAGCTGGATTGCATTGAGGATTGCAAGAATTTTTCTTGAAGATGCCGTGGTCTTCAATAATCTCCAAAAGTTTCATGAATGAAGGAAACAAAGTTTGGAAAAGTTGGAGGAAGCTTAAGTCAGGGAGGAGATGAAGCTTTTTCCTTTCATACATATTTTTGTGGAGAGTCTGTCTTCTTGGAATCAGGTATTGCTTTTACAATAGAGAATTCAAAGCTGACCAATTTGATCCCAAATTGGAGTCTGAATCAGTGTCAAATAATAAAAAAATTTCAGTCAGCTTTTTTCATTTTCAACTTGCTTCTGGGAAGCTTGATTGGACATTTTTGGGAAGACAGTGATGTGATGTGGGGTGATTAGATGATGACTGGATGTGTGCAAAGCAATGGAGAAGCAAAGCAATGGAGATGTGAAGCAATGGAGATGAAAATAAATTGGGATGAAAATAAATGGAGATGTGAAGCAATGGAGATTGAATTTGTATGGATTTGGTGATGTGGAGGTGCGCATGGGTTTTTTGCATGCAATTGATGGTGGATGGATTATGATGCATAAATTGCAGATTTGATGTTTTAAATCTTCAGTTTTGATGAAACACAACATTTTGAAATATAGCAGTTAGGTGGTATGTGTATTTGAGAAATTTTCCATTAAAATGGTGGGTTTGGTCAAAAAAAAAGATGTTTTTCTAATGGTGTATTTTCTCACTCTGATAAACCCTATTATATAAATTTGTAATTTTTATTTATTCTATGTTAGATATTCAAGAATTTTGAGAAAATTATCCCTAGCCTCACTCTGGGGAAAGAAGCTTTTTCCCAAATTAATAAATGATAATATTTTGTTTCTGCTCTTTAAACATTGCTTTATACCCTTTTAATTTAAAATTTTACATGAATTTTCATATTGGGGAAGCTTGTAAATTTACTTTCCCACTCTTTTTTCCTTTTAATTCTACTTCTCATAATGATTGTTTTGATCTATCATTATTTCAATGTCACTATGTGTGTAATTTCTATTATTTGAAAGGGAATTATTTTTTTCAAACCCCCAAACCTTATTTTTTGTGGTTTTGACATCACCACAATGTCCCACAATGTCCTCAATCTGGGAAGTTTTCCTTAAATTTGCTCAATTTGGCAGAGTTTCCAAAAAAAAAAAAAAAAAAAGTATTTAGAGAGAGCTCTAAAAGCTGTCTAGAATAAATTTGAGAGTATTTTTCCAATTTAAAGGACTTGAAATTTGCAACCAAAAGTTTTTTGAAAAATGCATTACATCTCAAATATTTTCAAATTTTCTAAAAAAAAATTCTGATTATTTTGGAAAAGCTGAAGAGACACCAATTTTTCAAATATAATAAGGAAAGAAAGTGGAAAAAATGACTTATTTTTTATGTTAATCCCATTTTATGGTGGGAAAACAAAGCACCAAAAATCTAGATGAATCATATTTTAATTGCCTGTTATATTTGAAAACTTTCTTTTGCTTCAGGTTTTACAGAATAATCAGAAAAAAGGATTTAAAAAATGTTACAAGATTTGAGATGTAATGTGTTCTTTATTCTTCAATTGTTTTGATTTCTATTTTGAAGGCCTTTAAATTAGCCAAAAAATCTTGAATTTATATTAGGGGGATTTTTAATGCCTCTCTACAAGCTGATATTTTTTTTTTGGCCACTCTTCCAAACCTTGCAAATTTAAGGAATACTGCATGGGTTAGGGGTGTTTTGGGATGTTGTGATGATGTCAAAACCAAGCAAAAATAAGGTTTGGGAATGTTGTGGTGGAATTTTATAGCCTTAAGATTGGGAACTTCATTACAGGGTTCTCTGTGGATTGCAATCCATTTCAAGGAAACAGATCAAGAAACAAAGTGTATCCAATCAATTTTGGGGGTATTTCTAGTTGGGGGAAGTAGGATAGGGAAAATTACATGGGGCTATCTGGGGAAGAAAAGGGCTGCATGGACATGGGCACAGACCAATTGGGTAGAAATCTGGAGATCTAAATATGGGTGTGTCAGGTGGATGCAGACAGGTGCGGGGTGTCTCCAAGTAGGGGGAAAAGCAAGGTTGGGCCATGAGAAGGAAAAACATGGATGGACTTAATTGCAGGAAGAAGCTGAGGGTTGATGTAGATGAAGGCAGTGTTTAGTATTCCAGCTGGGAGCTTGAGGTTTCTGTGACAGTTTTCATCCAAGGGTTGTCTGCTTGTATTTTTTTTGTGTAAATAGGTTAGGGTTGAGAGGGGAGAACTAATAACTCACTCTCAAATATGGGTTGTAGATGAGGTATAGGAAAACAGGAGACCAGCTCCCACAACACTTGGAAGGAAGGAAATCTCTCTCTCTCTCTGTTTGTTTTTTGAAAGGCGCACTCAAGTCCTTACAGTCACAAGGCACCAATAAATTCTAAATTCAGGGGAAAACTGAGGGATTGCAATCCTCTATTTTCCACATCTGGAGGTCTGGCTGGGCTGGGAATTAATACTTTTTTCTTGTCTTTTGAAGGTAAATGGACACAATGTCTCATTCTTATCTTCCAAAAACCACTTTGGGGCCCAACTGCTCCTCCTCCTCCCCCTCCTCCAACAGCACCATGAAAAAACAATGATCATCTGATTACAAGTGACATACCAGGGCACAAAGGGCCCCTTTGTCCAAAGGTATGTTGCTTGTAATCAAGTGATAATTTTTTTTTCATGGTACAGTTTCTTGCAGCTTCAAGTTTTCCAGCTTTGCTCCTCCCTCATTGTCCAATGGCAGAAAAACCCCTCAACCCCTTTGTATCTGGCCGCGGGATTACCCACACATTTGGTTCAACATTGTGGATGAGGAGAAATTCATCTTGTGTTACAAAGGCATTGCAGAAGCCAAAGGAGCTTGGGATTCAGACAAAGCTTGCCTTGTTGTTCTTTGAATCATGGACAAGGAAAAGCTCTGGGATTTGGAAGAAATGGAGAGGTATGAGAGTCTCAAATGGCCAAATCTGAAGGCCATGATCTTGAGGCAGTGGGGAAGGCCCAAACCCCAGTTCCAGGAAAGCAATTTCAAGCAAGTGGCATTGGAGGCAAGCATGTGTGTTTTAGTTCAGATGCAGGTGTAGTTAATGGATTAAGTTTCAACCTCTGATTGAATTCATTGTTATTTGTCAAAGAATGAGGTGGTTGTGGGGCAAAAGGGTGCAATGAAGAAGTAATGTTTGGGTGGTCTTGGTTCTCAACTCCAAGGGCAGGGGAAAAGGTATCTGTATGACCACAACTTGGTGGTCAAGCAGTCATTGGATGGAAGTATTTCACTCCTCCCCAACTTGGAAATAATTTTTTGGCCCATGGAGATCAAAATTGATCTGGAGGAGATCATTGAGGAAACTGAAAAATTGTTCCCTGCAGCCACAAAGAAGTCAACTACCTACCCTCCACCAGTTCCAATGCAAGCACCAGCCATGGGCCCACCCACACCTGAATGTGTTCTTGTGCTGCAACCAACAGCTTCTCTGCTGATGAGAAAGATCACAGAGCTCATTAAGGACCTGAGTATCTACTTTAATTTGATGGAAGCACTGTTGCGCAGACCACTCCCCCACATGGTGGAAGTTTTCCAGCCTCCTAACACGTTCTTGGATTTTTTTTGTAACTACTGGGGTGAAGATTGGCAAAGGAGGTCTGGGTCTGATAAGCTGACAAAGGATTTTAACACAGGATTGGTTTTTTGTGCAGGGATGGGGTTCATGTTCCCAAAGAGGAAGCTGATTTTTCTGGAACCAGGCCAGCCCACCCTCATGCAGCAAGTACAGGTGCATGGTCAAGATAAAATGGAAACCGTGCAATTTTTGCTTGGAATATTCATGTTTCCTGGGTCATGGAAGCCAAATTAAGGGTTCTTCCAATGAAAAAAGGGTTTTTGCAGATGAAATGGATGTGGGTGCTAAGGAATGGCCTCAGTCTTTGGCCCCAAATTTAGTTTCATGCAGTCTGGTTGCTGAAGGGAAACCAAAACAGTTTGCAGGGAAAAATAAGGCTGCAGATATTGTGCAGAGGTTGATGGGGGAAAAACTCCAATACCCTTGAAATTATGGGAATTGGAGGCAGTGTCTCCAGTTGTAATTGACAAAATGGTTCAGTTTCTGAAGGATTGCACTCAGGGGAAGATCCCCTCAACAGTGCAGTGGGTGAATGTGGAACATGACAAGGCAGATTGCAATTTGTGCTGGTCAAACTTAGTTTTGATTCCTCTTGCTTATGTCTTGATGAATATTGCAGGAAGGAAGGTGTGGGCAATTGCAGATAGCAGGTCAATGGTGAACTTTCTGCTGTCAAAGCTGGGGGAAAACTTGGTTTGGGTTTGGCAGAAGTGCACAATGGGACTCTGGGCACTGAATGGCAAGGAACTTTGCATTTACAGGTCTTTCAAGGAGGAGGAAGTCAAGGTCAAAAATTTCCAGAGACCCCTGTCCTTCCTCTTGTTGGAGTGTGGCAATTTTATCTTGGTATGGCCTTTCATGTTTGGTTTGTAGGGTCTAATGGTCTTTGATTCTGAGGTGTGCATGGAGGAATTGATGTTGGAGTACTTTTCTGGAGGGTATTTTGAGACCAAAATTTGCAATCATGCGCCAGGGAAATGGGTCTGCTGGTTGGCAGCCAGCAACAAAGTTGATTCTAGTGGAGGTTCAAATTGTGAAGGGCTTTCCCTGGAGAATTTTGCATGACAAGTAGGAGGTTTCACACCGCTAAAGACAGCTTCCAAGATGGAGGGGATGAGCCTTGGGGCTAAGATTGATTTTGTGAAGGGGTGCTCTGGCTGGTCTAAACAGTGGGGACAACTGGACACCCCAGAATTTCTGTTTTCTTGTGTTTCTGTCAATTTGGTTCCTTGGATGATTTCTGGCATTGGTTTGTGGATTTTTTGTTTTTTAGAAATTGTGGGTGTGGTGCAAGGCTGGGTCTGTAAACCCAAGGACAAGCCCTGTGAGCCAAGTGTGGGACAAAGAGCAAGTTCTGGACTAAGACTTGATAAGAATGGGAAGGGATTGATGGGGGGCAACAGTTGTAGGAAGAATTCTGGGGAAAGAACTTAAGCTGGGGGTGGATGTGGTGGCATTTTATAGCCTTGGGATTGGAGAATGTGTTTCAGGGTGTGCTGCAGATTGGTGATCTTCTCTGAGGAAACATATCAAGAAAAAAAGCATATCCAATACTTTCACTCCTCTTGCTTCCACAGTATGAAAAGAATAATGCCCTGTTTTAAATATGCATAAACCCTTTCTTTTATTTTTCTTCTTATTACACTACTAATTGAGAGTTACTTTGATTCAAATCTTTCAATTTTTTTTTGAAAAAAAAAAAAATTATCAGCTCTTTTGAAATTAGAATTTCTTCTTTAAATTTAGTTTGTCTACCTCAGCCCCATCCCAGTGTGGAAAACTGTCATTTCCTCCCTTAATCTACTTGAACCATCTGTGTTTGATTTTTGAGATTCTCAAAGAAGCCACTACATCAATCATCTGAATGAATATTTATTTTCACACACATTTTGTGAATAATTTGAGCTTCTTAAAACCCTCTTGGATGACAGCTATTCCCAAATTTATCAAATTGTGCTAATCAATTCTCATACCCCCCCCCCCAAGAATGTACTAGTGCAGCCAGTTTAGTCAAGGATTCCTTTCATTTATATTTAATCTCACCTAATGAGGCCTTCAACTATTCCAAATTTGGTCTGCTTTTATATTTTAGGAAAAATTTTATTTTCCCACCAACACATTTTTTTTCAATTGTATGGGTTAGTCTAAAAGATTTTTTTATATTGATAATGTACTCAAAAACTCATGGTACCTTTTTCCCCAGGCTCTTTACACAACTCTTCAATTATAAAATTCACAAATTTTCAATCAGAAAATTGAAAAAGAAATTGGAGTAAGTGTGAATTCAGATTTTTTGATCTAAATTTACCTCTTTTTTGAAAAATTCATTTCTTCAGCATGTTTCTCCCCCTAGATAATGGTATTAAAATCTTATCTTTATTTCAAAAATTTCAGGAAAAATTTATTTTGGCTATAATCAATTTTTCATGTCTTCTTAGCTTTATTCATTTTCCTCTTTCATGTGCATCCACAAGGAAATACAAAAAGCCTTGTGTAGTCCAAAAAGCAGCACAATTTTTTTTAATGTATCAATTTCTTTTTTGTGGCTCACTAATCCAGAAAATTCATTTATTTATTGACAGGAAAAATCCAAATCAATTCTGTCCATACAAGAAACCACTCAGCTATCATTTCTCTGTATTATGAGACACCCAGGCACAAAAAGTTATTTATCATCTTTTCTTGTGGTTTACTTGAGAAAAAAATGCACCCATTACTACAATAATCCATAATTTGTATGTTTGAAAGAAGTAATGCTACCGACTAAAAAATTTAACTGCTTTTATAAAAATAAATAAAAATAAAAACCAAAATTCAGGAGGCTTTAATGGACTAAGCACCATTTCTACTTCTAGAAATTGGAATGTTTTGTTAAGAATTTTTTTTATGTGATGAAAAGTTTATCCGCAGCACGCAGCTGTAGAAGGTCTAGGAGAGAAGGAAGGATGTGGAAACATGCTTTGATTTTACCAACAGCCAAAACCTATCTTGAGGATATTTCACTTGAAAATGTATGGCACCAACGTTTTTGTAGGTTAAAAAATACCGAGTCTTTTATGCTTTGCATTTATGGCTGCTTCAACCACTCGGGTTGTGGACCTTCATCAAAGTTTAATTTCAAACCATCAAATAGCTGTATCATATTCCAGAATCGGGTTAACTAGGAAAGGAAACTTACAGGCCACTGCTGGGAGAACATGTGGTGGGTTTCTTCCGGTAAGACTACCATCGAAGACATGATTCACCATCAGTAAAAATTTAGTTGAAGACGAAGTGCATCCTAAAACTTACTAGTGCCAATGTTGTACAAGTCTCAGCAGTCTTTTCTGCAATATGTTGGCGTTTCCATTAGGATAGTAAATACTGTAACCATCATCATGGATAACAAAGTGGCAACATTGGGCATCGTGGGACATCAGATTCCAAGCGATATCACCGACATCCTTTGTTTTATCCACTTCATTATAAAATGTGCTGAGCGTTAAGCCCCCATTTGAGCCAGTCCAGTCGTATTCTCCAATCAGAAGCACTTTGTCGGCCGCCGCAGCAAAACTGTGGTCTTGCCAGAATGTATTGTTGTTCGGAGCTGAATGGATGGTCAACAAAATTTTTTTGGGAGGTTCATATCAAGGTACCCTGGTTGTGGTTTAGTGAGTGTTAAGGGCATACGATAAAGATGATCCGAAACAATGTCAATTGCGTCGACGTCCAGGCCATCAATGTCATCACCATCACTATCAAATATTCCATCAGACCCATCGATAACTAGGTGGCGATTATCGATACTTTTTATGTGTCGCGCAATTTCCTGTCAGATTATGTGAAAGTCTTAGCCGCTGAAACCCGGGTAATTCCTCCCTTCAGTGGTACATACATCGACTTACATTTGTCCAAGATCCTGGCGGGGCACCTTGTTCTAGGTCAAAGGCGCCCAGCTCATTTCCAGTTTCCCTTTTCCGTTTAAGAAACAAAAAAACAAAAAGGAAATTTCACTTGAAACGGAAACCTCAAAGCTCATCATCATGCCAAAATTTACCATGCAAGAATGGTGGGGTCATCTTTATACGCGATTCCCGTGTACTGATTGATGTGGGTGAGGATAACCTGTCCGGAAAAGAGTTCAACGGATTCAGTGCCCGGCTGGGTCATACGAGTTATGATGCGCACCTTTCAACTGACCTCGATGTATGCTTTGAAGCTATCAATAACGTCATCATTCCTGTAAAAGTTACTTTCGGCATCCGCGTCTGTCGTGTTAATCCCTTCCCAGCTCAAAAATGTGTACTTTCCTAATTGTGCCATTCAAAAACGTAATGATTTTTAGTCACTCAGACTTACCTACGATTCAATTTTTGGCGATTGCAGCTATTTATGTATAGGCTTTCGATAAACTGATATGTACTAACCTCCATGGTAAAACCTGCAGATTCTCGGGCTTCAGATTAGTTGATGAAATGGATTTGAAGAGAATCATGAGAATTGCGGGGCGCACCGGTAGTTATCGGTAAGCGGAATGATCAACCTATGAAGGCCGAGCGCATTAGTTTGTTCAACGCGAACCAATGTTTGATCCTAATCGAATGAGTCCTAGCAAGATTATAGTTTTTTTTTTAGGTTCAATCGCGACCAAGGACGAAGCTTACCTTATTCCGTACTGCCGGGCCGTCCCGATTGCATAATCGATGGCTTGAAACGCATCTTCATTCGTTTCCCCTTTCACCGGCCAAACACTTAGAGGATGACCTACGCTGACCCCCAGTGAAATCGACCGAACCGTATTAGCCCCCATGGCAGCTGCCTATGCCTCAATCTTTCTATTAGTTTCAGAAATAAGCACGCATTTCTTTTAAAAAAGAACGGGAAACCAACAGCTGCAAACGCTTCCCGTACGCGGCTCCTGGAAGGATACGCAATCCTTCTGCCTTCGTTTTCATCGAGCCCAAGCCAGTATCTAATAGACAGGATAATTTCCGTTTCCAATAGATATGAGCCTATTCGTAGAATGAGGAATGGCAACCAAATCCGATTCAAAGAGAAGGAACTGCTGTACTCCGTACATGTTGGGGCCCACAGGCCGATAGACGGATGAGCTCGCTTTCAATACGTTTCCATCCTTTCGTATAAATGCCCTTGGAGTTGGGAGAAGACCCTTGGCTCCACTAACTGTAGTTGCGAGGGGATTATGATATCGAGCAACGCAACCATTGGCTTGGGGGGCCAATGAGTCTTCAGAGAGACGGCACTGATCATTAGTTCGAAGCAGAGTGGGAACGGGACTGGGCTTGAGCGAAGCTTTCTGCAGCGGTGATCTTGATTTGGATATAGAAGTAGGAACTGCTAGTGGGGCCAACGCAGTCATTCGTGTCGGAGTGGGAAGGGGTACCTCATGTCCTTCGTTAAGGCCCAAGTAATCGATCGGCTGATTATTGTTCTCGTGAGACTTTCCACTTCTAGCTGAGAACAGAAAGCTGATGTAAATCAAGGCGAGATCCTTGACAAATTTCATCTTTTATCGCTTAAGAAGGACTGGGTTCTAGCCAGTAGACTTCGTCTAGCGGGAACACGTCCTTCAGGTTTATAAAGGCGGAAAACTTCTTGTGGAGACCCGGGAAGAGCGAATCAAGGCGGTCTGCCCTATAAGCCTCTTTCTTTATAGTCAACGGAGGGTCAGCGTGTTAATTCATTTGAAGGGCGCGCGTAAGCTTGGTTTACCGGAGCTATGCTCACGAAGCAAAAGGTCGAAATCCGGTGCGAACCAGATCAAATAACAATGGCATATGGATCTGTGGAATAAGATTTCCTCGGAGCATATGCAATTGGCAGGATATGAATCCATCCGCAATGTCCTCGTCCTGAAGTAACCCAGGGGGTGTGGGGCGCAAATCTGGTTCGAGGAGATTTTGTAGGCTACTCACCTATGGTGCGCATCTTCCGGCTATTGCTGAAGAGTGACCGTTTCCTACAGCTCTAGCTCCTGAGCATTCTACCCTGTTTTATAAGTCGTTTGAACATGTAAAAGACCAAACCTAAATAGCGCGTCCTTGGGGAATTAAAATATCTGCCGTTGATCGCCGTTGGAGCTTGATAACAGTGGGCCGCATGTTTTTCCATTCACGACTTCTGGTCTATCAACCGGTGAAGATTAACGACCGCCTTCGCAAAAGTAGCTCGACGGAGCTGACACGCGCCTGTGGTCTATCTAAAGTTGTCCCCAGGATTGATCCAACGTGGTCAAAGCGGATGGATCTGAAGTATCACTAACAAGCCCCTGGTGGGCATACGACGGAATAAAAGAATTGGTGAGGACAAGCGTGAAGGATAACCAATTCTCGACTGTCTTCCCAGACTCATGTTGCGCTATCACACCTCCGCCGGGAGCCCAAGGCAAATGATGGTCCGGGCAACCCTGTCGCGGGCCGACTAGCTGATGAGATTAAGTATACAGCGGTTTTCCGATGGTTAACAATGAGAAGACTACGAAGCAGCACTTGAACTTCACTAGTACAACGCATTAATGAGACTGAATTCCTAGGATTAGAATCGGATGCCAGAAGATTAGGAAAGGCGATGAGGACAGAAACAAAAACGAGCTCTGGGAAAAAAAAGATTCTGATGAAGGGATATGTTTTGCCTGTTTAAGCTGAAGAACGGAAATTGGCGGTTTCTCGGGCGCGGATGGAATCGAAGCAATGTCGCAGATTAGAATTTTGACCATACTGCTCCGTAAGACTGGAGGGTTTTTCGAAAGCTCTGTCAACCTAGCTTAGCCGTACAAACCGGATTTCATTTGTAATATATCTCCCGTTCTACTGTGAGTGATGCTCTCTACTGCGATACTCCGATTTGTTTGATCAGCGGTGCGGCATGACCCATGAATTATCAGAACAAGTTTTTATCCCGAGCAGACATGAAGTCAACCGAACTTCAAGGCTCTAGATTAGGTGTACATCTGCTTTAGGCCAATGACCTGCGAAACCAGTACAAGGGTAATGGGCATGAAGGATTTTATGAGTGTCCTGGTTTTGTGACCGTAGTCTCACCGGCAAAAGTATCCGTCCTGAGATAAGGCAAAGCAGATCTTGGCGTTTTCGTCTCAGAATCTAAAATTTCTATCCTCGTCTCAAATCTAAGCCAACTTTGCCCGCTCAGCGTAGGCAATACGCTGAACTGCAAATGTAGACTGATCGGTTCGAGAGCTGGAGCTAAACATCTTCGAGGGAGGCCAGCACGGCAAATCTAGAACGACCTGGGTAATTATGATCCAATTGGAAGGACGTCAATTTTCTTATTATCACTGTCGGAAGACACTAGGAAATTCATCGTGTGCACGACATGGCATAGGCTCATGTATGAAGCCGCGCGATGGACAATCACTTACCCGCAAGAATGTAGCTGCTAGACAAAAAAAGTCCATGGTTGTGCTAAGTGTAAACTGGGGATAAACTGGTCAAGGTTGGTCGTTAAACATGAAATTCTGATTGAGGCAAGTCTCTGATGAACACAAAGGAACCATTTAGAACGACCTAAATGACTAGTGATGAAGTATGTATCCAAGCAGGACATGGAGAGCTCTTGATAGCGTGAAACGCAACTGATTTCAAAATGGTTGTCTTTAAGCCCTGGATTTTCCAAAAGATATTCCCAGGATTGTGCCACGCTTATTGCGCCACGCTTCAAACTAGCTTTACAAAATAGCCACTCTATAAAAATAGATCTATAGTGAAAATCCACCTGAGTGTCCCAGGATCTGCTTTTGCACTTGAAATAATGACACCTAATGAAAAGCATACTAAGCTTACAGTCTTTTTCAATGTATGGACTCCATCTCCAAAGAATGGGGACCACTCATTCATTCTCAGTCAGTCCACTTGAATCAGTCTTTGAAGACTTTTCTTTTACTATAAATCAAGTATGGAATGTAGACCTGGAAAACCTTCATGACTCCTTTAGCCTGATTCAATAAATTGATTTTTGGTCACCTTCAAAAAATCCAATGTGGACCTTGCTTTACTTTGCCTTGCTTATCATAATCATAGCTTTGGTTTGACCCAGACTCAATTAAAGCTGCTTCAAATCATTAATTACAATTATAATTAACACAGCAGTTTCCTTTGCAGTTAACCTTACATCTTTTACCATTTGCATTGCTTCATTACATTCCTTTCAACAATATACTTGCAATAATTTGACATCATTCATTCTAATCTTCTTCTACAACCCTGCTTTGCCATGTAATATTCACCATGTGCATTCCTGTGTCATGCTTTGAGCTCAAGTGTAATTGTTTTAACACAAATTTGAAATATAGCCTCTCCTTAGTATCTACTTTAATCTAATAGCATGCCACCAAAAGCACTCTAACAACTTAGTGCATTATGCTTACTAAGTTTGGTGTTAAGCAAGGGAGCAACCTAGTCCAGGAACTCAGTCATTGCTTGTGAAAAATCTTCAAATATTGCAGTTCATCTACAACTAGTTCCAATCACCTCTGCACTTGGTCTTTGAGCCTCCTGCACTTCTGATTGCCATCAGCTATGAGCTTTTTACTTGGCTTTCATTGAAATCTATTTCTGTTCATAATTGAACCAGTTCACATTTTCTGTTGTACCAATGCATTCCATGTTACTTATCTAAATGAGCCAAACAGGTCATGCCCATTATTCATTCCTATTGTATCTCACAATTTTACATCTATTCTATCTCACAATTTTACATCTATTGTATCTCACAATTTTAAATCTATTGTATCTCACAATTTTATATTAAATTGTTCATTTTCTTATTTTCATTTTCCTCCATTTTATCATTTCTCCCTCACAATTGTGTTCCTATCATCACCCTCAGTATTCCTTTTGGCATTTAACTTAGATGAAATCACTTCCTTGTACATGGATTTTCTGTAAATTTATTAATACCTTGCTTTTCCCCTAGCTAGAGCAGAAATCTACCAGTTTATATCTGGTTATCTGTCATAACTGCAGTTCTGAAACTCCTTCAACTAAACCAATCCAACCTCTTCCACCAGCTTCAACATCTACTTGTATGGTATGAGCTCTATGTCCATGTACACCTCACCACTGTGTCATTTGATTCAGTCAACCTTCTCAGGATCTCTCCCTCTCTCCATGGCTTGGTACATCTTCCATCTCTCCTCAACCCAATTGATATATGAGTTAGTACATATTACACTTAGTATATACATAGTACATAATCTCCACTGTCTGTTCATCCCATACTCCCAGGACTCCAGAACAGTACATGTCAAACCTTCCTGGATAGGCCCATCACACAATTAGTCAACTACAGCCTCCAGCCCCATCAGTCAACATGTAATACCATGGGAAATCCAACCTGCAACACCAGCTACTCATCACTCAAGGCCCCCTTCTCAGCTCTCACATATACTGGCCTCTCCTTCCCTCCTGGACTAATTCCCCCCAAGGAATTAGTATACTACTTCTTACTGGTTAGTCCCTCTGCCAGTAGGTGTCATCTCAGCACAAGACAACCTTCACCCAGCCTGCTTAACTCATATCACCTTGCCCCTTCCTGGTGTTACTCTTACAGGATTCAACAACCACTTATTTGACAAACTCCTCCTGGACTTCTCCCATCCATCCTTACAAATTCTCATCACTTGTACTCCTCCTATCCTCTTCTTCTTTGAAATTCCAACAAATCATCCTTGAGTTCTGTGAGTAGTAGTGCCTGTGCCTTCAGCCCCTTGCACGCCAGGGGCAGTTGTTAAATTATACTAATTCCTTCCCCTTAATTACTGCCCACTCTCTACCTCTCAAATCATCACCTTCAACCAACTCCATCCCATCCCATCTTCAACCTTGGATAATACTGCCTACGCATGTTGTGGACCAGTGTGTGATTGAGCTGAACAGTGTGCAGCCTTTCACATTTCCAAAGGAGTGCTATACAAGTTGTGGCTACTCCTGCAGAAGTTATTCATTCCCTTTGTCAACTTCTCATTGGCCAAATCCCTCAATTTTCCTTTTCAACACTCCCTCAAGAGATTTTTTGATGCTTCTTTGACCATTCCTATGCGCCCTCTTGACACCAATTCAAAGCAAATACAATGCCCTGCGGCGCCCTTCGACTCCCTTTGATGCCCTTTGACGCCTTCAATGCGTCTTTGACTGTACTTTGACGCTTTGACTCAGCTTCAACCTGCTTTGATACTGCTTTGACACTGCTTTGACGCGCCTTCGACGCCTTCAAGGCGCCTTTGACGCGCCTTCAACTTCTCTTTGACGCTTTTGACGCGCCTTTGACCATTGTTGACCCCTTTCAAACCTTTTCTTCAAAGCCTTTCCTATGCTTCTTTGACACTTCCTGGACGCCTCTTTGACGCCAGTTTGACGCAACTACGACGCCCTTTGAAGCCCTCAGGCGCCCCTTTGATTTCCCTTTGACGCCCTTTTGGCGCCCCCTTCCTTTGAATTTTCTGGGAACTTTCTTCATTGAAAATTGGCCGTTCTTCCTCAAATCTTCTCTGGGTACTTTTTTTGGGTCATTTCTCTTCTCTGGCGTATTTGGACACCATTCCAGCCTGACGTGCACAACCTTCATTCATTTCAAGTCCACCTCTCACCAGAGAAGCAAGAGGCAGAGGTTCTGTCATCAACATCTCCAATCAGGACCAGTCAACTCCTCAAGCTTTTATACGTGGGAGTACCCCTTCAAAAATTTCAATGCCAGCACACTCCACTTCCATGGAAACTGGTATCCTTCCTCCAGCTCCTCCTAGAGCTTCCCTTTCTCCTGCCCCACCTGCAGTTAGTTGTATCACTAATTGTGTAATTGGTCAATATCCCCAAGCAGGCTTTGGATTAGATTCTCCATCTTATGATCCCAGCATCATTCCTATTCCAGAAGACAAGGATGAGGAAGGAAGTGAGTACTTGGAATTTGATTCAAGGATCCTAAATAATCTTAATTCAACAAATATGGAACCTCAAGAAGCAATTCCACCTCCAGCTTCCACTGCAAACCCTGGTCCTCCAACCCAGCCTCAACCTCTAACATCTGCTGTGGACCCAAATCTCTTAGCTCTCCTCCAGAACATGAATTCTGATTTGGAAACACTTTCTAAACCTCCATCAACCAGTACTTCTCACTCTGGCACCTTCCAGTCTCCTTCCATGAATGCTCCAGATTTGTTTGAAGGCAACAATCCTAGCAAAGTCCAACCATTCCTCCAATCTTGTGAGCTCATTTTTGCAAATTACAAAGGAACTTTTAGTTTGGACTGGAAGAACGTACTCTTTGCAGCTTCCTACCTCTCTGGAAGTGCAAATCAATGGATCCAACCCTATCTGGCTCACCTTTCCAACCAAGAGCCCTCTTTCCTCCTCAACTTATGGTCCCAATTAACAGAGAAAATTCACACCCTCTTTGGCAACAGACTAGAAGTCTTCAAGCCTGGAAAGGAACTGGTGAACTTGAAGATGAAGGACTCTGCCTATGCTTCAACCAACATCACTGAATTTTGATCACTTATGACCAAAGTCTCTGGCTGGGGTGATGGAGCCTTGTACTTCCATTTTTGACAAAGCCTTCCTTCACGCCTTCTGGACCAACTAGCAGGATACAATGTCTCTCAAGAAACTCTCCAGGATCTTATGGATATAGTTTTGGACTATGATACAAGGTATCATGAAAGGGTAAAAGAAAAATCCTCTTCTCTCAATAACTCTCAACCCCACTATTCTTCTCAATCTAAATCTACCTCTAATCAGCCTGATAAGGGTAGCGGTGAGGGTAGGGAGCATGACTAGTCCCCAGAAAAGTCAACTTCAACTATGAAATTTACCAGACCCTCTTTGGACCTAGGTCCAGATGGAAAACTCAAGGCAGATGAAAAGGCAAGAAGAGAGAGGGAAGTCTTATGCTTATATTGTGGTTGTAAACACAAGACAGAAGAATGTAGAAAGAAACCTGTCAACTCATCTTCTTCTCCAAATACAGCACCTTCCAGTGCTTCCCCAAAGCCAAACCAAGATTAGGATCACCATTTTCTTCCTCTTTTTTAAGGCTTATCTCTATTGTTTTTTTGATTCAGGTGCAAATCAATCTGTAATGGTCAATTCAATGGTTCAAAAGTATGTATACCTTACAGCCCTTTCTTTCTGGGCAAACATATTCATCTTTTCAAATCCCAGCTCATCAGATCTACTTCCCAAATGGTCTTACTAACTTCCTTTCCTAGCTTTGAATGGGAACTCCTTCAAGTCAACGCACCATTCCCTGAATACATCACCCTGGGAATTGACTCTCTTCATCACTGGAATCCAGAGGCAAACTTGGAAGATGGGGCTGATCACCTCAAGACATCAACTAACCACTGACCTTTCCTCCAATCCTGTTGAACTCAACCTGGCTACACTGCCTACAGCTGTCCTTCCCTCAACTCTGCCTTTGGTGCTGCAGCCCAATGCATTTCCCCTAACTTCAGAACCTTTTGCAATTCCCCAAAAAAACTTCCAATTCCCTTTGAGTTCAACACTCTTTCCACTTGCTTCAATATTCATTTATCCTTTATTTTTCACAGGAGGAAGATATATTGGATTCATCATTGCATACAATGCAATTAGATACTTCTTCTGATGTTTCTCTTTGTTACTGATGAAGTCCCTGAAGAATCAGAAACCATGTTAAAGAAATTTACTGCTGATTACCATTCTTTCCTAGAATTTCTCTCCAAGGTTAAAGCAGATCAACATCCTTTTCACCGCACTTACAATGACAATGTCAAACTGGAAGGTCCATTGTCTCCAGTTGGGTTTTTCTATTCACCACCTCAAAATGAGAATTCAACCCCACAAACCTACATAGCAGAGAATGTAGAGAAAGGTTTCATCCAGCCCCAGCACTTCAAGCACTGGAGCACCTGTCCTTTTTTCTTTTCAAGAAGAAGGATAGTGGTTTACAAATATGTGTTGATTTTTGCAAACCTGATGCTGTTATAAAGGAGAGCCTTCACCCAATTCCTCCAATGAATTTCAATGACTGTCTTCTGAGGTTCTACCATCCTCACCCAAACTGATCTCAGGGTGCTTACCCATTAAGCATCACAGGCCTTTGATTTCCTAACTGATCTTTCTTCTCTAAAAGTATTTCCATGTCTTCCACAGCTCTTATCAGAAGACAAGGGTATTTCATGAAACTCCTTTCCTTCTTCAAAACTCACTTACAGTCTTTGGAGGTTATTCATTGAATCCACCCGGCCTCCTGTCATGTTGGGACAATGTGTTTCCAGACAGGGGAACGCTTACTCTGAACAGAATCCTGATGAATTTGAAAATTCTGAACTTTTTTACCTCTCTTTGAAAATTCTTGAAGCTCAACTGAGTGAATTGATCATAAATCAACAAGCTAAAAAGTTACTCCAAGATATTATTGAAAGATTGAAGAAAGGGGATGGAGTGACTAGAAATTCTCCAGATTCCTACAGCTGCTCACTCCTGCTCATGGTTAAAGTGGGTATACCCAAAATGCTGACTAACTAAAGCTAGAAATACTCCTTCAATCAACCAAACTCCTTGATCAAGATCAAAACAGCCTATGGATAAGCTTAAGAACTATTCTGACCTTAACAGAAACTGAATTCCAGAAGCCATCCATCCTGGGAATTAAGTATGACTATCTGAAAATAAAATCACTACTGACAGACCTTCCATGATAGATTTTTTGAGCATTGGTTGGGAACATTTTCTTATTTTGGAAAAATTAGGTACTCATGCTTCAAATCCAAAACCCTGATCAACAAATCCATCCATCCATCTATCAACCCATCCATCCATAAATCCATACATCCATCTATCACTTCATCCATCCATCAATCCATCCATCCATCCATTCATCCATCCTCAATCTCATCAAATACCTTCTGTGAACCAACATCCAACTTCACCACCACTGGAATTCCCTGCTTCATCCACCAATTAAACTCTACTCACCATTTCAAACCCATTTAATCCTATTGTCTATTTTCAAAAAATCAAATTCTTCCATTTTCAAACTTTGAAAGCTTTGAAGGGCACTTTGACAGGCTTCCACAGGCTCAACAGTTCTTTGACCAGGTTCACCAGGTTCAATTTCCTTAGGTAGAACTTCAAACGGGTCCACCTGGGTTTGTCAAACTTCTAAAAATCAAATTCTTCCATTTTTGAACTTTAACAGCTTTGACAGGCACTTTGACAGGCTTCCACAGGCTCGACAGTGCTTTGACCAGGTTCACCAGGTTCAATTTCCTGATTTAGAACTTCAAACGGGTCCACCTGGGTTTGTTGAACTTCAAAAAATCAAATTTTTCCATTTTCAAACTTTGACAGATTTGAAGGGAACTTTGACAGGCTTCCACAGGTTTGAAAGTGCTTCGACCAGGTTCAACAGGTTCAATTACCTTAGGTAGAACTTCAAATGGGTCCACCTGGATTTTTCAAACTTCAAAAAATCAAATTCTTTCATTTTCAAACTTTGACAGCTTTGATGGTCACTTTGACAGGCTTCCACAGGTTTGACAGTGATTCAACAAGGTTCACCAGGTTCAATTTCCTTAGGTAGAACTTTAAAGGGGTCCACCTGTGTTTTTCAAACTTCAAAAAATCAAATTCTTCCATTTTTGAACTTTGAAAGCTTTGATGGGCACTTCAAAAGGTTTCCACAGGTTCAACAGTGCTTCGAACAGGTTAACCAGGTTCAAATTCCTTAGGTAGAACTTCAAACGGGTCCACCTGGCTTTTTCAAACTTCAAAAAACCAAGTTCTTCCATTTTCAACTTCAACAGCTTCAACGGGCACTTCCACAGGCATTTCCAGCTTTGAAATTGCTTCAATCAGATTTGCCAGGTCCATCTTCCCTAGGTCAAACTTCAAACAAGCCCATTTTGGTTCATAGAACTTTGAAAAATCCAATTCTTCCCTTTTCAAGCTTTGAAAGCTTTGGCAGGAACTTCAACAGGCATTTCCAGCTTTGAAATTTCTTTGATCAGCTTTGCAAGGCTCATCTCCCCTAGTTCAAACTTCAAACAAGTCCATTTTGGTTCATAGAACTTCAAAAATCCAATTCTCCCTTTTTCAACTTCAACAGCTTCAATGGTCACTTTGGCAGCTGTTTTCAGCTTTGAAATTGCTTTTATTAGCTTTTCCAGGTTCATCTCCGCTAGTTAAAACTTCAAACAAGTCCATTTTGGTTTGTCAAACTGCAAACTTCTCAGACTTCAAGCCCCCAAACCTGTGCAATTCTTCACCAGCTTCAAGCTACTCAACCTTTCCTCAAAGCCTCCCAGCTTGCAATCAGCAAGTACGACAGAACTCAGTATTCACCTCCAGCAAATCCTTTTATGGGAATAAGGAGCTGCCCCTTCCCTTTCCGGGGGGGTACTTCAATAACCTCAGTTCTGACACTCCTTCAACTAAACCAATCCAACCTCTTCCACCAGCTTCACCCTCTCCTTGTATGGTATAAGCTGTATGTCCATGTACACCTCACCACTGTGTCATTTGATTCAGTCAACCTTCTCAGGATCTCTCCCTCTCTCCATGGCTTGGTACATCTTCCATCTCTCCTCAACCCAATTGGTATATGAGTTAGTACATATTACACTTAGTATATACATAGTACATACTCTCCACTGTCTGTTCATCCCATACTCCCAGGACTCCAGATCAGTACATGTCAAACCTTCCTGGATAGGCCCATCACCAAATTATTCAACTAAAGCCTCCAGCCCAATCAGTCAACATGTAATACTTTGGGAACTCCAACCTGCAAAACCAGCCACTCATCACTCAAGGCCCCCTTCTCAGCTCTCACATATACTGGCCTCTCCTTCCCTCCTGGACTGATTCCCCCCAAGGAATTAGTATACTAATTCTTACTGGTTAGTCCCTCTGCCAGTAGGTGTCATCTCAGCACAAGAAAACCTTCACCCAGCCTGCTTAACTCATATCACCTTGTCCCTTCCTGGTGTTACTCTTATAGGATTCAACAACCACTTATTTGACAACCTCCTCCTGGACTTCTCCCATCCATCCTTACATCTTCTCATCACTTTTAATCCTCCTCTCCTCTTCTTCTTTTCAATTCCAACAAATCATCCTTGAGTTCTATGAGTAGTAGTTCCTGTGCCTTCAGCCCCTTGCATGCCAGGGGCGGTCGTGACATCATACCTCGAAAATTTAGATTAACCTGAAAGGCAAAGCCTTCTCCCATCCAGTTGTTCCTCAGTTAGTTAATATCATATTTTCCTGAATCTTTCTGAGACAAAATTCTGTACATTGAGCTTGCCTCAGATTCTTTATCAAAACACTTCCGTATTGAACCTTACACTTGGATACAAAGCTTCATCTTTGAGCTTCAAATAATAGCCTTACTAACTTTGAGATCACTTCTAGATTTGGTCTTCCCCCATTCATTCCACATGAATACAATCAATTTGCCCCTCTAAGTATGCAGGGTGAGTGGTTTATATTGTTCCTTTCTGTAGTCTAGAATTTTCTCAATTTTTAACTTTATAACAAATATACTTCTATTTTCCTTAAAACCATAAAAATCTCCCCTTTATAGATGTTTCCTCAGTTAGTTTATTTCCTAATTCCTTGAATTTTTGGAATAAAAAGTATTGAATTGCAATTTTGCTGGTGTTGCTTTTAATTCAAACTATTATCCCAAAATATTGCACCAATTATTTGAGGTTGTTTCAGTTCAAAATAAAAAAATGAACTTAGATTTGCACCTTGGGTCTTACTTCAATAATACCTTGGAGGTTTTGGCCCTTGAACCACAAAAATTATCTTTGCAATTATGTGTGTGGGTCTTTGTGACATTAAATAAACCAAATAAATCAACAGAGCCTTAGACAGATATCCTGCCTTTGAGCTATTTGATGTTATTTTTCACAATCTCATGTACTTGCTTGAACATGAATGCTATCAAAATTCCTACAAAAAAAACATTTGAAAGGATAGTTTGTGGTGATGGCGCTTAAAATCAAAATTCTTTTGAAACTGTACCTTCCTCAAAATTAAATCAGGAAAGCCATTGAATTATATTTAAAAGAATTGGGAATTATAAATTTCAGCCTGCCTAGATCCATCAGAAAATTTCTTCAGCTTTCCTGGATATGAGCCTCCTTTTATTTTAAAATACCTACTTTCCTGGAAATGGGATGAAAATCTCTCCTCCATTTTTGGGATTAAAATGAAAAGGTTGAACTCTGGTTTTCCCTGAATCATCTGGTACTGATTTCAAAAATACTGGCCTTGGAAAAGACCGGTCTGACAGCAGATACCCTGATGTTAAGCACTGAACTTGTATCAAAAGTATTGGAGGAACCTAACACACAATACCTTCAAAAAATTGGTATGCTAATTTATAAAAGGACCAAGCTATCATTTGCAGTAAAATTCTTAGACAGCTTCTCTTTAAACCCTGATGAATACCACTGGATGGCTATTAAGCAACTTATAAACCATGTGCAAACAACCCAGTACCTGTATCTGGAGATTAAACCTGATGTGAATAAATCCAAGCTTCTGGTCTTCACCAATTCAAATTGGGGAGGGGAAGGCTCCAAATTAAATCCTGGATTTATTTCAAATTTTTGGGAAGCCCCTTTCCACTGGAACTCCAAAAGCAAAATTATCAGAGTTATATGGTGATAAGATGATAATATGCATTTCCCCAAAGAAGAAAGAGAAATGGGTGAAAGAATTATGAAGGTATATATATCCTATTTACATGAATTTTCTAGAATATACTTTCATGTTTTATGCTTATTTTTTTCTTCTTTATTTTTCTAGTATGGTTTTGTATGTCTTATGCTTTTTTATCATACCTTTAGTTTATATGCATAGTCCATATTTCTAATATCCCCCCCCACAATTATTTTCCAATGATTGTTATTGTGACAAAAGTGAGAAGAGAAAAAAAAGGAAAAAAATAAAAAATGGAGGGAGAGTAGGACAGAATGGAGATCAAAGGAAAGAAAAACCAAAGAAAAAAAGAAGGAGAAGTGAAAAATAGAAAGAAATGAAGAGGAATCAGGAAATTAAAAACAAGAATAAATGGGGGTGTTTGTTTGCAGAAAGTGCCTTTGTAAGTAAATCTGAAATTTGGTGATTTCTTTTTAACCACTGGATACCTAGGTCCCCATGTCCAATAATCAATTTATTTATTCTACTGATTCAACATGAAGCTTCAAAAAGAAATGGTGGATGAAAATTTAGAGCCCATGGATCTCACATGTCTGCATTATTTAGTTCAGAGGGGAAAATTATGTATGTGGATATGGAAAACAGGTAAGATACCAGTGCTAAAATGAATTTCAAATTTAAAAATCTATCTTTGATTTTTTTATTTGATTCTTCAAATTATGGTGCAAGTTTTAAGGAAATATGTTTATTATAAAACTGGCACAACTTTGATTCAAAAATGTTTACTCTATCACTCTGATAGCTTTATCACTCTCATAACTTTATCACTCTCATCACTTTATTGCTGTCATCACTCAGTCACTTTATTGATCTAATATCTTCATTTCTATCCTCATCACTTCATCAGCCTTATCATTTCATTTCATTGCTGTTACTCTTTTCAAATGGCCCCTCAGCAAACCTCCCCCTTCAAGTCAAAATAAATATCCAATACACCAAAGAAAAAATTTCCAAGGAACTCTACAACAAATATTCTTACCCATCAGCTTCCAAATTCTCAATTCAGCTCAAGAGATCTGATCATATCATTCTGCTAAACTGGCTCAAAATTCCCTGCAACTATGGCACTTTCTTTGGATCCAAAAATTAAAAAAAGTTGGCCAACCTCCATCCTCTAAGTTTAATTTTTATCTCCTGATGGCCAATGAGCTCAAGAATAAGACAAAAGGTAGGCTGGAACTTTCATCAAAAGAGACAAGGGAAAAATTCAAGAATTATCAAGCCAAGTAAAAAAATTACCACTCAATGTCAATCTCCACTGGCTTTAGTATCACCAACTCCAATAAAGCCAAGTGAATCAGCTTGGTGGTTGATAAGTTGGACTCACTTTGTCCTCTTTATATTCAAATGGATAAAATATTTGGAAAGAAGGCCAACATCACCCCTTTTGCTGATTTTTATGCCCAACAATCTGATTCATTTGATGCTGAGTACTTGTCTCTGGATGCTCAGCCTAGCAATGATGATCCTGATGAAACACTTTAATGGCCCCAATCTGATTCCAAGGAGGATATTCCAATGCAATCAGCTCCAATATTTTCTACATTGGCATTGATAAATCATTTAAAACTTTCCTTGAACCCCTCACTTACTTCTTTGGATTTCTCTCATCCAGGGGTGGAAGAACTCAACAACTTTACCAATGGGGAGACAGATATTCCAGTATTTCCATTAAAACCAACATCTGTTCAAGTAAGGAAGTAATTTATTGTCTTTTCTGGTTAATCCTGACTGATTTAGAATTTAAAAAAAATTCTCATCTTTTTCTGAATGGTCAAATGCTGAAGCCAATGGGGCCTCCCACATCACCTTCATATAATAGTGATGATTTTCAGACAAAAAACTCCTCTGTAAAGGGAAATAAAAAGGCCTCCAGTTCAATCAAAATCAACCCCAAAAATCATCAAAATAGGAGGAATGCTTCCAATTCTGTGGGCTTTGAAGATATCATGGAGAATCATGATTCAAGTAAGTGAATTCATTTAATACCCTTGCTTTCAAAACCAAGCTAATTGATATTCCCCTCCAAAAAACAATCAAATCACAAATTGAATTAAAAAAACTTGAATTTGAAAAGTGAAGGTGGAATTTTCAACTGACTATTGATAATGAAAAGCAGAAAAATAAGAGTCTTGCTCATCAAAAAAAATTGGATGCCAAGTGGAGATTGAAACAGGCTGGATTTTGGTTTCAAAAAGAGGAAAAAGAGAAGGATCAACTCAAAGATCAACTGGAAAAGGAGATGAAAAAAATGGAAATGGAAAAAAAGATAGGTTATATGTGGCCATGGAATTTATTTGTACCAGTAGAAAAGTTGAGGAAATATAGCAGATTACTTGATTACTGGGCTTGTAAATATATTTGGCTGTTTCAAACTCTTCAGGAGAGAGCTTTTGATTTTTCTTGTTCTTTTTGGAAACAATGGTGGGATACAGATCCAAAGTTTGCAGTTTTTTTTCAAGGCCATACAAATTTTTCATCAGTCCCTTCCTCTGCTACTTCCAAAGAGTTTTCAGAATCTCTCTTTTGAGCCCTCTTTTTCCAAGCACTGTTCTGCCCATGTCTCTGTATGTTTTTCAAATCATTTCCTCCCATCTTGTTCCCTCCCATCCACATAATCCAATTGGGGTGAGGATCAAGAGGGATTCAATTAAATGTATAACATTTTGAGGGTTTCAAGCCCTATTCTTGCAAAATCTCTGTATAATTGTCAAATCATCTCTGCCAATCTTGTCCCCTCCCATCCACATACTTCAATCAGTCCAAGGATCAAGAAGGGATTCAATTCCTTGTACCAAATTTTGAGGGCTGTGGGAGAATAATTTGTAGTTCAGAAAAAGTGCAGGTGCGGAAATAAAAAGGGATCAAATGTGGTGTTGCATTTCATAGATTCAACAAACCAAAAAAAAAAAAGTCATTTCATAATTTAGGTTGATGGTCAAAAAACATTGAGAAAATAAATAACTGGCTGATGATACTAACAAGAGGCAAAAAAATAAAGAGAAAAGATAGTCTTTCATTTGATGATCATCCTTGAGACAGTAGGGTATGAAACAAAAAAATAACATAACTTGTATTCATCCTAACAAAAAAAATGAAAAAAAAAAATGGCCATGAGTCACCCACACATACATACATACAAAAAAATCAACCTTAAAAAAAAGAAAAAAAAAATCACTTGAAAAGGACTTGAGTATTGGCGGTAAAAAAATAAATACAAAAAAAAAGAAAGACTAAAAAATCAAAGAAACCCAAAAACAAACACACAATCAGCCAACTGTATCACCGCAATTAATTTCTATTTCATTGGGCAATCAATTGTTAATTGATTGAGTGATCAATGGTGAATTGATCAAGCAATAAATGGCAAATTGATTGAGCAGTTTATGGAAAATTGATAGAGAAATTGATAGAAAATCAATCACTTGATAAATTTTGAATCAATTGAGAAATTGATTGCAAATTTATTGAGCAATTCATTGAAAATTTATTGAGCAATTGATTGAAATTTATTGAGCAATTGATTGCAAATTTATTGAGCAATTGATTGCAAATCTATTGAGAAATTGATTGCAAATTTATTGAGCAATTGATTGAAAATTTATTGAGCAATTGATTTCAAATTTATTAATAAATTGATTGCAAATTCATTGAGCAATTGATTGAAAATTTATTGAGCAAATTATTGCAAATTTATCGAGAAATTTGTTTCAAATTTATGGAGCAATTGATTGCAAATTTATTGGGCAATTGATTGAAAATTTATTGAGAAATTGATTGCAAATTTATTGAGCAATTGATTGCAAATTTATTGGGTGATTGATTGCAAATTTATTGAGAAATTTATTTTTTATAAATCAAGCAATTGATTTGTCATAAATAAAGCAATTGATTTGTGATTGATAAAGCAATGAATTTGAAATAAATCAAGCAATCACTTGCAAGGGGAAGGGGGAGGGTGAGGGTGAGGGGGGGAAGCTTACCAGAAGTAACAGAGAGGGGAGGTAGGGTCACTGGTTTGAGGGTGAACAAGTGGGTGGGTGGGTGGGTGGGGTTGGTGAGGTGGAGGTGGATGGTGAGTTGGAGGTGGATGGTGAGTTGGAGGTGGATTCTCAGTGGGTGAGGTTGGTAAAGTGAAGGTGGTGGGTGAGTGGGTGAGGTTTGGGAGGAGGTGATGGTGAGTGAGGTGGTTTGGAAAGGAGGGTGGGTTTTGTGGGGTAGAGGAAGGAGTGTGCCGGTGAGTGAGTGTGGTGAGATGGATGAGTTGTAGCAATGAGATGGAAGAGAGAGGTGGGTGGCTTGGTGAGTGGTGAGGTATGAGGTGGAGGATAGTGAATTCCTGTTTTTTTTTGTCTGAGTCAACCAAAAAAAAAAATAATAATAAAACCCCATTATTTGGGCTAGTATTCTTGGTTGAACAACCAAAAAAAAACTGATGTAATTTTTTACCTGTTGCAAAAGAAAATGTTACTCATAAAATTGAGCAAGTTTGAGGGGTAGAATCTTTTATCTCATGGCAGAAGATGAGGGAAAAGATGAGATGGGGATGACTTGAGGAGGATTGGGAATGTGGTCTTCAAATGATTTGTCCCATTCATCTTGGATGTTGGCCAAGAGGTTGTGAATTTTGATTGGAAATATTGAGAAAGATTGAGATGTGATTTGGGGTGATCTGATGATCATGGGATGTGTGTGAAGCAATGGAGATGAGATTTTTGTGAAGCAATGGAGATGTTATTGGTATATATTTGCCAATGTGGAGTTTTGGATGGGTGTTTTGCATGCAAGGATGGTGAATGGATGATGATGCATAAATGGAATATTTGATGTTTTAAATCCCCCTTTCCATGAAACACACCATTTTGAAATATAACAGTTTAGGGGTATGTGTATTTCAGAAACCTTCCATTTTAGTCAAAAAGAATGGTGGGTCTTCTAACTCTGATATGCCCTAATGAAATCATTGAACAGGTAAAGATTATGTGGTTTTCATTTAATGGAAATGCAAAGTATTAAATGATTTTTTGCAGATTAATTTAGTGCCAAATTTGAACTTCAAGATTAAAAGATTGATTGAAACAAATTACTAAACCAAATTTGTAATTCAAGATTCAAATATTTTTTTGAATTTATTATTTTAAAGTTGGAAATTTTTTTCCCTTGATTTTAGTGTTGAGAATTACTAACTAGAGCTTCCAACTGAGCAAATTCATCTTTTTAGCTTGGAAGTAGACACTGTTTTGATGGAGTTATTTCAAATTTGTTTTCTTTGAAAAACAGAACCTTGAGTATGGAGTGGAAACTTTTACTGTGTATAAAACCACAAGCTCCTTCAAGCTTCAAGGATAAATTTACCATCACTCAAATCAATCAATTTATACTGCTACTTTGTTACTCTATCTGTCATACCTCAGGATCCTAAAAAAAAATCAAGAGGCAAGTACTAACCAAAAGGCTATTAGACTGAATGAAAAACTAGTCCATTTTTGCTTTTTATTTTTTCACATAAAACTGTGTGAAAATGTCCCTAATACCCTTTATTGATGACTCAATAAATCCAAAATAATTTTTTCCACTTCTGGCTGATGCAAAAACTGTCTCTCAGGCCATGAATAATGTATCCTGAGAACTTGAACCCAATAGAATACATATAAGTGCAAGCAATCCTGTCTTTGAAAAATGCCAAGGCTATAATCATGCCAAAAAATTTTCTAATATCACACAAATGACAACAAAAGGCTTCATTTTATGGAAAAAAAAATTGCTAAACTGACACCAAAAGTTGCTGGTGGTGTCATAGTATTAATTCTTTTTACCATATTGACAAAACCGGTGTCCTTTGCCACACCAGGAAGAAATTAATCCTTATTTATTTTTAAAGAGGTGCGTGGGGTGGGAGAACACACCACTTGATGGCTTTCGGGGAACCCAAATTCCTGTAAACATGAATTGAGGCCCTGGGGGGCTATAGTAAGGCCTCCAGACCCCCTCTTGGGTCTGTCTAGGGTAGAATCTTTTGGAGAATTCATATATTGAAACAAATTGAGTAAATGCAATATGAAAAATTCTATAAATAGGAATTCAAATCTGAACTCAGATTTGAAAAAAACTTCATCCAATGTAAGAAAAATAAGAATAATTACAATAATTCATTTTGTTTACACAAAATGGAATATTTCCAGTGGATGTTGAATAACTTTGCACCAAACATAGAACAAACACCAAAAAGTGCTACATATAGCTATTTCATTCTGGGAACCCATATATTCTGAAATATTCAAACAAAAATATCATCTCTTGCATAAATGATTACAAAAAAAATGAAAAACAGATTTTTTTGAAGAAAAATCAAGATTTCTGATGGAAATTGAATATCTTTCTACCAAACATAAAATTAAATATAGAAAAATGGTACTTATATCTATTAGGGCGTATAAAAGTTGAAATTTTGAAAAATTTAAATAGCTTATCTCAGGAAAAATACCAATTTTGAAGAATATATTTTTTTATCAAAATAAACACTGAATCAATGGTTTTAACTGAAAAAATAAAATTTTGAAAAAAAAATGGATAGGCCTGAAATGAGCCAGTTAATTTTTTGAGAATTTTAACTTTTATACGCCCTATTTTATGAGTTAAATTTAAATAATTTTTTTTAAAAAAACAAAGGCTTTAAATCAAATTTAATAACAGCATGCTTGAATGGGGATGCAATTTTTTTCACAGATCCAAGAAATTCTGTTATTCTATCTCCCATTTCCTACTTCTGGACCTACCTTTCCAGATTTTATGAATAGGTTAAATTGGAACATAATTCTTGAAGAAACCTCCCTCTTTACTCATTTCCAAGTCTATGAAATGGCCACTGTCCACAAAATCAATTAAAAACAGGCTCTTTTGAATCTCCAGGACAATCAGAATTGGAAGATTTTATGATTTTACGTTGGAGATCCAGACTATTGGGAATTAATCAAAATTAGTAAGCACATGAATAAAATTTGGCAACATCCTCCAAGGCTTTGTGGAAATATTCAGACCATCAGAATAAATTATTTCTAGAATTTGATCAAAAGCCAGGGGATCACCAAATTTCTTTGAAAGACCTTGATTAAATCCCTTATTTAAAATTCCAATTTGCACTTATTTCTGAAATCTTAGAAGGCTCCCCAAACCTGATGGGCCACAGAATATTAAACAAAATTGAAATCCCTGGGGGATCATAGAAAGCTTCCACATAATTTGAAAAAAAACACTTGGAAGCTGAGAAATATATCTACTCCTCTTTGGAATCTTTGAAATAGATGGGTTTGAAGTAGATTGAAATGTTATGGAAGGATTTGAATATGATTCAACTGGCACAGAATAAATTGAAGATCCTGAACTGTTTTCATGGCTTGATTGAAATAAAAGCCTGCAGGCTCTTTGCAGGATGAAGGGGAACTCCCAGATTGAGCTCTCAAGGCTTGAAATTTCCTTTTGTCTGATTCAGCTTTTGATCTCTCATATTTTTTTTCAGGAGCTTTATACTGAGCCATTTGATTTTTTATTTTTATCCTTCTCAAATGTTCTTTGATTTTTTTCCAGATCTTCTTTTTTCTTTAAATCTTTCCTTGCCTTCAGATCTTCAGCATCCTTCCTTTCCCTCTATAATCTTGCCCATTTTTCCAGCTTCTCTTTGACTTTTTTCATAATTAGTTTAGATTAATTTTTCCTTTTATTCATAATAATCCTTCCTGATTTTCTCCTTTTCTTCATAAGAATCCCTCCTAATTTTTTCCTGTTATTTCAGTGTCATTTGAATCTATAAATCCTTGTCTATTTCCCTTTCATCTCCCTGCCTCATCATTCCACTCTCCTTTTTTTTCCTGATTTTTTATTGTAAGTAGTATCAATGAATTCATCTCCCTCAGCTCAACTCACTCAATTCCTCCCATCACCTTTGAGCATGTAATCCATCATTTTACAATTATTTCAACAAACTCTGGTGGAAATATTATTTGTCTTGACTCAAGCCATCCCCCCTCAAATAAGTTGTCCTGGTCTCCATCTCTGGTGGTACCTCCAATAATACCATCTATTCTGACTCCAGATTCCTACTCTCCTTGGCTCCTTCCAACCCCAGCTGACCATTGAGCCTGATTGCGCCAATCTCAACTATTGAAGCAGGTTTAGGGGAACAAGAGTGGATGGAATGGCATTTTAAGGATATCTCATTCAATGCTCATATAAACTTAATCAAATCTGTTGGATTCTTGAAGCAAGTGCCTGATTCTGTTTGTCCACCATATCATTCTCCATGTTCTTTTTTTTAAAGTTATATACTCACCTGCACACTGTTTTTGTAGCTTAGTGGTCAAGCATTTAATGATTTGGGGAAAAGGGTATTGCAGTTGGTGGGAATCAAACCCACATTTACCCATGCTCTAAACATTGAGCTACAACTGCTTGGTGTGAGGTGAACATCCCAACACTCCCCCATACACCAAGCACCTGTTTTGCAGGCCTCTAACCACATAATTTTATTTTTTATTCAATTCTAGCGTTATATTTGGCATTTAATTCAACATAAAATTCATTCAGGATGCTAAAACTGCAGTCCTGGGGTCATAATCTGTAATTATTTTTGGGAAAAGGTAATGCAGTTGGTGGTAATCAAACCCAAATTGACCCATTGCATGTGGGTTTCTCTAACCATTGAGTGAAAAAAGCTTGGTGAAAGATGTAAATATGTATGCACATCACAACAAAGCAGGCACCTAGATTTAGCCCAACCCAGGTTTGAGTCATGGAAATGGCATTCCCATCTTTTCACAATGGTTAGTGAGACCAGTCCACTGCCATGGTTTGAGAGCTCAACCATGCTCAATCATCCCTTGATTACTTTTATGTCCTTGTCTTCCTCCTCCTCCACTGCAGTTTGAACAAATGGACAGGTAAATCCTGGTCCCTCAAGCCATTGAAATTCTCATGAAACTGTTACTTCTACCTCTTTTCAGTTGGTTTATCCCTCTGCTCATTCCACAAACCCCACATCTGTTGCTCCAAATTGATCCCCCAGTCATGCTCACTGTTTAAAAATCTTCTTTCCAGTGCAGCCTCTAGGAATACATCTCTCACAGTCCTCTGGGTTCATAAATTAGTTCACCTTCATTGTGTTTTTTTCTGCTTGATGCAAAATGAAGATCTTGGCAAAACAAGATATCCTTGTGAGTCACTCTGCCTCACAATCTCTAACCATCTGCTTCATGGATCTACCTGAGATTTAAGAAAGCCCCTGGGGTCACCCAAGTTGAATTTGTGACACATCAGGGCAATTTTAATCCTGTAATAGCTATGGGTGTTTGCTGTGGAGAGATTGGCAGACAGAGAGTGGGAGGAAGAAACCTTCATCAGACTCAATGGTCTTTCACAACCCCAGAATTGAATGTTTTAAGATTTGGAATGAAAAAGCTGAAAGTTTATTGGTTCAATTGCTGGCAAGGAAAAAAAGGGAATACAGGGAAAGGAGGAAATGAAAAAGATAAAACAAAGAGGATGGAATGAAACAACCAAGAAAATTGATGAGTGAAGAGGGTGTTTGTTGTGTGAGTTGATCAAGAAGAAGAAATGAGGCAACATGAGTTGCTGGTTTGAGGAAAAAAATAGCATATTAGTATTATTGTGTGCTCTGCAGAAGCACAAGATTAATAGCAGAAGAATTTTTCTAAAAAAAAATATTGATTTGCTTTTTTTTGTTTAATTTATAGAAATATTTCAGGATGTGTCTCAGGATTGGTGATCTGGAACTGGTAAGAGTGACAGACTTACTGCATCTTATATAGTGCAGGTATGAAAAGGTTGTATTTCAGGTGGGCACAAGGGGCTTTCAACCATGCTTCCAGATTAAAGGCCTGACTGGTCCCTTTCCTGGATGGCAGGTTTGATTGCAGGTTTTTACTCTGGTCCTTGTGAAAGGGTAGAGATGGCCTGGTCAGGATCATGAATTGCCTTTTAGTTGGACCATTCTAGTTCTAGCTTACTTGGTTTGGTTCCTTTTACAGGATTATTTATTTTTCTTAGGCCTTTTGGAATCAGGGAAGACTGATTTCCAGGCCTTTTGCTGTTCATCTATGCATGCACCCTTGCTGAGGTGGGAAACTGCCTCAGCAGAACTAGCTGACCCAATGAGACCTAGGACTCTGAAAATGGATGCTTTTCCAAATTTTTTGGTTAGGAAGTTGGCCAGATCCTGGCTATTTGGGATCAGAGTTAGAGAAATGATGCAATTAACTATCAGCTCCAGTATATTAGGGAGTAGCCTGGGGTAGGGGAAGAAGGGTTTAAAAGATTTGAAAAGACCAATTTCTTTTGGGGTATTAATAAATGCAAGACAAAAGCAGCAAGGTATAACATGGCTCCTACCCAAAACTAGTGAGGCTTCACCCAATAATTTAGAAATGGATCAAAGTAAGTACAGGTATTTTTTGAAAGTGAAAAAGGAAATTGTATGGATTGAGTTGAGACAATGGATGAGATTATGAGATTGTAGGATTTAGAGCATCAAGCCATTTTTCTGAGGGTCAATGAAGATCAAATAGTGAGTTGATCAATCCTAGTAGCTTGAGCCTAGGCTTGAGATTAATATGGGATTGGATGATGCTTGGATTAGGTGGGTAGGATGAGAAACAAAGGGGTTTTTTGATGATTGCCAGTTGGGTCAAACTTAGACCTGAGAGGGTCATCATTCTTGTTTTTCTCCTCAGGATAATTTTTGATTGAACGTAGATTCAAGAACTTATTGTTTAAGTTTAGTTAAGTGATTTTAATGAAAAATGGATGGTTGAAGTGAATGGGATTGATTTACAAAGATGATGGCATATTGAAAAGTCCTTAGGTGTACTTTGGAAGATGCTGAACCTCTTGGACTGGTGAAAAAGTTATTCAAGAATCTGATGCTGAGGGTTGAGAGTGAGATGAGAGAGGAGAAGGTGAAAAAATGGGTGAGTGAGTATCAATGGAGAGGATTGATTTGGAGAAGAGTATATTCTGAAATTTTATGATTTAAGGGTACCATTTTTCCACCACTCTTGTTGTCATAAGTAGGTTGGAGATTGAGGTAGTTGAGCAAAGTGGATGGTTGTGGAGACAATCATGATCATGAGAATTGATGTTGATATGTTGATGGGAGTAGGGATAGATACAAAGAGTTTGTGTTTGTGTGGATGACTGAAATGGTTTCTCATTCTCAGGAGTCAAGGGGATATATTGACAGAGTAGGGCTTGGAGGAGGAGGGAGAAGAGAGAGAAAGGGGGGACATTTATATATGTTCTGTAAAGCCCATCTGGGTGAAAACCAAACTTATTTATAAATTGGCTAAAGCACACAAGGTGCCTAGAAAAGCCATTCTGGAACCTAGAAAACCTTTCTTGGTTCCCAGCTAAGTTCAACTTGGCGCCAGGCCAAATTGTTCTGGTGCCTTGCCAATTTGATGTTGGCACCAATCAAAGCTGGGTGCTTTCACCCTCCAAATACAAGAAAAATAAATTTAAAAAAAAAAATGGTTAAAATTTGTGGGGAGGGAGGCTGGACATTTTGGTGCAACAAGCTTTGATCAGAATCAACGGGAGCTTGGTTAGGAGCCAAGTTTTTACCCCCGCAAGCCCAACCCAATCAACCCCTCTGGGCAACTATCCAAGTCCTGCTGGGTTCACACCAATTTTAACTTGGAAAGTTGCCCAGACAGGCTTTATAGACCATAAATAAATACATGCATACCACTAGAGTATTCCCCCCAAATTTTGGGGACTGATTGTAATTTCATAATTTGGATAGGGAATGGAATGTGGGTTTATTGGAAAAATGTGGAAAATAAAAACATTTTTTAATTTGAAATTAAATCATGGTTAAGCTAATTTCAATTTATTTATATAGGATTAATTCAAAAAAGAATATTTCAAATGAATCATTTTCTGTGATTTATAGAATTGAAAAACTCATTATCAGGTTAAAATTTGACTTTCAGTTCTATGTGTGACCACAAACCTTGTTGAGTGGCTGGATCTGATCCTTGACATTGCTACACATAACTGATATGATTCTGAGTATTGTCCGCAACAGAGTCATGAATTTAATATTTCTTCATAGTTTGAAAAATAACATGTTCCATTAGATAACCATTTTCAATTTGGCAATGGTGCAAGTTTGGAAAAATATCCTTGATTAATCCATCCTAAGTTTGATCTTCACTATGGAAATGAATTACCAGGTGATAACCAATAAAGGTTTTGTTCAAAACCTCTATGTTATTCAAAAAATATCCAAAGATTAGTGAGAAATTCTGGTAATTAGGTTCAAAACTTGGAAATATCTCCAGAAAGAAGAATTAAACAAAATCATCAACAGTTTTGGGAAATGTACCTTTTTGAACCACAGGGAAAATTTTCCCTAAGTATCCACCAAGGAACATAACCTTTCCTCCAAAAGGTGGATCTTGATATTTCATTTTTTAGAATTATTTGATCTTAGATTCCAGAATGAAAAAAATTATCAATCATAAAATTGAAGGAAAAATCACATAGGGTTCTGCAGGCTGGAAAAGTTATAAAAGCATACCAAAAAACTTCCTTAGCTCAGAAGTTTCAGGATATTCCCCAGCCTCTTCCATCTTTGTTTCCAAATTTTTATTTTCCTCAAGGAGACCCTTGGCCAATGCAGCCTCTCTGAAAATTGTATAAGAAATTGAAAAGAAAATCACCTGTCCCCTAAAACATCTCAACACCAATTTTGATGGTATCCACAATACCATAGAAATTCCTAACCCTTAGGTTATTTTAATGATGAAAAATATAGGATAATATTTATCTCTAAATTTTTATGCATTGGTCAAAAAAATATTTTTGGAACAGAAATTCACCCCAGTGCAAGATTTAATAATCAGGATGAAAAAATAATGTGAAATTTGAATAATAAATCATGGAAGTAAACCTATTCTTTCCTGGTTTTTATTTCAATTCTGGAAAACAACACCATTCACCCTAAGCATGAAAGAAAAACATAGTGTAGAGGGTCATACAATTTGCTCAGTTCACTACTCCTCCTCAAGGAGCCATCTGAGTGCCCAATTGTGAAATCTCAATGGGTCAATTGTGAAATCTCAATGGGTCAATTGAGAATAATCATTACCTGTGTGTAATTAAAACCCATCAGATGGTCTCCTGTTGAAAAAAAAAACATTAAATAACATAACTTCCAGCCTTGTTGAAGCTATTTGATCTCCTGTTGAAAAAAAACAGTAAATACCATAACTTCCAGCCTTTTTTCATCTATTTATTCTCCTTGTAAAAACAAACAGGACATACCATACCTTCCAGCTATACCATTCCTTCCAGCCACACCATACCTTTCAGAAATACCATACATTTCAGCCATATTGAAGCTATTTGGTCTCATGTTGGTAGGTACATCATATCAAAGTGGGATGAAAGGGGGTTCATATAAATTTTAAATTTTAAAAAAAAGCTTTATCAAAGTGATCAATTAGTTTTCATTACCTGTGTTTTCAATGCTCTCTGTTACAGTACTTGTTACATGTGTTGTTCTTGTTACATTTTTTTTCCTTGTTACATGTTTTATACCTGTTACATGCATTGGACCTGTATGTGTGCAATAGTAAAAAAAGCCCCTCATATATACATTAAAAGAGGTAGTTGAAAAGTATTAAAAAAAAATAAGCACAAACCTTACATATGTACATACATCACACAAACCTTACATACATACAAAGATGTTTTTGAAAAGTATGAAGCCTCAAAATCTATGTATACACATAAGTTTGTGTGTGAATTTTTTTTAAATACAAAAGTGGAATAGAAAAAAAAGCTGAAAGAAAAAAAAAAGTTGACAGAAAAAAAAGCAGACAGAGAAAAAAAAAGCTGACTGGAAAAAAAGCTGTTTGAAAAAAAATCTGACTGAAAAAAAACCAGATCAAAAAAAATTGGACTGAACTGGATGCAAGATTTGCATACACAAAAAAATTGATAAATGAATACAAATCCAAGGACCTTGATGCCAGGTGGGGTGTGTGAAGATTTTCAATCTTTTTATATTTATAAATATTTAAAAAAACCCACTTATTTCCAGGTAACTCTGACATTCCTGATGTGAAATAAGTGGGGTTTTTGATTTTTAATGGTGTGTTTGAAATTGTTTTAATTTTCGTGAAAACCTCCATTAAAAAAATGGTGGTTGTGCTAACTCTCATATTCCCTATTATGGAATACTGACTTGAGCTTTGAGCTGGAGCCAGGGGCCTTCACCTTTTGTATTCCAGACACTCACTAATGCCAAATATTTTTAATTTGTGGCTTCCAGAAATGAAAATTTAAATTTGTTCCACTATCTGGATTGTACTATCTGCTGGAAGACCTCTGAAACTACTTCAAATATATTTGAGATTTTCTTCAGAATTTTGAAACAACAATGAGGATACTCAATCATCATATTCAGCAGTCACATGAAGATTCCACTGTGAATTACATTCATTGCCTCAAGTAGCCTTCCATATTTTCTTATTTCATCTGAGAAATGAATGAAAGGGATGCCCATGGACCTGAAGAAATTTCTTGTGCATAATTTGGTTCTTAATTCAGAGATATGGGAATATTTATCTTTGCATTTCATAAATGCATGATGAGAAATTTTCCTGTGAAAATTGATACATCAGGGAAATTCATCAATATTTTCAAAGATTGGATAGCTATGGTGTTTTGGATATCTTTTTTGTGATGCAGTATTGCACTTGTGATAATTCCATGCAATGTAAAATTATCCCCTGTATAATTACCCAAGTACAATTTTATAGAAAAATTGGCACCTTCAGCACTTGAACTAATTTTATTCCCCAGATGCAAGTGGTTGGGATTCCACAGGGCTACAAACTTTTTATCATGCTTGATCCAGAATTTCCTGATGTACTGTGTCAACTCCATTTCTGATTACATGAGGGACTCCAATCTTGACCAATTATCTCCATATTATACCATGTTTCTTGGCACAAAAAATGTGTTCCAAAAAGAAATAAATGAATCCCACAGGTCTTCAGATCTGAAAACTCTTTTTTTTTTCTGGCCAATATGTTCTTGTTTATATGCCAAGTGCAAGATAGGTTAACAACTTTCATGATGAATTTTTTCAATTCCCTTGTTCACCCTATCAACAAAGTTTGAATCAGTTTCACTTTTTTTTGTGGGAATGACCACCCTATTGATTCTCAATTGTATTCATAAGAGCCAAATCTCCATCTTTTACAAATATTTTGGGGACATCATCTTCAGCCCAAATTACTCTTACCTGTGAAAAAACCCAAGAAAAGAATTCTTGGGTTTAATTTCTCATCAGGGAAAATGCCATTGAAAAACTTTGTCCTGTTGAAGCCATTCAAAAAAAAAATGCAACCAGGGATATCTATAGCAGTTTGTCTTGTATTTGCAATTAATTATGCACACATGGTGAATTTTCTAGCCAAACATACTGATGAAGCCTGAGAGAAGACCAAGGCTGCCAAATTTCCATCTGATGAGGTCATAAATGAATGTATCAAGTTCTTGAATGAGGTACTCATTATATTCAGGACACATTGAAGTGATCATTGAACAGAAATAAATTCTTTCTTCATTTTATTTTTCATGTTGAAAATATCTTTGCCTCAAGTTAAATTCTTCCTATCTTGCTATTTTAAAGATTTTGATATGTTTTTTGCAGGGACACCTTCTGGAATCATGGATCTTTATTTGAATCCAATTTCAGCTTGAATTCTGCAATTAAATGATTGACCACTAGGATCAAAACAAGACCTTTGGTTGTTCTTAATTCCTTAAAACCAAATTGAATGTTCTTGAATTGCTTCTTTTTCATCCATGAAGCTTAAAAGGGTAATAAAAACGGCTTGAGGAGGTCTGGGATGATGAAAGACCAGGATTGTATTCATTATTACCACACAAGGAGCTCACTTCAAGTAAACATTATTGTTCCTGTGTGAAGTGAAGATTTTAACTGCATACCCATGATCTTTTGCCAGATTTCGGATAAACTGTATTAATTCAGAATAATTTCAAAAAGATCTTTCAGGAGAGGCGTCATATCTGGCTTAGATATAAGGGATTCATATTAGGGCGTATCAGAGTTAGCAAACGGGCCATTAGAAACCCGCCATTTTTTTTGACCAAACCCGCCATTTTTAATGGCGGGTTTCTGAAATACACATACCCCCCAACTAGTGTATTTCAAAATGGCGGGTTTCATGAAAATGGAAATTTCAAAAATCAAACCCACCATTAAACCCCCCATTTATGCATCATCATCCATCCACCATCCATCACATATAAAACACCCATCCAAATCAGCAAATACATACCAATCCCATCTCCATTTCTTCAGGAACATCTCATCTCCATTGCTTCACATCTCAATCCCTTCACATCTCTATTGATTCACATCTCCATTGCTTCACATCTCTATTTCTTCACTTCTCCATCTTCACACAAACCCCATCATCATCTCATCACCCCACATCAAATCACCATTTTTCTAAACATTTCCAATCAAACTTCCTGCCAGCAAGTTGAAAATGCACAAAAGCTGACTGAAATTTTGTTAGTATTTGACTTAAATTTGGAATCAACTTGGTTGGCTTTGAATGCTCTTTTACAAAAGCAATACATGGTTCCAAGAAGACAAACTCTCCACAAACCTATGTATGAAAGGCAAAAGCTTAATCTCCTCCCCAACTTAAGCTTGCAGCAATTTTTCCAAACTCTATTGCCTTCATTAATAAAAATTTTTGAGATGATTGAAGGCCACCACATCTTCCAGAACAATTCTTTGAATCCTCAACGCAATCCAGCTATCCAACTGGCTGTTGTTCTTTTTAGATTGGGATCAAATGGAAATGGAGCGGCAATTCATTGATTAGAAAATCTATTCTCAGTTGGTTATGGAACCATTGACTCATACACCAAAAGATTCATGATTGCTATCCTATCTTTCCATTGCTCAGTCCTTTCTTGGCCAACCAAAGAAGAAAGCAAGGAGATATCTCAAGTAATGGAGACTGAAGGCTTTCCATGTTTCATTGTGTTTTTTGACGGAACCACCATCCCCTTGAGTCAAAAACCCAAGCTAGATGGCAACCACTATTTTGATTGCAAAAAAAGGCAACTGATTCATTGGTTTCCAATGAATTGGATAACAACTTTGATCACACACTGAAAAAATATGTTTTGTCTGTTTGTTTAGATACTCTGTGGCACTACAAATTGTTTGAGATAACAACAAGAAGTTCATATCCCTCCATGCTGGCCTTCCAGGTTCTTGTCATGATTCATACGTGTTCAATTGGATGTGGATTGCCCAAAAACCAGAGAACTACTTTGACCAAGATCTATACCTTCTGGCCAATTCAGCTTATGCTAGTGGGAAATATGTGGCTCCAGCATACCGGAATGTTTTGTCCAATGATCAAGGAAAAACCAATTTCAACTATCATCTTTCCCAATCACAAGTTTGGATTGAGCATGCCATAGGAGTCCTGAAAGGAAGATGGGCCAGCTTAAGGGAAATGCAAAACCAGCTTCAAAATCCCAAAGACATGAAGTTCCTCATCCACTGGATTATCACTTGTGTAATCCTTATCAATCTTTTGGCCAACATCAAAGATGAATGGGACAAAATATTTGAAGATGATATTCCTGATCTGCCTCAAGTCATCCCTGTATCATCTTGTCCCTCATCTTCTTCTATGAGAGAGCCAATTTTACCCCTCACCCTTTCGCACTTTGATGAGTAAGATTTTGTTTTGAAATAGGTAAAAAATGTTTTTTTTTTGTTTTAGTTGTTCAACCAAGAATCCTAGGCTGACTCACTCAGTTTTCTTTTTTTTAATTAGACAAAACGGACCCAACACCTCACCCCACCACACCACCCACCTCACCCCACCAAACCACTGGTCCACTCTCCTCCTCACCCACCACTCTCCTCCTCACCCACAACCTCCAGCTCACCCACCACCTTCTGCTCACCCACCACCTCCTGCTCACCCACCACCTCCTGCTCACCCACAACCTTTAGAACCCCTGGTAAGCTCTCCTCATCCTCCCCATCATCAGAAGATAACCAATTGTTCCATCCCCCTCCAGGCACCTTCAGGTCCTCAGGTAAGCCCCCCCTCCTCCTCATCCTCCTCTTCCCTCCATCCTAGCTGACTCCTCCCTCTTGCTTGCTCCTTCACCCCCCCCCCTCTCCTTGCTTGCTTGCTGGCCCCACCACTGGCCCCCACCACCTTGCTTGCCAGGCCCACCACTTCCCCCCCTCCTTGCTTTCCAGCCCCACCACCGCCCCCCCCTCCTTGCTTGCTTGCTCCTTCACCACCCCCCCCCCCTCCTTGCTCGCTTGCCAGCCCCACCACCTTGCTTTCCAGGCCCACCACCGCCCCCCCACCTTGCTTGCTGGGCCCACCACCCCCGCCGGCCCAACCACCTTGCTTTCTGGGCACACCACCGCCCCCCCACCTTCTCGCCGGGCCCACCACCCCCGTCAGCCCCCCCACCACTGTCAGCTTGCTACTATGTACAGAGAAACCTGTCATAGCAATACAAAACTATAAAAAATAAGAATTTCTTGATTAAAAAAGAAGGAGTGAGAAATCCATAAATATTATTAGAGAAATGGATTCCTCACCCAAAATTAGGTAGGGTCACTCACTGACCCCACCCTTGAAATCCAAGTCCTTACATTTTTAAAATAATTAAAAAGAAAAGTACTAAAAATTACAACACCAGTATGGCACCTTTTGGCCATTTTAACATTTCACACGTGTTGTCACTTATAGGGTTTACACCTAAAATTCACTCAGAATTGAGGTGTTGTGTATATTTTAGGAGTTACACACGGAAATGTGTTATGTCACAATTCCCGTGCGCAGCCCCGCATCATTACATACCCCTACGTACTCGTAGTAGCAGTTTCCCGCGTAATAGAGACCCACGCGCAGCTAAATTCTGCCACGCATGCAGCGGATCCTACCCCGCGTGCATCTGTACTGACTGATCCCCGCGTCTGGATCCGTTGTGACTAATCTGACAACCAGGTACTGCTCAAAAGAGCTACAACCTAATTAGGGTTGCCTGGCATATGTAACAAGTTGACATATGCATTATGAATAATCTAAAAAGGTCAAAAATTAAATAAAATTAATAAAAATTAAGTTTAGAACATTTTTTTATAATAAATCAAAGATCAAGGATCACCACCTAAATCATTGACTCTGATCTTTGAAGGCCACAAAACACTACAAGGAGTTTTCATAAAAATTATTAAAAATTATCTACGTGATCAGCAAATAATGAAAAGTCAGTAAACGTCCACATCTGTTCACTTTAAAGCAATACTAATAGTACAAATGAAGGATGAGTGCAGAATGATCAAATTTACGCCATAATAGATTAACAGATCCTGTGGCTAAAATAGTGCAGAAATCCAGGAGTTCCAAAGTCAGCTGATTGAAAGCATCAATTGGACGTTCTAATCTTGCTTTGAATGGCTTGCCAGCCTCAGCCCATGAGCAGAACCCTCTCTACCTGCCCTGAGAAGCTCAAAATCACCCCAAAAAGTTATTTATACAGACCTCTTTGGATCCATTATTTGAAGATCAGTTTACCAGGAATTATTATTATCAATCAGAAAACGTATCATTTTTAGTCAAGTGATTATGAAAAACCTAAGCAAGTGATTTGTGACTTAGTCTGTATTATTATTTATTTCTTAAGCCAATCAAACCATTGAAGTTAGTCAGGCAAATACACCCCATCTGCTCTGAAACCCTTCCTATTATTGCAGGATTTTTGTGGTAAAACGCTCAGAGTGAGTTTTTCCTTTCCTGTCTGGGCGATTATGCTGTTATGCCCGGCCATTAGTGGAATAAGCCCTTCCTAAGGCACCCATCTTCATTCCAAGGTTCTTAAACTGCCTAAGGAGGCCCCTTGAAGAGAGGTTGCTTTGTCTGTAAAGACCCCCAGTAGTATAATACTGTGGCCCCTCTTTTATATACATATTGAAAACCTTTTATTAACAAACCAATCAAACCTTGAAATTGCTCTTATTATATTATTTATTTGAGCCTCTAAGTGTTCATTTTTGGAATAATAATAATTATTATTATTCCAGTATTTTCATCACTCTCTGTAGCTAAAGGACTGCAAGGTTCCTGGTATCAGAGAGCTGACAACCACTGCCCCCCCTCCTTGCTTGCCGGCCCCACCACCCCCTCTAGCCCCACCACCCCCTCTGGCCCCACCAACCCCTCTGGCCCCACCAGCCCCTCTGGCCCCACCACCCCCTCTGGCCCCACCTCTGCCCCCGCCGGTGCCACCTTGGCCCCCCCCTCCTTGCTTTCCCCTGGCGCCACCTTGGCCCACCCCCCCCCCTCAGAGGCCCCCCAATGCCTGCCTGCCCGGCTGACCAACCTGCCCCCTTCCTGGTTGCTGGGCCCTGCCTACCTAGCCCCAGGCCTGGCCCAATTCCCTGACACCCCGGTAAGTTTTTTTTTCTTTTTTTTGGGGGGGTGCTGATGTGATGTTTTTTTTTGTGTTTTTTTTTGGTGATCACATTTCTGGTGAGCTTGGGATCAAGTCCAGGTTTGGTTTAATTCTTTCTGATCCAACCTTGTTTCACAGATGATGTCCATTTGACTGACTGTTTTTTTTTTTGGTTTTTTTTTTTCAATCCCTCAACCACTATTGGTGAATGTTCAATTCTTCTCCCACCCCCCTCAAAATTTTTCACAAACAATCAAATCCTGTCTTGTTCTTCACCCAAACCTAAGTATAGGATTGGGAGGTAAAAAGATGGAAGGAGATGGCTTGAAAAACACAAAGAGAGGTGGGAAAAGTGGGGCTGCTTGCCAAAAGAGGCTTCAATCTTGGGATTCAGAAATTTCTTTGGAAGTTGCTGAGGAAGGTATTAATGAAAATTTTGTCTTTTCTGGTTAAAAACCACGTCCTTTGGATCTGTACCCTTCCATTTTTTCCAAAAAGAAAAAGAATATTCAAAAACCCACCCAGGAAGAGTTTGAACAAGCCAAACAAACAATCAAACCCTTCCATTTATTCCACTGTGGAAAAGTAATTGTCCTTGATCAATGTGATCACCAAGCCCTGGTTGCAATAATTGAATTTGTGCCCTTGGATGAACTCTCAGATCAAGATAAGAAGGACATCAACTTTGTCACCACTTTCCTTCACCATTCAAAAAAATTTTTCAACCAAGTTAGTCCTTCAAGAGCTTGGGGTGGAAAAATGTGGGCAATTGGATGGCAAAAATTGATGGACCCCTTTGAGTTATTTGGAAGCTAGGTGAAGAAATCATCTATCCAATCTTCCCCTCAAGAGTATTCTTTTCCCAATCTTAAGGCAGACAAATTCTCTTGAATTTCAGGAAAAATGTTTTGCAACTTGGCCAGAATTCCCTTTGAATCAAACTGTGAAATAATGAAGGACAATGGCATCCCCTCCTTCTCATCACTCAAATTTGGATCTCAGCCTACTCCCTTTGACTGCTCTCCGCATGTCACCTTCACATCCAACTCTTTTTACAACTCACCTCACATTGACAAAGGTGAAATCTCTGAGTATTCCTTTTTACTTGCAGTTCCAACCAGGAAATCAAATGGAAGACTTATTGGAAACACGGATGAATATCAAGTATCTGATGGCAAATTTTTTTTTCCTTACCTGGGGTTTGGAATTGACTTCAAGCAAAAAGGTGTGGTCAAACTTGTTTGGGCAGCCAATAAGTACAAGCACTGTACTTTTCCTGCTGTGGAGACTGCCACTCATACAAGAATGGAAATGTCAATGCAAATAAACAAAACAACTAGAATCACTTTCAGTGACTTGGGGAGTGGGAAAATATACTCCAGGAAAAAAAATATTAATAAAAAGAAAAAATATTTTTTTATTGGTGGTGTTAAAAATAGTCTTAAGCATTGTTTTAATAAAAAATGATTTTTTTTTCTTTTTAAGTTTTACATCAAAGAAAATATATTTACAAGCCAAGAATTTGAGTAATCTGCTTTGATTCATCTACTTTTCTGCTGCTACCAAGGTATGCTGCAGCCATTGAACACTTATCCTTTTTTTTCTGTTGAAAGTTTTTCCCTCTCCATTTGCAGTTGCGCTTGCTGTCAATCCTTCTGCTTTTCCTCTTTTTGAAATTCTAGCTCAGCCTGTTTCAACTTCCACTCAGCATCCCATTTTTGCTGATGAGCCAAAATATTGGCTTTCTGCTTTTGAAAATCAATAGCCAGTTGACAATCCCACTTCTCCTTTTCAAACTGAAGTTTTTCAGATTAAATTTGCAATTTCACTGTTTTTCAGAGGGGAATAGGAATGAGCTTGATTTTGAAAGCAAGGAGAATTAAATGGGCTTACTTGAATCTTGCTTCTCCATGATCTCCTCAAAGCCCAAACATTTTAATTGTTTCTTCCCCTTTGAATGCTATTTGGGTTGATTTTGATGGAATTGGAGGCCTTTTGCTTTCCCTTTGCAGAGGAGGTTTGTGTGGGAACATCATTGCTCTCATTTGAAGGGGATGTTGGAGGCCCCATTGGCTTGAGTTTTTGGCCATTCAGGAATGGATGAGCATTTTTCTTTCAAATCTAAATTAGTCAGGATTAACTGGAAAGAAGAGAAAATAACTTGGTTCCTTACTTGAGCAGATGTTAATGGCAATGGTGATACGGGAATGACATCCTCCGCATTGGCCAAGTTCTCCAGTTCTTCCACCCCAGGAAGATAGAAATCCAAAGAAGGAGGGGAGGCGTCCAAGGTTGGGTTTGAATCCCCAATCAACGCAGAAGTGGACATTATTGGAGCTGATTGCGTTTGTATATCCTCCTTGGCATTGGATGGGGGCCACTCATAGGTTTCTTTGGGATCACCATTGCTAGGCTGAGAATCCCCAGCCAAGTCCTCAGCATCAACTGAATTGGATTGTTGGGCATAAAAAGCAGCTAAAGGGGTGATATTGGCCTTCTTTCCAAAGATTTCATCCATTTGAATATAAAAAGGAAAAATGGAGTCCAACTTTGCAACCACCAAGTTGATTACCTTGGCTTTTTCATAGTTGGTGATACCAAAGCTGGTGGAGATTGACATGGAGTGGGCCTTTTTTACTTGGCTTGATAATTCTTGAATTTCTCCCTCATCTGTTTGGATGACAGATCCAGCCTACCTTTTGTTTCATTCTGGATTTCATTGGCCATCAGGAGATAACCATTGACCTTAGCCAATGGAGGTTGTCCAATGTGTGTTTCATTGTTGGATACAAAGAAAGCATTTTATTTGGACATAATTGTGAGCCAGTTTACCAAGATGATGTGATCAGCTCTCTTGAGCTGACTTGAGCATTTGGAAGCTGATGGGGGAGGATTTTTGGATGTTGAGTTCCTGGGGGATGTTTGCTTTGGTCCATTGGATTGTTTAGTGGACTTGCGGGGGGAGGATTGCTGAGGCGCCATTTAAAAATAGTAGGAGGGATGAAGGGATGAAGGGCTATGAGAGTGTTTAAGTGGTGAGAGTGTTTAAGTGGTGAGAGTGATGATGTGATGAGAGGATGAGAGTAATGAAGCAAAGAGAATAGGAAGGTATGAGAGTGATGAAGTGACAAGAGGGATAAAGCCATGAGAGTTAGGATGCCATGAAATTGATAAAGTGATGAGAGTGATGAAGTGATGAGGGTAGTGATCCAATGAGAGTTAGCTGGATGTGATGAAAGCAATAAACGGATGAGAGTGATGGACTGATCAGGATAGTGATCCAATGAGAGTTAGCTGGATGTGATGAAAGCAATAAACGGATGAGAGTGATGAACTGATCAGGATAGTGATCCAATGAGATTTAGCTGGATGTGATGAAAGCAATAAAGTGATGAGAGTGATGAAGAGATGAAGAGCAATGAATCAATTTTTTTTCTGATGAGGTTGGAGTTAGAAGGAGGTGGGAAGCCAGGGGTGGATGATGTGGACAGGTGGTGGAAGCTTTCAAATAATTTATTTGAAAAAACCCACTTATTTACAGGTCACTCTGACACGTCTGATGTGAAATAAGTGGGTTTATTTGATTTTTAATGGTGGGTTTGAAATGGCGGATTTGGTTTGAAACCGGCCATTAAAAAATGGCGGGTTTTCTTAACTCTGATAAGCCCTATTTATGCTTTTTCTTATCTGCAACAGGAATGTCTTGATCTTGATCACCCAAATCAGTTTCACCTTCAGAATCCATATCATCATACTGAGACACCTTGGGAAATTCTTTATTCATTTATGTTTGCCTTATTTCCCTGGTATAATGTGAGGGGAAAATATCAGGCTTGGATCTTAAAATAAAAACAAGATCAATCAAAAAAGAAACCATCATAAATCAGTAAAAATCTATATTATTTTAAACATTTATAAATAAATATTATATACCTGGAATTTTTATGGGAAACCTGGGATAAATCTGGAAGTGAAGGCATGGAATCTTTTTGCAAATTTGGTTAAATAAAGGAGGTATTGTAACTCATATCAGATTGCGGATTATAATTTTGGGAACATTGATTGGAATTTTGGTTGTATTGGCAAATTTTTGACATTCAGGATATTTTTTTGGCCTTGAGCAGGAATATAATTCTCAGATATTTATACAAAATAGAAAAAAATCAATTACTCATTATAAAAACACATCATAAAATAAAAGCAAAATAAATCAGTATTCATTATTCAGAAGAATTAGCAAAAAGTACAACATACCGTGAGTGCCTGTTGGATAGGGAATCCACTTGAGTTTTTTCTTCAATGTAAGAGTTGTAAGTTTTATATGGTTAGTAGCCTTGAGAATATTGTGGAGGTTCATGAGATTTGTAGATATTATGGAAAAAATTTGGATCTTGATACAGAGAATAGTTTGTTTTTTAGCCCAGGGGATCAAAAAAGGTATCAAATTTTATATTCAAAGAGCTACTGGAAGTATTTTTGTGATTGCATTCAGAGGTTGGGAATGTTGTTTGAGGGGGATTATGAAAATCTTGATGAAAATTGGAGATATTTTAGGCTGAATAATTAGTAACACTTGAATGATCAAAGGGATTCATCAAAGAAGAGGATTGATTGTAGGCAATATTAGTAAGCCTTTTTTGTCAGCCTCCTGGATACCAAGAGCCTTGATATCCTTTAGCTACCAAAGGTTATAGAATAAATAATAAATATATTATTTAATAAATGCAGGAAAAATCTGTAAAATATTTGGATAAAGCTTATTGCCAGGTTAATTGGTTTGGATATGGTTTATTGTTATAAATAAATATAGATAAATTGATTATTAAATATTTTTATAGATGGGCCAAAATTATATTGGGGATCTTTAACACCTCTCTTCAGGGAATTCAGTATGAAAAAACATAGGCCTGGTTACTTTGGGACCTTTAGTTTAAAGGATATTTTTCCCAAAGATAATATGTATATAAAATACATGGTGGAGTGGAAGGTCTTTGTAACAAAGCTGCCACAACAGAGAAAGGATAATAAGACTCACTGTTATATTATTAAATCCTTTGGGTACCTGTTTGGGACATGCACTGGTATAGAGGGGCCAAAATTATATTGGGGATCTTTAACACCTCTCTTCAGGGAATTCAGTATGAAAACACGTAGGTCTGGTTACTTGGGGACCTTTAGTTTAAAGGATATTTTGCCCAAAGATAATATGTATATCAAATACATGGTGGAGTGGAAGGGCTTTTTAACCAAGCTGCAACGACAGAGAAAGGATAATAAGACTCACTGGTATATTATTAAATCTTTTGGGTACCTGTTTGGGACATGCACTGATGGGTTAAACCTGTATACTGGGGTTATAAGGTTTTTCAGCAGTTTAAATATAAAAAAAGGTTGAGGATGGATATTAATAATCAGACTAAAGCCATATATCACTTATTTATCTCTTATAAGTATTTTATTACCTTGGCACGTTGTCTGGATGTAAAAATAACTGGGTCTCTGGGTATCAATATCCTCTAAATAGCTCTTTATTTATAGCTTTTGGAGTCCCAATATTGTCCTTCTGAGGGGTACAGGGGCTCAAAGGGAGGGTCACTGAGGTCAGCAGGGTAATAAGTGGTAGCCTGTCACGTGTCCTTGGTGCTGTAACACGGGTAGCATCTAATTCCACAGGGTATGGGAATTATTTGCCTTTATAATTGATGTTTGGACGTGTGAATAACACTAATCTGTCCTTTTTATTTATTATTTAATTAATTATCCTTATTAAATGTTCCCAGTAAGTTAATAATTATTTTAATAGACATTCCTACGGATATTCTGATGTCAGGTGAGTTCTCATTATGTATTAAATAATTGGAGTAAAGTCATGATATTTATTTTACTCCTTATTTTTGAAATTCAGTTGATTTACTAAAATAATTAGTTAAAAATGTAAGTCATGGGTATTCATGTAATATTTTTACATCATAAGTTTTCTTAGTATGTCACAAAAATGTTGATATCTAGAAATTTTTATAATAGTATATTAAAGTATTTTAATATATTTTTAGAAGTAGTCATTATCTAATTTTCAAAATTTTTGGTACTTTGAATTATATTTTATAAAAAATATGTATAAAGTTTATTTAAGTATTTTTATATAATTTTATGAATTTTTAGACTCTCTGTCATTCAAGGGAACATTGATTACATATGTAGAATGTTCCTGTGTAGGTTGTAGCATGTTTACGCGGTACCTAGGTTTCTCAGGCCGCCTGTCACTTTGTCAACCAGTAGTTCCGCGGCTGCATACTTTTCAGAGGCCCGGGGCTGCATACACAGCTTTGACAGAGTGACAGAGCTGTAGCTCAGCCGCGCCTGGGTGCATTGGGTGCCGCGGCTGCGTGCAGGAATTGTGAAAGAACACATTTATGTCTGTAACTCCTAAAATATACACAAAACCTCAATTCTGACTGAATTTTAGGTGTGAAACCTCTACGTGAGAATACATGTGAAAAATTTAATTGGCCAAAAAGTTCAATAGTGGTGCTGTGGTATTTTGGTCTTTCTTTTTCATAATTATTTAAAAATATAAGGAGTTGGATTTCAAGGATGGGGTCAGTGAGTTACCCTACCTAATTTTGGTTGGAAAATCCATTTTCGCAATAATATTTATGGTTTTCCTTCTCCTTCTTAGGTTAATTTTATTATTATTATGTTTTTTTTGTTACTTTTGAAGCTTTCTCTGCAATAGTAGCAAGCTGACATTTTTTGAGATAGATATTTTCTTCTCTTTATTTCATAATAATGATTATTGCATCTTTTAGTGGTATCCATTTTGTAATATTTTGATTATTGAGTATTTGGGTGGGTAAAGGGGCTGTGGTGAGAGGATTTTGATAAATATATGTATTTTGAGGACAGAAAAGATAATTTGAGAGTAACCTTTCACCACTTTTAAGAATAAATCCTTTTGAAAGAAATTAAAATAGACAATAATACAGTTCAAACATTAATATTCTTACCAAAATGTACATGAAATGATTCAAAAAAATTAAACAAATAATGATCAAAGTCTTGATTATGAAAAAAACTTAGTTTTCATTTTTTCAAATAACTCTAAAATAGACATCAAGAAATAAAAATTTTCAACATTTGAAACTACATACAAAAACCCCCCAAAAAAAGAAAAAAATACCAAAAAAGTCAAAAAAAAAATATTAAAAAGATAGAAAAAAGGGTAAATAAATGAAACAAATAAAAAATTTGGGGGGAAGACCAGCACAGCCTCACCCGAATCTGGGTGAGGTTGGAACCTCCAGTGAAACTTTTTTCAATTTTGAATACATAATAATAATCATGATAGGGCATATCAGAGTTAAGCAAACATGGCGGGTTTCAAACCAAATCTGCCATTTCAGACCACCATTAAAAATCAAAAAAAAACACTTATTTCACATCAGACGTGTCAGAGTTACCTGGAAATAAGTGGTTTTTTTCAAGTAAAGTATATAATGGCTTCCACCACCTTTCCACTTCATACACCCCTGGTTTTCCACCTCCACCAACCTCCAAAAAATTTTCCCTCCAACCTCATCTGAAAAAAATTTGATTCATTGCTTTTCATCTCTTTGCTGGTATCCTCATCACTTCATTGCTTTTGTTGCATCCAGCTAACTCTCATCACATCAAAATCCAGCTAACTCTCATTGCATCACTATCCTCATTGCTTCATCATTCTCATCACTTAATCACTCTCATTACTTTATTGCTTTCATCACATCCAGCTAACTATCATTGAATCACTATCCTCATCACCTCATCACTCTCATCACTTTATTGCTTTCATCACATCCTAACTCTCATTTCTTTATCCCTCTTTCCACTTCATCACTCTCATCTATTCCCATCCTCTTTTCTTCATCACTCTCATCCCCTCATCACTTCATAACTCTCATCACTTCATCACTCTCATCAATTCATCACTCTAATTGCTTCATCACTTCATCCCTCACTCTTTTTAAATGGCCCCTCAGAAATCCTCCCCCCACAAGTCCACTAAACAATCCAATGGACCAAAGCAAACATCCCCCAGGAACTCAACATCCAACAATTCTCCCCCATCAGCTTCCACAGGCTCAATTCAGCTCAAGAGAGCTGATCACATCATCCAGGTAAACTGGCTCAAAATTCTATCCAACTACAATGCTTGCTTTGGATCCAACAATGAAACACGGGTTGGCCAACCTCCTTCCTCTAAGGTTAGTGGTTATCTCCTGATGGCCAATGAACTCAAGATTAAAACCAAAGTTAGGCAGGATCTTTCATCCAAAAAGATACATGAGCAATTCAAGAACTATTGAAAAAAGTAAAAAAAAATCCCACTCAATGTCAATCTCCACTGGATTTGGTATCACAAACTCCAATAAAGCAAAGGGAATCAACTTGGTGGTTGATAATTGTGAGATTTTTGGTTGAATGCTCCGGTCAAGAGACTAAAGAGATGAGGAGGAAGAATCTTGTGACGCCAAGAGTAGCGGATCAGGGAGTCAAAAGGGGGGCACTCTGGTTCAAGAATCTGTATGAACTGATGGTTTAATTTCTCTTGTCGGGCTTCAGACTTAGATAGACTAAGTACATCAGAGGCTGACAAGTGGTTGAAAGGAAATATAATGAATAAGTATAATGAATATTTAATACCGGACCATTTAGAGTCCGAACAACTTGGGGGACCACTTCAGGCAGGATAGGGACTAATGAGCAACATGGATTGAGATGAAGAATTCACTAGAGTTATAAATAATCAGTATAACATAAAGAAATCACTAGACTGCAATACTCATGAGAAAGACAATAGAAATGGTGCACTAGGAACAATGATAAAAATGTCACTAGAACAATAACAAACACTGTATTGTATAAAGAACACACTAGAAAAAGTCACTCAAGAGCATAGGGGATGGCCCACTTAGATTCCAGATAAAGATGCCACTAGACCTATAACTAACCAGTATAGAATAAAGAGCACACTACACTTGAACACTTACAAGGCAATAATAGAGTATGAAATTTAAAGCTTGATGAATGATTTCACTCAAGTATTAGGCAACTCATATCACAAGACAAGAATTCTTGCAATAATTTGGACTCCATTTGTCCTTTTTATTTTCAAATGGATGAAATCTTTAGAAAGAAGGCCAAAATCACCCCTTTAGCAGCTTTTGATGCCCAACAATCAGATTCACTTGATGCTGAGGACCTGGCTGTGGATGCTTGGCCTAGAAATGATGATCACAATGAAACCTATGAGTGGCGCCAATCTGATTTGGAGGGGCATATTCCAACAGAATCAGCTCCAATCACATCTAGATAAGCATTGATCAAAAATTAAAACCCTTCCTTGGACCCCTAACTTCCTTCTGTGGATTTCTCTCTTCCTGGGGTGGAAGAACTTAAAAACTTGGCCAACAAGGAGCAAGTTATTCTTGTATCACCACCATTGTCATCATCTGCTCAAGTAAGGAACCAAGATCTTCTCTCTTCTTTCTGGTTAATCCTGACTGATTTAGATTGTAAAAAACAGTCTCATCCATTCCTGAATGGCCAAATACTCAAGCCAATGGGGCCTTCCACATCCCCTTCAAATGAGAGCAATGATTTTCCCACACAAACCTCCTTTGAAAAGGGAAAGTGAAAGGCCTCCAATTTCAGCAAAATCAACCCCAATATCATTCAAAAGAGGAGAAACACTTCAAATTTTTGGGGGTTTGAGGAGATCATGAAGAAGCAAGATTCCAGTAAGCCCATTGGAATCTGCTTGTTTTCCAAAACAAGCTCATTCCTATTCCCCTCAGAAAAACAGTGAAATTATAAATTCAATCTGAAAAACTTCAGTTTGGAAAGGAGAAGTGGGATTGTCAACTGTCCATTAATTTTCAAAATCAGAAAGCCAAGATTTTGGCTCATCAACAAAAATTGGATGCTGAGTGGAAGTTGAAACAGGATGAGCTAGAATTTCAAAAAGAGGAAAAGGAGAAGGATCAACAGCAAGCACAACTGGATATGGAGAGGGAAATAATCTCAAAAGAAAAAAAGGATAAGTTTTCAATGGCTGCAGCATACATTGGTAGCAGAAGAACAGTAGATGAATTAAAGCAGATTACTCAAATTCTGGGCTTGTAAATATATTTTCTCTGATGAAAAACTTAAAAAGGAAAAAATAAAATTATTTTTGATTACAACAATGGTTACAAGGCTTAAAACTATTTTTAACCCCACCAATGAACAAATATTTTTTGTTTTTATCTATATTTTTTTTCCTAGAGTATATTTTACCACTCGCCAAGTCCCTGCAAATTTTTTGATTTGTTTTGTTAATTTGCATGGAAATGGCCATTCTGGTATTGGTGGCCGTGTCCACAGCAGGAAATTTACAGTGCTTGTACTGATTTGCTGCCAAAAACATTTTCACTATACCTTTTTGCTTTAAATCAATTCCAAACCCCAGGTCTGGAAATACAAATTTGCTGCTGACACTTGAAATTCATCTGTGGTTTCAATAAGTTTTCCATTTTATTTCTTGGTTGGAACTTCAAGTAAAAAGGAATATCCCATGATTTTACCTCTTTCAATGTGAGGTGAGTTGTAAAAAGAGTTGGATGTGAAAGTGAGATGCAGAGAGCAGTCAAAGGGTGTAGGCTGGAAACCAAATTCCAGAGATGAGAAGGAGGGGATGCAGTTGTCCCTCATCATTTCACAGTTTGATTAAAAGGGAATTCTGACCAAATTTCAAAACATTTTTCCTAAAATTTGAGAGAATTTTTTGGCCTTAAGGTTGAGACAAGTGTACTCTTGAGGGGATGATTGAATAGATGATTTCTTCACATAGCATCCAAATAGATCAAAGGGGTGCATTGATTTTTTCCATCCAATTGCCCACATTTTTTCACCCCAAAATCTTGAGGGATCAACAGTGTTGACAAATTTCTTTTTCTGGTGAAGGAAAGTTGTCACAAAGTTGATTTCCTTCTTGTTTTGGTCCAAAAGTTTATCCAACAGGACACATTCAATTATTGCAAAAAGACCCTTGTGATCAGAATTATTGAGAACAATTACTTTGCCATGGGTGAATAAATGGAATTTCTTTATTGTCTGCTTGGAATGTTCAAACTCAGTAGGTGAGGTTTTTCAATTGTTCTTTTTATTTTTGGCAGTGATGGCAGGATACAGATCCAAAGGTTTTAGTTTCCGTCCAGACCATACAACCTTTTCATCAATGCCCCCCTCTGCAAGTTCCAAACAGATTTCTGATGCCCTCATTTTATCCCTCTTTTGCTTCAAATCCCTCTGCTTGCCACCTCTCTTTATGTTTTTCACCTCATCTTGTTCCCTCCTAGGCAAATTCTCTGCTTGGGGTGAGGATCAAGAAGGGATTCAATTTGGAGTATAGCATTGTGAGTGCGGTGGGAGAAGCAAGAGAATGGAAGCAAAAGGGGTCAAAGAAGGTTGAAAAAACCCATGTCAGTCACGTGATGACAAAAATAATTTAAAAAAACAAAAAAAATACCAGAGTGTTAAAAAACAGGCTGGGGTCAGTGGGCCAGGGAGGATGGGGAAGGCTGGGCTTGATTGGCTGTGGAGTAGGTGGGGCTCTGTTGGCTGGGAAGGACAAGGGGGGTGGCTTGGTCAGCTGGTCATCAGGGGGTTGGGAAGGGGCTGGCAGCAAGCAAGGAGGGGGGGTGGCTGGAGTGCGCAGGGGGAGGCCAGCCGTTGGCGGGGGCTGTCAGCAAGCGCAAAGCAAGGGGGTGGCTGTTGGCCTTTGAAAGCCAAGGGGGGGAGGCAACCATTGGCGTTGTGGTGCTCCAAAACCTAACCTATAGCCATCAGACCCACTTTTCTAGTATAAGGACAGCTCCAATCATCAAACAGACCTCAAAATTGGATTCTACACCAAACACCAAAAATAACCCCTAGTCACTCAGCCAAAGTACCCTTCTATCTCTCATGTTTTAGAAGATACAGATAAAATCAACCCTGGCCTACCCATCCCCCTACCAGGTTTCACACATCAGTGAAAGTTCATGGACATACCCTGGATGCCTTCAAGTACATACACCATAAATTACAACCCATACAGCACCAAACAAATCACCACACCTGTATACACAGCAATATGTGCAAGGCACTGCATGCAGCACCAAACAAACAGCTGTATACAGAACAAAATATATGCAAGGCACTGCGTGAAGGACCAAACAAATGACCCACCACCACTATACAGAAGTAATATATGCAGGGGGCACCTGTATCAAGGCAGCACAGCAATGCATGCAAGGGTGTACATGCATGTAGATCCTGCACAGCCTCCTCCTCTGACCAGCCAAAATGCCTCATGAACTGTATTCACAGTACTAGGGAGACACTCAGGGGAAGCCCTGAGGGCAGGATTGTCTATAAATAGAGGGCCTCTCTCCCCCATCCAGGTCCCATCAAGATCCCCCCATCATCCCCTCCAGGGATCACCATGCCTCCTAGGCTAGGCACCTTTAACCCATACTTTTACCATCCTCAACCATTATCCCATAACCCATACTGTAACCATCACCAGTCCCATATCCCATACCATCACCATCACCATCACCATCACCATCATCATCATCATCAACCACCACCATTGCCCTGGACCATCCATCATCATCAACACATACTTTTGACCATGACCCAACCCAATAACCCATAATTTTGACCATCCACCACCACCATTATTTAACCAATACCCTATACATTTGAACATCACCACCATGTCCCCATAACTTGAACATCACCAAGCATCACCACATACCTTGGCCATCAATCATCATCATCCATCTATAATCACTTCCATCATCATCATCATCATCATCCATCATCACCTACCTCAACCACCATCATCTTCATCATCAATCATCATCAACCATCATCATCACCTACCTCATCCATCATCATCATCATCAATCATCTCCAACCATCACCATAATTTATCAAGTATAGGCTCAACCATTTCAATTTTATCAATCATCACCTGTAACATCAAAGGAGTATTCATTAGTAACCAATCAAACAAGAATAAAGGATAAGACAAGATAAAAGATTCTTCCCTTACTCAGCTTCTATAGCCTCAGTGAACCATCTGTTCCACCATTTCTTCTTTATCAAGCTTGAATACATTGATCCTAGTTATGATAGAGACTACTATAGTAGTAACTCTATCTGAAAATCAGCCACCAATCTCTTTTCTTTTATTGTTGTGAGACTACTATAGTACTTAGAGAGACAGGCAATTCAAAAACGCCCTTATTATTCTTCTATCATATCAATAGTTTTAGTACTAAATTCCCCCTCAAGTGACTTCCAGAAAGCTATTTGATACTTTTTTACCCAATCCCAAAGGAGTCTCCACAGCGTTGGCATTGGCAAGCCAAGGGGGGGGGCAAGAGGGGGGGGGGGTAGCAAGAGGGGGGGGAGCAAGGGGGTTGCTGTGTCTGTCAGCATTGGTGAGCCAAGGGGGGGGCAAGAGGGGGGGGAGCAAGGGGGTTGCTGTTGCCATTGGCATTGGCAAGAAAGGGGGGATCTCAGCATTGGCAAGCCAAGGGGAGGGGCAAGAAAGCTGGGGGGGGCAAGAGGAGGGGGGAGCAAGGGGGTTTCTGTGGCCATTGGCGTTGGCAAGCAAGGGGGGTTGTTGGCATTGGCAAGCCAAGGGGGGGCAAGCAAGGTGGGGGGAGCAAGGGGGTCTCTTTGGCTTTTGGCATTGGCAAGCAAGGGGGGATGTTGGTGTTGGCAAGCCAAGGGGGGGCCAAGCAAGGTGGGGGGAGCAAGGGGGTGGCCGTTGGCATTGGGAAGCAAGGAGGGGGGGTGAGAGGGGGGGAGAAAAAGGAGGGTGGCCTTAGTTGGGAGCAAGGGAGAGGGGGTCAGGGGCAGGGAAAAGGGTGATGAGGAGGAGGGGGGGAGCTTATATGGGGAATCAAACAAGGAGGTGAGGTGGGGGGGGGCTGAAGGGGGATGGAGGGGGATGGATGTCAGTATTGAATGATGGGGAGGATGAGGAGGAGAGGGGGAAGCTTACCAGGTGTGTTGGTGAGGTGAAGGTGGTGGTTGAGGAGGAGAGTGGACCGGTGGTTTGGTGGGGTGAGGTGTTGGGTCTTTTTTGTCCAATTCCACAAAAAGAGAAAATAAAAACCCCCTGAGTGAGTCAGCCTAGGATTCTTGGTTGAACAACCAAAAACAAAAAAATACAGTGAAGGGATTTTCTACATAATTCAAAATCAAACATTACTCATCAAAGTGAGCAAGTGTGAGAGTTATAATCCTTTCTCTCATATAAGAAGATGAGGGATGACTTGAGGCAGATTCAGAATATCACCTTCAAATATTTTGTCCCATTCATCTTTGATGTTGGCCAAAAGTTTGTGAAGGATTACACAAGTGATAATCCAGTTGATGAGGAACTTCATGTCTTTGGGGTTTTGAAGCTGGTTTCACATTTCTCTTAAGCTGGCCCATCTTCCTTTCAGGACTCCTATTGCATGCTCAATCCAAACTTGTGATTGGGCAAGATGATAGTTGAAATTGGTTTTTCCTTGATCATTGGATGAAACATTCTGGTATTCTGGAACCACATATTTCCCAGTAGCATAAGCTGAATTGGCCAGAAGGTATTGATCTTGGTCAAAGTAGTTCTCTGGTTTTTGGGCAATCCCCATCCAATTGAAAACATATGAATCATGACAAGAACCTGGAAGGACAGTGTGGAGGGATATGAACTTATTGTTGTTATCACAAACAAGTTGTAGGGCCACAGAGTATCTAAACAAAGAGATGCAATGTATTTAGTCAGTGTGTGATCCAAAGTTTTATCAAAGTCATTGGCATTGGAAAAGAATGAATCAATTTCCTCTTTTTCCAATCAAAATAGTGTTTGCCATCTAGCTTGGGTTTTTGACTCAAGGGGATGGTGGTTCCATCAACAAAACCAATGCAACCTGGAAAGCCTTCTGTCTCCATTACTTGAGATATCTCCTTGTGTTCTTCTTTGGTTGGCCAAGAAAGGACTGAGTGACAGAAAGATAGGATAGCAATCATGACTCTTTTTGTGCATAAGTCAATGGTTACATAACCAACTGAGAATAGATTTTCTAATTGATGAATTGCTGCTCCATTTCCATTGGATCCCATTCTACAAAGAGTAAAAGCCATTTGGATAGCTGGATTTCATTAAGAATTCCAAGAATTGTTCTGGAAGATGTGGTGGTCTTCAATCATCTCCAAAAGTTTTATGAATGAAGGCAATAGATTTTGGAACAGTTGCTGGAAGCTTAATTTGGGGAGGAGATGAAGCTTTTGCATTTCATACATAGGATTGTGGAGAGTTTGTCTTCTTGGAACCATGTATTTCTTTTCTAATAGAGCATTCAAAGCCAGCAAGTTGATTCCAAATTGGAGTCTGAATCAGAGTCTGAATGGGAGTCAAATAGTAACAAAATTTCAGTCAGCTTTTTGGTGTTTTCAACTTTCTGCTGGGAATTTTGATTGGACATTTTGAGATGAGAAAGATGGTGATGGGATGTGGTGTGATGAGATGATGACGGGATTTGTGTGAAGTGATAGAGATTTGAACCAATGGGGATGTGAAGCAATGGAGACAAGATGTGTGTGATGTGATGGAGATGGGATTGGTATGGATTTGCTGAGGCGGAGGTTCCAACAGGTGTTTTGGATGTGATGAATGGTGGATGGATGATGATGCATAAACGGCAGGTTTAATGGCAGGTTTAATGGCAGGTTTGATGTTTGAAATCCTCCATTTTAAAATACACCAGTTAGGAGGTATGTGTATTTCAGAAACCCGCCATTGAAAATGGTGTTTTTTGTCAAAAAAAATTTTTTTTTCTAATGGTGAGTTTGCTAACTCTGATAGGCCCTCATAAATTCAAATTTATATTTATATATAAATTTAAGGCATTATATTTTTCAAACCCCCAATCCTTGATTTTGTGTGGTTTTGAAATCACCACAACATCCCACAATGTCCCCAACCCATGTGGTAATCCTGGATTTCACACAGTTTCGCAGGGTCTTCAAGAATGAAATATATGGGCCTAGGAAGGCTTCTAAAACCTCTTTAAAAGAAAGATGAGAGTTTTTTGGCCAATTTAAAGGCCTTCAAAATTACAACTAAAAAATTGAAAAAAACCGCTTTATGTCTCAAATTTTTTCACATTTTAAAAGCAATTCTTTTTTGAATGTTTGGAAATCTGAATGGAAAAAAAGTTTCCAAATATGAAAGGCAATTCAAATATGATTCTCATATATTTTTAGTTCTTTGTTTCCTCACCAGAAAATGGGATTAACATCATAAATAATACATTCTTTTCAACTTTTTTTTCCTTATCTTTAACAAATTCTTCAAATTTTGAGCTTGCAGTCTTTTAGTGGGAATTGATGAGCGCCCAAGGAAAGTTTAATGTCAAATTCACGGCTCCAGTTGTGTGGGAGTTGGTTAGGGCCCCACACAGCCTGTGGGAGTTGTGTAGGGCCCCTCAACGCATGTGGGCCCATAAACTACTCCAAACAGTTGTTCTAAACATGTGCAACCCCTGGGGGGGCATATACCCCCCATAATGGGCATTTTTGATTTTTTTACCCCTGTACACAACCATGTTATTTATTATTTATTATTTGTTATTTATTATTTATTATTCATTATTTATTATTTATTACTTATTATTTATTACTTATTATTTATTTTTTATTAATTATTAATTATTATTTATTATATATAATTTATTATTTATTATATATAATTTATTATATATAATTTATTATTTATAATTTATTATTTATTATTTATTATTTATTATTTATTATTTATTATTTATTATTTATTATTTATTATTTATTATTATTTATTATTTATTATTATTTATTATTTATTATTTATTATTTATTATTAGGGCGTATCAAAGTTAGCAAACCCGCCATTAGAAACCCGCCATTTTTTTGACAAAACCGCCATTTGTAATGGCGGGTTTCTGAAATACACATACCCCCTAACTGGTGTATTTCAAAATGGCGTGTTTCATGAAAATGGCGGATTTCAATCATCAAACACACCATTAAACCCGCCATTTATGCATCATCATCCATCCACCATCCATCACATCAAAAACACCCATCCACATCAGCAAATCCATACCAGTCCCATCTCCATTGCATCACACACATCTCTATTGTTTTTCACATACCTTCACATACCCATCTTCACACAAATCCCATCATCATCTCATCACCCCACATCACTCACCACCTTTCTCAACATGTCCAATCAAACATCCCGCCAGCAAGTTGAAAACACAAAAAAGCTGACTGAACTTTTGCTACTGTTTGACTCCCATTCAGACTCTGATTCAGACTCCAATTTGGAATCAACTTGGTTAGCTTTAAATTCTCTGTTGGCAAAGCAATACATGGTTCCAAGAATACACACTCTCCATAACCCTATGTATGAAAGGCAAAAGCTTCATCTCATCCCTGACTTAAGCTTCCAGCAACTGTTCTGAACTTTGTTGCCTTCTTTCATGAAACTTTTGGCAATGATTGAAGACCACCACATCTTCCAGAAAAATTCTTGCAATCCTCAACGCGATCCAGCCATCCAACTTGCCTTTGCTTTTTGTAGGTTGGGGTCAAATGGAAATGGAGCAGCAATCCATCGATTGGAAAATCTATTCTCAGTCAGTTACGGAAGCATTGACTTATACACCAAAAGAGTCATGATTGCTATCCTATCTTTCCGTTGCTTGGTCCTTTCATGGCCAACCAAAGAAGAACGCAAGGAGATATCTCAATTAATGGAGACAGAAGGCTTTCCTGGTTGCATTGATTTTGTTGATGGAACCACCATCCCCTTGAGTCAAAAACCCAAGCTAGATGGCAACCACTATTTTGATTGTAAAAAAAGGCAATTGATTCATTTCTTTTCCAATTGCTATGATAAAACTTTGGATCACACACTGACCAAATATGTTCCATCTCTTTGTTTAGATACTCCGTGGCACTACAACTTGTTTGCAATAACAACAAGAAGTTCATCTCCCTCCATGCTGGCCTTCCAGGTTCTTGTCATGATTCATATGTTTTCAATCGGATGCGGATTGCCCAACAACCAGAGATCTACTTTGAACAAGATCAATACCTTCTGGCCGATTTGGCTTATGCTAGTGGGAAATATGTAGTTCCAGCATACCGGAATGTTTCTTCCAATGATCAAGGAAAAACCAATTTTAACTATCATCTTGCCCAATCACGAGTTCGGATTGAGCATGCCATAGGAATTCTGAAAGGAAGATGGGCAAGCTTACGGGAGATGCAAAACCAGCTCCAATGTTCCAAAGATATGAGGTTCCTCATCAACTGGATTATCACTTGTGTAATCCTTCACAACCTTTTGGCCAACATTGAAGATGAATGGGACAAAATATTCCAAGATGATATTCCTGATCCGCCTCAAGTCATCCCTGTCTCATCTGGTCCCTCATCTTCTTCTATGAGAGAGCGGATTCTTCCTCTCACCCTTGCTCACTTTGATGAGTAATTTTTGATTTTGAAATTGGTCAAAATTCCCTTCACCGTATTTTTTTGGTTTTGGTTGTTCACCCAAGATTCATAGGCTGAGTTTTATTTTTATTTTTTTTTTTTAGTGGACTTGAATCCAAAAACACCTCCACCTCAAACCCTGCCACTCACCAAATGCCACCCCCCTCCCCCTCACCACTCAACCCCTTCAACCTCACCCCACTCACTCACCGGTCAAACCCTGCCTCCTCCTCACCAAACCACCTCACTCATCACCACCACCTTCAAAAACTCACCAAAACACCACCACCTTCACTCTTTACCAACCTCACCAACATCCACATCACCAACAACATACCTACCTCCCACCCAACCTCCATCAACCATCAAAGGTCAGTCCCCTCCCCTCATTGAATCACCGTTCTCTTTTTTCACCTGGCTGATCTCCTACCATAACCCTCCCTTTGAACCCCCCCAGGTCCAGCCAGCCAGTCCCCCTCCCCCTCCTCATCCTCTGGTCCATCCTCTGCCCTTGGTGAGTCCCCCCTCCCCTTCATCTTCTTCCTGCCATTGATTGCAAATTGATTGCTCAATCGCTCGATTGATTGCAAATCAATTGGGCAATTGATTGCTCAATCGATTTGCAATCAATTGGCTGATCGTTTGGGCCGATCAATGCAGAGTTTTTGGAGGGTACAGGGAACTGACATTCCCTTTGTTTTTTCTTTGTTTTTGTTTCTTTTTTTTTTAGGTTTTCTAGCTCTGCCAGGTTTTGATTTTCATCTCTTTTTTATTTTTTTAATCCCACCATTTGTTGCCGATAATGAGAACGTTGCTGACATTTGTTTTTTTTTTTTTTATTTGTTTGAACGGTCTTTTTGTTTGTCCAACCCCTTTTTTGATATTGATTCCTACGCTGCCTACCGAACTCAAAATGTTATACAACCATTCAAATTTCACCTTGATCCTCACCTTGGGTGCAGCAAGTGCCTGGGAGGGAGAAAGATGGAAGGAGATGGTATGAAAAACATAAAGAGAGGTGGCAAGCAGAGGAATCGTAGAAAAAGGAGGGCTCAAATGAGGGATTTGGAAATTTCTTTGGAAGTGACTGACAACTGGATCAAGGAAAAGTTTGCCTGGTCTAGACAAAAGCTATGCCCTTTGGATCTGTACCCTGCTATCACAGCTGAAAAGAAAAAGAACCCTTGAAAACCCACCCAGGAATAATTTAAGCAAGCGAAACAGACAATTGGGGCTTTCCACTTCTTCCACCATGGAAAAGTTATTGTTCTTGACCAATCTGATCACCATGCTCTGGTTGCCATCATTGAATTTGTGCCTTTGGATCGACTATCTGAGCAAGATAAGAAAGATATCAACTTTGTGACGACATTCCTTCACTGTTCAAAAAAATTTGTCAACCCAGTTGGTCCCTCAAGATCTTGGGGTGGAAAAATTTGGGCGATTGGTTGGCAAAAATCGATGAACCCTTTGGAGTTATTCGGACGTTATGTGAAGAAATCATCCATTAGATCTTCTCCTCAAGAGTACGCTGTCCTCAACCTGAAGGCCAACAAAGTATCCCGAATTTTAGGACAAATGTTTTGTAATTTGGCCAAACTTGCCTTTGAATCAAACCGTGATACCATGAAGGACAGCAACATCCCCTCTTTCTCTTTGTTGGAATTTGGTTCCAAGCCTACACCTTTTGATTGCTCCCCACACCTCACTTTCACCTTGGATTCTTTTTACAATTCTCCTCATATTGAAAAAGGCAAAATCTCTGGCTATTCCTTTTTACTTGTGGTCCCAACCAAAAAATCAAATGGTCAACTTATTGAAGAACGCATGAATATCAAGTTTTGGACGGTCAATTTGTTTTTCCTGACCTTGGCTTTGGAATTGATTTCAAGCAAAAAGGTATATTCAAAATGGTTTGGGCGGCTAACAAGTACAAGCACTGTACCTTTCCAGCTGTGGACACAGCAACCCATACCAGAATGGCCATGTCACCCCAAATTAATAAAAAAACTCAGAGCACTTTTAGGGACATGAAAAACGCCCAAATTTACTCTAGAGAAAAAAATATCAATAAAAACAAAAAAGATCTGTATATTGGTGGGGTTAAGAATGCTCTCAAACGTTGTTGTAGTAAAAAATAATTTGTTTTTCTTTCATCCATGCAAATATATTTACAAGCCCAGCATTTGAGTAATCTTCTGTATTTCTTCTACCAATCTACCACTGCCAATGCAAGCCAAAGCTACTGATACCTTATCCTTTTTTTTGTTTGCCTGTTGTTCCCTCTCCTTTTCCAGTTGCACTTGCTGCCGATCCTTCTCCTTTTCCTCTTTTTGAAACTCTAGCTCAGCTTGTTTCATCCTCCACTCAGCATCCAATTTTTGTTGATTAGCCAAAGTCTTGGCTTGCTGCTTTTGACCATCCATGGCCAGTTGGCAATCCCACTTTGGCTTTTCAAACTGAAGTTTATCTGATTCAATTTGTGATTTCACTGTTTTTTGGAGGGGAATGGCAATGAGCATGATTTTGAAAGCAAGGATATTGAATCAATCAACTTACATGAACCTTGCTTCTCCATGATTTCTTCAAAGCCCGAAAAACTGGAAGTGTTTCTCCTCTTTTGATGACTTTTGGGGTTGACATTGATGGAATTTGAGGCCTTTTGCTTACCCTTGGAAGAGGAGGTTTGAGTCTGAAAGTCCTCACTAGTATTTGAAGGCGATGTGGGAGGCCCCATTGGCTTGAGTTTTTGGCCAATCAAAAATGGATGAGCCTGTTTTTTTACAATGTAAATCAGTCAGGAGCAACCAGACAGGATTGAAAACAATTTAGTTCCTTACTTGAGCAGATGTTGATGGCAATGGTGATCCAGGAATAACATCCTCCTCATTGGGCAAGTTCTCCAGTTGTTCTGCCCCAGGAAGAGAGCAATCAAAAGAAGGAAGTGAGGGGTCCAAGGTCGGGATTGACTGATCAATCAATACCAAAGTAGAAGTGATTGGAGCCGATTGTGTTTGAATATCCTCCTTGTCATCAGATGGGGGCCACTCCAAGGCCAAGGTTTCATCAAGGTCCCCGTTGGTAGGCTGAGCATCCCCAGCCAAGTCATTGGCATCAACAGAATCGGATTGTTGGGCATCAAAAGCAGCTAGGGGGGTGATGTTGGCCTTCTTTCCAAAGATTTCATCCATTTGAATATAAAAAGGACAAATGGAGTCCAACTTATCAACCACCGAGTTGATTCCTTTGGCTTTGTCCAAGTCGGTGATACCAAAGCCAGTGGAGATAGACATGGAGTGGGCCTTTTTGTACTTGGCTCAATAGTTTTTGAACCGCTCCCTCATCTGTTTGGATGACAGATCCAGCCTAACTTTTGTTTTGTTCTTGAGTTCATTGGCCATCAGGAGATAACCATTGACCTTAGAGGATTGAGGTTGGCCAACCAGTGTTTTGTTGTCGGATCCAAAGCAGGCATTGTAGTTGGAGGGAATTTTCAGCCAGTTTACCAGGATGATGTGATCAGCTCTCTTGAGCTGACTTGAGCCCTTGGAAGCTGATGGGGGAGGATTGTTTGTTGTGGAGTTCCTTGGCGATGTTCTCTTGGGTGTGTTGGACTTGCGGGGGGAGGTTCGCTGAGGGGCCATTTGAAAGAGTAAGGGCTACGCAAGTGATGAGAGCGATAAAGTGATGAGAGTGGTGAAGTTTTGAGAGTGATAAAGTGGATGAAAGTGATCAAGTGATGAGAGTGATGAAGTTTTGAGAGCAATGAAGTGGATGAGAGTGATCAAGTGATGAGAGCAATAAAGTGATGAGAGTGGTCAATCAATTTTATGATGAGGGTGGGGGTAAAAAATTTTCCGATGAGGTTGGAGGTAGAAGGAGGTGGGAAGACAGGGGTGTATGACAAGGACAGGTGGTGGAAGCATTTAAATAATTCATTTGAAAAAACCCACTTATTTCAGGTTAACTTTGACACGTCTGATCTGAAATAAGTGGGTTTTTTTGATTTTTAATGGTGGGTTTGAAATGGCCGATTTGGGTTGAAGCCCACCATTAAAAAATGGCGGGTTTGGTTAACTTTGATACGCCCTATTTATTATAATTTATTATTCATTATTTATAATTTATAATTTATAATTTATAATTTATTATTTATTATTTATTATTTAGTGGAGGCTACACAACTTGATTTTAGTTGTTTAGCATGCCACACAACTCAAATGGGACGTGTAGCATGCCACACGGACCATTTGAGTCGTGTAGCTTGCCACACTGCCCATTTGAGTTGTGTAGAATGCCACATGGCCCATTTGAGTTGTGTATCAAGCCACATGGCTCATTTGAGTTGTGTAGGGTGCCACACATCCCATTGAGTTGTGTACACGACTCAAAGAGTTTTTAATTTAACATTACCCCCAAGGAAATTATGGAAATTATGTGAGTATTTTATTTAGCTTTTCTTTTCAAAAAATTTGTGATTAAAGACACAAAATTGTGATTTTTTTGCTCTAAATTGTTGATTCAATAATTTATAGAAAAAAAGTATGAAAAAATCAGAAAAAAACAAACAAATAACTAAATTTATATAAATTTTTAATACTTTCTTACTTGGTTTTGTGGATGTTTTAGGAGGAAAAAAAATTCAAACCAATTCCCAAGTTATTATGAATAAAATCATCCCATTTTTGTCATTCCTTGCTAGCAAAAGCCTTCCAAAGGGGATCTGATTGGGGAGCTTTGACAATTTGTGATTCTAGCAGACAGAAACTATGTGTATAAAATCTTCCAAAATAATTAAACATATGGGAGAAGTTTGAGAATTGGTGGTTTTAGGGGAATTGAGGGGAAAATAATTTGATGGCATAAACTTAGATAAAAGTACCACTGGCCTTTTTTATTTATCTTCCAGCATGACACCCTCCTATTTTAGAGATGCTGGTATTTCCAAAATGCAGGTGCTTGCTTTCAGCATATGAAAGAAATTTCCTTTTGAGAGGAAGCCAGTTGCCAAGAAGGTAGTCAGAAGGGGGGTTATTCCAGACTAGGGTGAGTTTGGTAAAATTTTCTTGATATAAATGTTCAGATTTTGATTTGAAAAGCATATTCCAGTGTTTTCTATGAATATCATCCATTGTTCTTCAGATTTAAATTGTTTTCTACAACGTGTTTGAATTTCTTTGAAGATAGGCCAGATACAGAGTAAATGATGAGAGTTGGTAAATACAGTTTCAATGGAATGAATCAGGGCTTGCTCTTTGTCAGTCAAAATGACTTTGTGCTCTTCATATTCTAATACTTTATGAATTTATGTGACATTCCATTGATATTATTCCTTTTTTTTTTGGGAGAGGAAACAGAAACAAACATAGAATGTTCTAGCACAATTCTTTATTCCAAAAATGTGAAGAAGAGGTGTGGAAAATTTGTTGGTTTTACAGGTAAAGTTCAAAATTAACACTGATGGAAAGAGTTTGATTAAATTTATAGAATAAGGGTGAGAAATGTATAAATAACTAATATGACCATTTTTATTATTGATTTTCATATTTATAAGATGAGTTTCTCAATTCCATTATTAGACCTTCAATGTTTTATTGTCACAACCGCTGTGGAAACTTAAGAAGGGTTACCTTCGCCAGTTGTCCTGAGTTCCGGAAGTTATTGGTCTAGCATCTGTAAGATGATTGGGCGCGATGAGTTTTAAGAAGAGAGAGTGATGACATGATGAAATTCCTTCCTAATCTTCCTCTTTCCTTCCTTCTCCTCCCGTAAGGTGATGATGATCCTCCCCAACCCAGAGTTGAGGGTGAGGTCTTGAGTCCTCCCCCTCAACCCTAGCCTAAGTACAACCACAAACAACAAGAAAGAGTGATGAAATACAACCCTAAGCCGCAGAACCCTAGCCCAACCCTATCCCTCCATCCCTCGCCATTACCCGCGCCCTTTGGTATTAACATATCCCGGTTTGTCCTTCTCATGGCGCGGCCCTCTGCCGCGCCCTACTCGGAGCTACCCGTGTTTCCGTCCGCGCCGTCTGCAGATCCCACGATCCGCGGGTCGGCCCACGCTTATGCCCGCGCGGGCCTCCCCAGCGCGTATAGCCCATGATCGCCCCGCCCTCGCCTTCCGGACTAGCCACCCGCAAGCTTGGTTGGGCTGGCTCCATCACTTGGTCCGCTTCTCCTGGGCGGGTCGCGGCCTGGCGCCGCCTAAGGTAGGCCCGACCCATACCTGGTGCTGAGCCCCGCAGCCCCTACTGCTGAGCCCGCAGCAGGCACTGCTGAGACCGCGCGCACGCCAGATGCTGAGCCCAACCTACCCAACTGCTGAGCGCGCAGCCCGCGATGCAGCTCTCAATCCGGGGTTATAAATACGACACCACACCGCTCCTGGCATTCATGGGGCTGAAGGCACAGGCACTACTGCTCACAAAACTCAGGATGGAGATAAGAGATTTTTTTCAAAGGAGAGGAGACGTAGAGGAACAACAATAATGAAGAGGAGAATCCAGGAGTAAGGCTCTGAAGGAGGTTGAAAAATGAATCCTATAAGAGTAACACCAAAGGGGTAGGTGATATGAGTAAGGGTAGGCTGGTTGGCTTTCTTGTGCTGAGATGACAACTATTGGAAGAGAGACTAACCAATAAGAATTAGTATACTAATTCCTTGAGGGGAATTAGTCCAGGAAGGGAGGAGGGGCCAGTATACGTGAGAACTTAGAGGAGGCCTTGAGGAGGGATGACTGGTGTTGGGCTGGAATACCCCATGGAATTACATATTGACCAATTGGGCTGGAGGCTGTGGCTTGAAATATTGAGTAATGGGCCTGTCCAGAAAGGGCATGTGCTGAACTGGAGTATGGGTTTTCAAGCCAGGAGTATGTACTATGGATTTACTGTATGTAATTCTCATACCAGATAGAGTTGAAGGAGAGATGAGGATGCACCAAGCCATAGAGAGGTGGAAGGTATGCCTGGGAGATTACCTAAGGACTGCAGGTAATGCAGAAGGATACTTCAGGAGGTGTAACATTTCAATCCACAGGTGGAAGGTAGATTTTACTGATGACTGAGATTGGCTGAGGTTTGAGTATGGCTGAGAAGACTGAGTCAAGTTGTGGTTATGACAGTACCCCCCAGAAGAGGAAGGGGTAGCTCCTTATACCCATAAGAAGAGTTGAGAGTAGATTGAGATCTTCACCACGACTGAACTGTCTTTCCCCCCACCATATCCATCGCCATCACCACCTTACAGCTACCCATCAATATCATCCTACAACAGATTGTCCACCTCCTCATTCACCATGGAAGTTACCAATGGTTATCACCCTGTCAACCAATACTTTCCCCAATGCTCCAGATGTGTTGAAACTGAGAAGATCTGCATCACCAGAATCACCCCCAAGTCAGGGAAGTTTGATTACCATCAAAGATACAAGAGACCGTGTTCTGGAGCCCATGAAGTTGGAAGGAAGGTACTTGGACCAGTTTTTTGGGTGAAGGATTAAATTTCTCCCAAATTTGAAGTGAAAGAGGCACCTGAAAACTCAAGTGTTTCCCTAGGAGTGGAAAGTAGGGTAGTTCCATCAGATGGTGATTGGTTCTGATCTTCTGATCTCTGGAAGGCTTTCTTCTTATAGGAGTTGGTTTTTTTCTGTTCCCAGTTGAGGAATTGAAGGATAAGATGAAGAGATGGAGAAATTTTGACTGTATTTGAGGAAGAAAGGCCAATTGGCCCTGGACAGTACATCAAAAAAGAACGTGGCATGTTTGAAGGCAATGGATATCTTTTGGGGTAAGCCGTATTCTTTGTCAATTAGTTTGATTGAGGATCCCAAAGTTTTAGGGCACCAATCACACCTTTGTCAAAGCAATGTTGAAGCCATTTAAGCCATTCAAACCACTTTCAAAGCGGTCAAAGCAAGTTAAAGTTCCATCAAACTGGTCAAATTTTGAAGAGTTCAAGTCTAATTGGTCAAATTTCAACAATGGAGGGTCAAACCTGTTGAAGTTCAATGTAGTGTGGTCAAAGCCAGAAAACCTTGTCAAAGGACTATTAAAGCGTTTGTTGTCCAGTCAAAGCATGATCAAAGTAGCGGGAAAGGAGTCAAAGAGGCCTCAAAGGGTCAAAGAGACATCAAAGTTTGAACTTTGAAAATTTATTGAATCACTGGAAACCTACCTGTTGAAGCAACCTCTGGCCCTGTTAAAGCCAGAACCGTCAAATTCAAAGACAATTTTGAGGAGATGGAGGAGGATGAAGATGAGGATGCTCCTGGAGAGCCTGATGAAGAGGAATTCAATGAAGAAGGGGGGGAAAGGGAAGGAGAGGGAGAAAATGAAGAAGAAGAAGAATGATTGGAGAAGGTTAAAGGAAAAGGAAAGGAAATGATAGAAATAGAAGAAGGTTCCCCTGGGCTCAAGTCTGTTGGAGAATTGGTTGGAAGGATTTTGGCCAAGGATGGGGTAAGTGGTGAGTTTAGGAAGGTGACCCAGGAGGGCATTGGTTTCTATGCTTGCTCTGGAGAAAAGGTGGTTGGTCCAATGGATGCTTTCAAAGACAATTGGATTGGGAACTTGAAGGAAATTGAGAGGCATCTTGGAAGGTTTTCAAAGGATTCCAGAAGCAATGCCATTTTTGGATGGGTTTTTAATAATGGAGAAGAAGTGGAGAAGAAAAAGTAGAAGGAAAAGGCAAAAAAGGAAGTATTGGAAGAGCTAGAAGACTTTTTATCTTTTTCTGGGGTGACTTATGATTTGGGGGCTACTTCTAAGGATAAAGAAGAATATGAGAGCAGGAAGATCAAGCTGTCTAGTGTTTGGGTGGCTATAATTACTGAGTTGATTGATAAGATTGAAAAGGAGTGGTAGATAGAAATTTTATTTGTTTTATTTTATTTTATCTTTTGTTTTTTTGGATTGATTAAATAGAGATAGGATTGGTTTGGTTTTAAGTGAGAAGAATAGAGTGAGTAAAAGTTTTAAGGAAAAGGGAAGTTGATGGAGGATGGGATGGGTGATTATGAGTATTTGGGTTTTGAAGGGTAAAGTGAGTGGAATTTGTGGAGTAGCTCTGAAAAGTTGGTGAGGTTGGATACTGGTTCCCATGAGGTTCATTCTTCTAAAAAAACTTTCCATTTGACTAAGTAGAGGAGTTTGCCACACTTAATCATGGATTCCAGGATTTGAGACACTTCCCATTCTTCTTGGCCATCAATTTCTACTGATTTTGGAGGTGCTTGGTGACTAGGAGAATTTGGGTCTGAAGAGTAGGGTTTGAGAAGTGAAACATGGAAGAGAGGGTGCATGGAGGACCATTGATCAGGGAGTTGGATTTTGAAAGCATGAGATACTATTTTGTGGGTAATGAGAAAAGGACCCAACCAATCCTCAGAGAGCTTCTTGGAAGGTCTGTTAGTAATGATATTCTTTGGAGATAACAAAACTTTATTCCCAGGAGAAATGCCTTTTGGAATATCTCTTCTATTAAGGTCAGCATAGTACTTATACTTATACATAGTCTCTTTTAACTCTGACTTTAGTTGATTCTGGTTCTTCTGAATCTGATCCAAGTAATTACTAGCAGGTTGATTGTCCAACACATGCAGGAAGTCAAAGCTAGGATGCCTTCCATAGAGGGTGAAGAAAGGTGATTGCTGGGTAGAAGAGTGAACACTGTTGTTGTAAGAGAATTCTTGCAGGGATAGCCAAGTATCCCGGTTATCCTGGTGATAAATGATGTACATTTGAATTTATTGTTCTAGTATCTGATTGAATCTTTTGGTTTGACCATCTGTTTCAGGTTGGTAAGCTGTGGAGAGATTCCTTTGTATCTGTAATTTTTCACAAAATGTTTTCCAGAAAGAAGAGATGAATAGGGAACATTGGTCACTTATAATTTCAGCAGGCAGCCCATGCTTGGAGAAAACATGGCTGATAAAGAGGTTAGCTATTTCAACTGCAGTCAGTTTACCAGTTTTTTTAATGAAGAGGGCAATCTTGGAGAAACAGTCCACAACAACTAGTATAGAATCAAATACATTACAGAGAAGTAGTTGAGAGATGAATTCCATAGAGATAGAAGCCCAAGGGACATTGGGAATTGGAAGAGGTTTGAGCAGTCCTAGTTTCTTTTCATGCCTTGACCTATTCTTGTTGCAAAGGTAGCAGGCTGAAACATATTTCTTAACATTGTTTGACATTCCATTACAGGAGAAAGATCTCTTGATGAGGTTGAGATTCTTCTGTTGGCCAGGGTGACCTGCAAGAGGAGAATTATTTCTTTTATAAATTATTTTTTGTTTAAGGTGGTTAGCTTGGTCAGGTATGACCACTTTACCATGGAACAGGAGTAAGCCACTAAAGGGGTCTAAGGAATAATCAGTCACCTCCTCATTCTCATTCAATATTTTAATGATACCTTGGAGTAACTTTTCAGCTTGTTGACCAGAGGTCAACTCACTCATTTGATTGTCAGCTTGCTACTATTGCAGAGCAAGCTTCAAAGGTAACCAAAATAAAATAAAAATAAGAATATTAAAATTAACTTGAGAAGGAGTAGGAAATCCTTGAATATTATTTCAGAAATAGATTTTCCACCCAAAATTAGGTAGGGTCACTCACTGACCCCACCCTTGAAATCCAACTCCTTATAACTTTAATAATTAAAGAAAGGAAAGACCAAAATACCACAACACCAATATGAGACTTTTTGGCCAATTAAATATTTCACATGTATTTTCACATATAGGTTTCACACCTAAAATTCAGTCGGAATTGAGGTTTTGTGTACATTTTAGGAGTTACATACAGATATGTGATCTTTCACAATTCCTGCATGCAGCCGCGGAAACCAATACACCTGCGCATGGCTGAGCAGCAGCACTGCCACCCTTTCAGCGTACCCTGACCAGCCGTGTAGGCAGCCCCGGGCCTCTGACAAGTAGGCAGCTGTGGGACTACAAGTTGACAGAGTGACAGGTGGCCTGAGAAGCCCAGGTACCATGTAAACATGCTACAACCTACACGGTGTGGTGACCAAATCTGGACACCCTGGACCAGATGCGGAAGATTCAAAAAAAAATTTACAATGCTTTTATTTAGGTGTCATTCAAAAAAAAAAATCACAATTTTTTTTAGTATCACCCCCATCCTCATCAAACACCACCAAGAACTATTTCCATCTCACCATACAACGTCAATGCCCTCCCCAACAAAGCCTAAAAAAGAAAGATTATTCAACCCTCACTCACTCAATCAGTTCTGATGATGTATTGTCTACAATACTTCTTGCTGGTCCTTCTCTTCTTTCACTTTTTCCACCGCACCACACTTCCTCATCTTCCTCTTCCTCATCTTGATGACCATTCAACACAAGCCTTGTGCTTATTGCTTGCTATTACTCTTGGCTATCCTATTATCAACGTGCTCTTGGAATATTGCATTGTTTGATTTTTCACCAACTTATTCTACTGTGCCCACACAGAATTATACTAGTAGCCATTATCCATCAAAATTGATTGCTGACAAGGACTCATCAATATCAATATCATTCCTTTCATCAATCCTTTCATTCTTTCAATCTAACAATTGAGTGCTCACATCCACTCAAAGGATTCATCCAACTGGAGGATTTGAGTCAATCGTAAACTTGAACTCAAAAGATAATCCTCAACCTAAATCAATGAATCAATGTTGGTGTTATTCTAACTCCAGTTGTCTCTTTGATCTGGTGTCAACAGTTGATCTCATAGATTCCAAGGGGAACGCTATTGATCCTCAAGCAAAACAAGCCAGTAACCAATTGGATCAATCCAAAGACAACTCTAAATCTCAATTGGATCCTGTGACTGCAAAGGTTGTCAGCATGAATGATGCCAACAACCAGCATCAAACATCAAGCAAAGACATTGGTACCATTGATTATTGATCATCTTATCAAATTGTAAAATCAAATGGCAAACAGATTAAAACTATGCTGTCTCCTATTTGGAAACCATTCACCAAATTCCCAATCTCATGGTCAGTGGTGACAAATTTGAAAGCTTCTACCATCACTCATCTGATCCTCCACCCAATCCCCCTTGGTCTGCGAGTCGGCCGACATTGACCAATTTCTCAGCCACCGATCCATCAACTTTTTTCCACCCCTTCTGCCTTTGGGTGGGGGTGGAAAAATGTTTTCTACCGCCCGCAGTCACCCGCGGGAAGTCTGGACCATTTTCTTTTCCCGCCCCTTCTGCCTTTGGGCAAGGGGTGGGTGATTCCGGTATTGTCGCACGCGCCTGTCCACAGATGGACGCAGGAGAGGTGAAGAGATGAAATGATCTCACCCCAGTCAGGCAGGCCAAATTTCCCCCGGCCTGCGTGATCAAATTCTTCTGATCACCTAAAAATCTGAAAATCAAAAAAAAAAATATTTCTTTTTCCGCTCCATTTGTAGTATCCCTTGTACATAGTCTAACAGGGCCTCGTGCCCATATAAGGAGGGGCTCTCCCCTGCCTTTTGGAGGAGCAGCACATCCTATCAGCAGATCCTATCAGCACATCAGCACAGGGTATCATCATCATTTTCTCCTTGCAATACATCATCCATGGGGTCTTCATTCCCCTTTATCTGAGACAAAAATCTGGGTATATCTATCATTGCCCCTTGATCCTTGAGCCTCAATACTCAAACCCCTGATCCTTGATCCTTATCACCAACCAATAGCTTTGCTGGTTGAAGAAGAATTTGACTAATTGAATTCTTGAGTGTGTTACACCACTCCTGATCCCCTTTATCCAACCATACTGGTCCTGATCATCCTTTGATTATCTTTCTGGACCCAGTCACGTTTGACTGAAGAGGTTTTATTAAGCTTAAAAACTGGAGTTTTAAACCTCCCTTCATCTTTTATTGAAGTTGAATTCCGCCACACTACTCTTGAGTCCCTTGAGAAGTGTTGGGTTATCCTTGTTTGAATCAGTTATTGTTTTGCTTCTGGAGCTTCATCAAACCATTATCTTTGTCTTGTGTAGCCACCCACAATTATCTGGTACCCTTCAAGCGCTTGATTGCGGAGAGTTGGGAAGGTTCATTGAGAACCTGGAGGTTGTTGGGGATTGAGTTGATCTTTCCTAAGCTTCTGCTGACAACCAGAGCTATTAGCTTGTGGGCGTTGTTACTTACAATTGCCTTGTCTTATTGAACTCTGAACAAACCTTGACTTCTTCTATTCAAGTTTTCCCCGGCACCATCTTGCCTCAGATAGTGTTTTTTCCCCAGCTACCGACTACTATAATCTTTATCCTCTTATATTTGGTCCCCCTTTTACCAGGTTCTGGACTTTGATCTTGGTTACATTTAAATATTTTTGTAAAACTCAGGAGGGCAGCTTAAACAGCACCCTTTTCCCCTCCACAGAACTGCCACGGCCTAGCACCATTTGGAGTTTTACATTTGGTCCCCCGGGCCGGGATTGAACCAGCAACCTTGGGATTTACAGTCCCATCAATCATCAACTTCTAAATCCAATCTCTTTATTTTTTTTCTGTCATCATCTAGATCCATGGAGCCAACTTGTTCTAGAAGTAAGTCCTCCCGATTGTGCACCGCCTGGGCAAGATACTTGTTGTTTTTTGAAAAAACCCTACTCTTGCCACATTTGTGAGCCACTTTGGAAATCTGTTCCTTGGATCTTTTAGGAAAACTTTGTCAAAATGGAATCCACCAGCGACTCTTCTACTTGTCCTAAGATGGTTAAGATCAAGCCCCAGAACAAGAACTTAGGATTCAATGGGACGAATGTGGAATGCTTCTTGGACTCGTACAAGATGGCTGCTTTGGTGGACGGGGCTAGCAAATTTGATATGGCCTACCAGTTATGGTTTTTTATCTCCTCTGATGAAGTTATAAAATCATCAAGTCTTTTGAAGGTTTTGAATGGCATAACTGGACCCTGCTGCAGGGAGCAATTTCGGCTTATTGGGGAAAAATAGATGTAGCACGATTTACTTTGCAGGATCTAGATAACCTTGTCTCCCAGTGAATCTCCAATGGTGGTGTGGCTTCAGCTTCCGATTATCAGTCCTTTAGGAAATCTTGGGATCCCATCCAATCCTACCTTGTCTGAAACAATCACATCAACACAGTGGACAAAATTTGAGTCCGATTTTTCCAATCTTTTTCTCTTGGAGTACAGGAAAGGATCAAGGAATAACTGGTTGAGTCGGCATTCATGATCACTACCAGGGATAATTGATTCAAGCTCCCTGGTTTCCTTATCCTTAGGGGAGTGGTGGATAAAGTCATGAAAGGTCAAACAGCCCTCACTTTTGAAAAGTCTAAAACCGCTGAACCAGTCCATGCCCCCTCTTTCAAAGAGTCAAACAAGATCATGAATAAAATGGAATCTGATTGCAGGCCCAAGAACCCTCAGCCTAACCAAGAAACCGCTACAATGGACAAAATCACTTAACTGCTCAAAGCCTTTGAAAACAAAATGGATCAAAAGATTTCCTCTATTGCTGTTCCTAAACCTTCTAGTTCTGTTCCTAAAAATACTATAGTCTGTTATTATTGCCACAGGGAAGGCCATGGAACTGGTTGATGTCTCAAACTCCAGAAGGAAAAAGACTAGAAATTAGTAGAGCAAAAAGGGAATAACTTTTTTCTTCCTAATGGTGCCCTAATCCCCTTTGATTCATCTTGCCCCATTAGTCATGTGGTGGCCTCTTACCAGCCACCCCCTCCTATGAAGGCATCCTTGGCTTCTGTGGATTTCCAATCTTCTTGTGGTACTCTTCAATCCTGGTATCCCCCAGCTATTTCCGCCTCTTCTCTGGTTGTTACTTACCAATCCGATCCAGCAAGGAAGCAACATGAGGAGCCCAAACCTCATAAAGCTCCTTCCTTGCCAACCTTGATCCTCCAAAAAACACCCAAACAACAATCCTCACCTGAGCCCTCTTCTGATGTAGAAGACATGGAGGTGGAAAAAGAACCACTCATGGAAAGGTCTCAAGATCACCCTGATCCTCCTCCCTCATCTATTAAACCTCCTCAATCCCCCAATCCTGTTCCTGCTTCACCCAATCTTCCTCCCTCCACCAAAGTTTGGTTTGAGAGGGGAATTTCTAAAGATCACCCCAATACTGTGGAAGGGGTATTAAAGAAAATTTCTGATGTTAAAGTTCCTGATTTATCTGTGGCTGAACTCTTATTGATCTCTCCATCTGTTGCTGAAGGAATGACAAAATGGGTTTCTCATTGACATGTGGAAATTGGTCCTGAGGAACTCAAGGTCTCCTCTGGAACTTTGATAGAGGACTCTGGTGGAACAGATCCCTCTTCTGAGTCTATTCTTTACTCATGTCCTCTTGGTTTTCTTCCCTGCCATCTTGGTGAATCTGCTAAAATGGTCTTGCTCCTTGTCAACTCTGGCTCTCAGCTCAACTTGATCTTAGATTCTTTGGCCTGCAAACTGAAACTCAGCCCTATGGTCAGCTTCACCTCTTCAGTTTATGGAATAGGGAATCAGTCTTGCGAATTGGTCAGAATTGTTGAAGACGTCCCAGTCCGGATTGGCCAAAACATTGTTGGAACTTGTCATTTCTGGATCACACGCTTGGATGGACCTATGATCTTGGGTTGACCTTTCCTAATCAATTTTGGAGCAACTCTGATGTTTTCCAATCAAGTTGGGGAGAGAATCCTCCTCCCCAATTCAGATGGTAGAAAAATTGCGGTTCCTCTTTGTTCTTTGGATTCTGGTTGCTGGGAAAGAAATTTCCCCTGTCATTTTCCTAAACAGAAGGATAATTCCAGTTCCTTTCATTTTTTATGGGAGTATTTGATCCTACTAATAGTTTTAGTTCTTTTCAGCCTCAAACTCCAACTCAAGGGTCAACCCTCATCCCCAAGGCCTATTTCTCTTTCTTTACAACAATTTCCTCTGATATCAAAAATATCAAAAATCAAAAACAAAACAAAACGGAAAAATTCAAAAATATTTCTTCTTCATCTGTTGTTTCTTCTTTTCCTTGTACTCTTATTCCTAATCAACCTTCTTTCAGTTCTGGTTCAAATCTCTGCAATGAGTCTAAACTAGATCCCAATCTTGATCCTATTTTTTGTGGCTTTTGTATGGAAGAATATGGGCTTCAGTGGAGGCAAATTGGGGTAGAAGTAAGTCCTCCCAATTGTGCACCACCAGGGTCATCTGCTGCGTTTTGTTGTGAACCTCTACTGTATGCCACATACATGAGCACCTGGGAGGCCTTCTTCATTTTTTTGCAGTCAACTCTAGGATTTTCTTTGGATGGATCAAGATGTTCTTTTCAATTTCCCTCAAGATCAAATGGCCATTTCTTGTGTTCAATCATCTTTCCTTTCTTTTTTTATGACATCAAGCGCAGATGCAGACTAGGGACATTCTGTAAGCTGGGGAGAGATGTGGTGACCAAATCTGGACACCCTGGACCAGATGCGGAAAATTCAAAATTTTTTTTACAATGCTTTTATTTAGGTGTCATTCAAAAAAAAAAAAAATTGAAATTTTTTTTAGTATCACCCCCATCCTCATCAAACACCACCAAGAACTATTTCCATCTCACCATACAACGTCAATGCCCTCCCCTAAAAAGCCTACAAAAGAAAGATTATTCAACCCTCACTCACTCAATCAGTTCTGATGATGTATTGTCTACAATACTTCTTGCTGGTCCTTCTCTTCTTTCCGTTTTTCCACTGCACCACCCTTCCTTGTCTTCCTCTTCCTCATCTTGATGAATTTTCAACACAATCCTTGTGCTTATTGCTTTCTATTACTCTTGGCTATCCTATTATTGACGTGCTCTTGGAATATTGCATTGTTTGATGTTTCACCAACTTATTCTACTGTGCCTACACAGAATTATACTAGTAGCCATGATCCATAAAAATTGATTGCTGACAAGGACTCATCAATATCAATATCATTCCTTTCATTGATCCTTTCATTCTTTCAATCTAACAATTGAGTTCTCACATCCACTCAAAGGAGTCATCCAACTGGAGGATTTGAGTCAATTGTAAACTTGAACTCAAAAGATCATCCTCAACCTAAATCAATGAATCAATGTTGGTGTTATTCTAACTCCAGTTGTCTCTTTGATCTGGTGTCAACAGTTGATCTCATAGATTCCAAGGGGAACGCTATTGATCCTCAAGCAAAACAAGCCAGTAAACAATTGGATCAATCCAAAGACAACTCTAAATCTCAATTGGATCCTGTGACTGCAAAGGTCATCAGCATGAATGATGCCAACAACAAGCATTGAACATCAAGCAAAGACATTGGTACCATTGATTATTGATCATCTTATCAAATTTCAAAATCACGTGGCAAACAGATTAAAACTATGCTGTCTCCTATTTGAAAACCATTCACCAAATTCCCAATCTCACGGTCAGCGGTGACAAATTTGAAAGCTTCTACCATCACTCATCTGATCCTCCACCCAATCCCCCTTGGTCTGCAAGTCGGCCGACATTGACCAATCGCTCAGCCACCAATCCATCAATTTTTTCCCACCCCTTCCGCCTCGGGGTGGGAGTGGAAAAACGTTGTCTACCGCCCGCGGACACCGCAGGAGGTCTGGCCCATTTTCTTTTCCCACACCTTCTGCCTTTGGGCAAGGGGTGGGTAATTCCGGTATTGTCGCGCGCGCCCGTCCACAGAAGGACACGGGAGAGGTGAAGAGATGAAATTATCTCACCCCGGTCAGGCAGGCCGGATTTCCACTGCCCTGCGTGATCAAATTCTTCTGATCACCTAAAAATCTGAAAATCAAAAAAAAAATATATATATATATATATTTCTTTTTCCGCTCCATTTGTGGTATCCCTTGTACATAGTCTAACAGGGCCTCCTGCCCATATAAGAATGGGCTCTCCCCTGCCTTTTAGAGGAGCAGCACATCCTATCAGCAGATCCTATCAGCACATCAGCACAGGGTATCATCATCATTTTCTCCTTGCAATACATTATCCGTGGGGTCTTCATTCCCCTTTATCTGAGACAAAAATCTGGGTATATCTATGATTGCCCCTTGATCCTTGAGCCTCCATACTCAAACCCCTTGATCCTTGATCCTTATCACCAACCAATAGCTTTGATGGTTGAAGAAGAATTGGACTAATTGAATTCTTGAGTGTGTTGCACCACTCCTGATCCCCTTGATCCAACCATACTGGTCCTGATCATCCTTTGATTATCTTTCTGGACCCAGTCACGTTTGACTGAAGAGGTTTTATTAAGCTTAAAACCTGGAGTTTTAAACCTCCCTTCATCTTTTATTGAAGTTGAATTCCACCACGCTACTCTTGAGTCCCTTGAGAAGTGTTGGGTTATCCTTGTTTGAATCAGTTATTGTTTTGCTTCTGGAGCTTCATCAAACCATTAGCTTTGTCTTGTGTAGCCACCCACAGTTATCTGGTACCCTTCAAGCGCTTGATTGCGGAGAGTTGGGCAGGTTCATTGAGAACCTGGAGGTTGTTTGGGATTGAGTTGATCTTTCCTAAGCTTCTGCTGACAACCAGAGCTATTAGCTTGTGGGCGTTGTTACTTACAATTGCCTTGTCTTGTTGAACTCTGAAAAAACCTTGACTTCTTCTATTCAAGTTTTCCCCGGCACCATCTTGCCTCAGATAGTGTTGTTTCCCCAGCTATTGACTACTATAATCTTTATCCTCTTACATTTGGTCCCCCGTTTACCAGGTTCTGGACTTTGATCTTGGTTACATTTAAATATTTTTGTAACACTCAGGACGGCAGCCTAAACAGCACCCTTTTCCCCTCCACAGAACTGCCATGGCCTCGCACTGTTTGGATTCTTACAACAGGAACATTCTACATATCTAATAAATTTTCCTGTGGATATTAGATAGTCTAAAAATACATAAAAGTATACAAAAATACCTAAATAATCTTTATACATATTTTTGTATTAATATAATTAAAAATACCAAAAATGTTGAAAATAAGATAACTACTATTTGTAAAAATATATTGAAATTATGAGAACTTTAAGGCATCAATTTTTTTTGTGAAATACTAAGGAAAATAATGGTGTAAAAATATTACATGAACTCTCATAACTTATATTTTTAAGTAATTATTTTTAGTAAATCAACTGAACTTCAAAAATAAGGAGTAAAATCAATATCACAATTTTACTCCAATCAGTTAATACATAATGAGAACCCACCTGACATCATATTACCTGTAGGAATTTCTATCAAAACAATTATTAACATACTGGGAACATTTACTAAGGATAATTAATTAATAATAGATAATATGGACAGATTAGTGTTATTCACACGTCCAAAACATCAATTAAAAGGTAGAATAATTCCCATACCCTGTGTAATTAGATATTAACCATTCCATAGCACCTAGAACACATGACAGGCTACCACTGGTTTTCCTGCTAGTCTTATTGTCCGTCCCTTTGAGCCCCTGTATCCCTCAGAAGGACAATGTTGTGACTCAAAGAGCTATAAATAATGAGCTCTTTCAAGGATATTGATACCCAGAGACCCAGTCATATTTACATCCAGACACCATTCCAAGGTAATCAAATACTTATAAGAGATAAGTAAGTGATTTATGGCTTTAGTCTGATCAATAATATCCGTCCCCAACCCTTTTTTATTAATTTCAACTTCTGAACAACCTTTTAACCCCAGTAACAGGTTTAAGCCATCAGTGCATGTCCCAAACAGGTACACAAAGGATTTAATAATATACCAGTGAGTCTTATTATCCTTTTTCTGTTGTTGCAGCTTGTTTACAAAGCCCTGCCATTACACCACGTATTTTATATACATATTATCTTTGGGCAATATATCCTTTAAGAATATAAATTAAAGGTTCCAAAGTAACCAGGTGTACGTTTTTTCAAAGTGAATTCCCTGAAGAGAGGTGTTAAATATCCCCAATTTCATTTTGGCCACTCTATTAATTTAATTTAATAATCAATTTATTAATATTGATTTATAATATTAAAACATAAACCAAACCAATTAACCTTGCAATAGCTTTATCCAAATATTTTACAGATTTTTGCTGCATCTATTGAATAATATATTTATTATTTATTCTATCACCTCTGGTAGCTAAAGGACAGCAAGGGTCCTGGCATCCAGGAGGCTAACATTGATTTTCAAGCTTATTAGCAGAAAGAAAGAATATTTTAGAAGCTTCAACTTCATTTTGTTTTAGAAGCTGTTGAAAATTTCCAGGATTCTTTTCAGAATACGGTGTTCCCCCCGCTGGATACACATTGTCCCAACGTGACAGGATAGCTGGGATGGTTGAGAACTTTCCAGGCCTGTAAGTGATCACAAAATTGAATTCAGAGAGGAAATATGCCCAAAAAGTCTTTCTTCTAGTTAGGACCTTGGAAGAAATAAAATACTTCAAAGAGGAATGACCAGTTAGAACTTCAAAGGGGTCAGTAATACTCAAGAGGTAGGAAAGCCATTTCTGGAGAGAAAAGACAATAGCAAGGAGTTCTTTTTCATGGATCTCATAGTTGAGTTTGGTGCTGGACATTTTTCTGCTGTCAAAGGCAATAGGGTGTTTGGTTTTATCAGCAGTCACCTGGTGCAGGAAAGCACCCAGGGCGTAGTCAGTGGCATTAGTTTCAACATAAGTTCTCAGGAGGTGATCAAAATGGCAAAGGACTGGATCTTGGGTGAAAGCTTTCTTGATGTTTTCAAATTTTTTCAAAGCTTCAGGAGTGAGGGAGAAGGGAGAGTTGTTTCCAGCAATGGAGGTTAGATGGGAGACCTTTTTGGATTATTTCTTTATAAACCTGCGATAGAAGTTAGCAAACCCAAGGAAAGACTGTAGGGCCTTTCTGTTTTTAGGAGTAGGCCAGGAAAGGATTGTCTTGACTTTGTTGTTGTACATGAAGATTCCATCCCCTGGTATCACATAGCCTAGGTAGTCCACAGAAGGTGTTTGGAAGTTGCATTTTGAGGGCTTTGCATAGAGCTTATGCTTTCTGATTCTGGTCAGTACTTCACACAGATGAGGGATGTGTTCCTGTAAGTTTTTGGAAAAGATAAGGATATTGTCAAGGTAAACCACCACATAAACTGTGAGGAGATCAGCAAGGATGTCATTGATAAGTTTTTGGAAAGAAGCTGGGGCATTGGTCTGTCCAAAGGGCATGACCAGATATTCATAGCCTCCCAACTGAGATCTGAATTCTATTAAGTGTTCATCCCCTTCCTTGATGCGCAGTAGTTTATAAGCACCTTTGAGATCAATTTTGGTGAAGATAGAAGAACCTGAAAAGACATTCAGTAAGAAATTCATTGGAGGAAGTGGTTAACAGTTCTTCCTGGTGACAGCATTAAGCTTTCAATATTCAACACACAACTGCAAACTCCCATCCTTCTTTTTGAAAAAAAGAACAGGTGCTCCAGTGCTTGAGGTGCTATAATGGATGAAACCTTTCTCTACATTCTCTGCTATGTAGGCTTTTAGGGTTGACTTTTCACTTTGAGACAGCAAATAGATGGGCCCAACTAGAGGAAGATGTTGTTCCAGTTTGATATGGTGATTCTAAGCGTGGTGAGGAGGGAGTTGGTCTGCTTTAAACTTAGAGAAAACATCTAGCAAAGAATGGTAATCAGCAGGAACTTCTTCCAACACAGTTTCTATTTCTTCAGGGTCTTTGTCAATTTCAAACTTTTCCCAGTCAGCTGATTTGTTTTTATGGGGAGTAACAAAAATATTAGAAGTATTCACCAATTGCATGATATGCAAGGATGAATACCTAGATTCCTCCTTCAGAGAAATGGTCAATGGTTCAGTGAATATACAAGCAAGGTGAGACATTCTTGAACTCAATGGGAATTGAATGGAGTTTTGAGGATGAAAAGGTTCTGAAGTGAGGGGGAATGCAATTGACTGCCGTGGCAAAGGCACAGTAGAAGGAAAACCAGTTGAAGGTAGGTTGGCCATTTTGAGTTCAACAAAGTTGGAGGAAAGATTGTCAGTTGGCTGGTATCTTGGTGTGATAATCCCCATCTTCCAGTTTAATTCAGGATTCCAGTGGTGAAGGAAGTTGATTCCCAGGATGAGGTCTTCTGAAAATGGTGCATCAAAAAGGAGAAATTCCCATTCAAAGCTAGGAAAAGAAGGAAGAGAGACCACCCAGGTTGCCTTGTGGGTAATTAGTTGAGAGGGTGACTTTTTGGGACTGAAGTTGAAGAGATGAATATGTTTGCCCAAGGGAATGGGCTTCAAGGAAAAAGTTAGAACCATATTATTAGCCATTAGATATTGAGTAGCACCTGAATCAATCAAAACACTATAACTCAATTCCTTGTGAAAGAGAATAAAATTTAAGCCTTTAGAAAGTTGATCAGAGTAATCTTTTTATATCTTCTGTACCCTAACATAATTAGGGTGATAGTCCTGGAGTACAGCAGGAAAACCACCTGATTGTTTTTTGGCTTGGAGTTAGAGGAAGATTTGGGGTTTGAAGAAGGGTTGGAGACAGGCTTCTTTCTAAATTCATCAATCTTTTGCTTCCCTCCACAAAACATACATGGTCATTCCTTCTGCCTTCTTGCCTTTTCTTCAGCCTTGAGCTTTCAATCAGGGCCTAAGTCTAAGGTAGCTTTGGGATGGGAAGATTGCTTCTTTGCAGATTTGTATTTCTTCTTGGCCTTACCTTTTCCCTTGTCAGACTGAGAGGAATTGGCTTGGGATTGAGAGGAGGTTTGCTGTTTAGAGTGGCTTGGATGAGAAGACTTTTCCTTGACTCATTTGTGGTACCTGTTATTGTAATCTAACACTAAATCCATGAGATCTTGAAGGTTGTCTACAGAACCATTGGAACAAGGTAATTGGTCCAGAATTCAAGAAGGGATTCTTTGGCAAAAGTGGAAGTAGAAGGCTCTATCACCTCATCCAGAAAATTTAGTCATAAGGGATTGAAATTCTGTGATGTGGGTTGAAGCATGTCCAGAGTCCTTCATCTTCAAGTTCACAAGTTACTTTTCTGCTTTAGCTACTTCCAGATGGTTACCAAAGAGGTTATGGAGTTTTTCCATGAAGTGTTGCCAGGAGTTGAGCAGGAATGAAGGCTCTTTGTTGGAGAGGTGAGCCATGTAGGGTTGGATGCAACGGTTTGCGTTCCCAGTGAGATAGGAGACAGCAAACAAAACTTTCCTTCAATCCACACAAAATTTTCCTTCATTGTTTGCAAAGATGAGTTCACAAGCTTGTAGGAAGGGTCTGAGCTTGTTAGGGTTACTGCCTTCAAGGTTTTCTGGAAGTTTCATTAATGGAGCTTTAAAGGTTCCAGAGTGGGAAGTACTGGTTGTTGGAGGTTGAGAGAGTTTAGCTACCACTGAAGTCATGGTTTGAAGCAAGGCTAGGAGGGTAGGGTCCACAGCAGAAGGTTTAGGAGGTTGGCTTTGGGGATCAGGAATTGCAGTTGAGGCAGAAGGCTGGGAAGCTTCTTCCTGAGGTCCAGAGGTTGGTACCTTGAGATTTCTGAGGATCCTCAAATCAAAGCCAGATTCTATGCTTTCTTCCTCCTCTTCCTTTTCCTTGGGGAGAGGAATTAAGCTGGGATTTTACAAAGGGGAATCAAATCCAAAGCCTGCTTGGGGATATTGACCAATAACAAAATTAATAAATTGTCTAACAACAGGAGGAGAAGGAGATAAGGAGGCTCTTGGAGGAGCTGGAGGCAGGATACCAGCATCAATGGTGTTGGAAGCTGGTGCAGGGAGGTTGGAAAAGGTCCTCCCAGGCCCACGGGCTTGAGGAGTATATTGATCTTGATCCTGTACATATAAGGTAGAACCGCGTCCTTGTGCTTCCCTAGTAAGTGGTGGGATGGTGATAATGGAAGTTTTTTCCCTTCAAGGAGGCATGGTTTTGACTTATGCATTATGGAAGTGGCCCAAAAAAAGTACCCAGATAAGAATGAGAAAAAGGATTGGCCACAAAAAATCTTGAGGTCATACAAAATCCTTCAAAGGGCGTAAAAGTGAGTCAAAGTGGGTCAAAGTTGAAGTTCAAAGCATCAAAGTCAAAGATAAAAGCGCCAAATTCAAATTCAAAGATCAAAGTGTGGAAGTTGAGGTTTGAGGTAGGAGTCAAATTTTTTTTCAAATTTTGATGGCGTCTATTGGAGCCTTCAAATTACTGTCAAAGTTCAACATTCCCGTTGCAGCACCAAATTGTTCCGTCAAAGTTGCATTTAAGGGCCAATTTGGGGAGGTGATGGAGGTAGATAAATTCCACAGGGAGATCCTTTGGAAACATGGAGGCCAAACGCGGTTTAGCTCTGTACCATGCAAACCCACAAATATTGTAGTTGGTGTTATCCATGAGATTGAATGGGTTGAGGTAGATGGGTGGAATAGGTCTATTGAGATATAAAGACAGTTAGTGATCAAGGGGAAGGAGTTAGTATAATGTCACAACTGCCCCTGGCATGCAAGGGGCTGAAGGCACAGGCACTACTGCTCACAGAACTCAGGATGGAGATAAGAGATTGATTGTTATGGAGAGGAGACGTAGGGGAACAACAATAATGAAGAGGAGAATCCAGGAGTAAGGCTCTGAAGGAGGTTGACAAATGAATCCTATAAGAGTAACACCAAAGGGGCAGGTGATATGAGTAAGGGTTGGCTGGTTGGCTTTCTTTTGCTGCTATGACACCTATTGGAAGAAGGACTAACCAATAAGAAGTAGTATACTAATTCCTTGAGGGGAATTATTCCTGGAAGGGAAGAGAGGCCAGTATATGTGAGAACTGAGAGGAGGCTTTGAGGAGGTATGACTGGTGTTGGGATGGGATGCCCCATGGCATTACATGTTGACCAATTGGGCTGGAGGCTGTGGCTTGACAGATTGAGTAATGGGCCTGTCCAGAAAGGGCATGTACTGAACTGGAGTATTGGTTGTTGCGCCAGGAGGATGTGCTATGTATTTACTGTATGTAATTCTCATACCAGATAGAGTTGAAGGAGATGAGGATGCACCAAGCCATAGAAAGGAGGAGGGTATTCCTGGGAGATTACATAAGTACTTCAGGGCATGCAGGAGGATAATTCAGGAGGTGCAGCATGTGGATCCAAGGGTGGAAGTTAGAATGTACTGAGGACTGAGATTGGCTGAGGGTTGAGTATGGCTGAGGAGACTGATTCAAGTTTTGGTTATGACAGTTATTTTCTTTTCAGTTTTTGTTTTGAAATTCTTGATCTTTTGTGATAGATTTTACTGAGATTTTTGTGAATGGGAGAATCATAGCAATGCATTAATTAATTGAGTATTTTGAGGGGAGTAACCCCATCTTTGGTTAAAGATTTCACCATATCCTCTTGAGCCCCCTAAATCCTTCTATGAACTGGATGGGTGGATGGATCAGTTTATGGGGGATGAATGTGATTGGGGCATCAGATTTTGATTTCCCAAAGAACAGACTTCTTGTAAAAGCTTCCAGAGAATGTGAAAGGACAGTTTTTTATTCTAGTTTTTGGAATTATTTTGTTATCCAAATTGGGTTTATATTCCCCAGATTTTTCACATTGGTAAGTATGTCTTTGCTCCTTATTATTGGAGAATTTGCTAAAAATTTCATATCCATGGGACTAAGCCCTCTCTTGAACAGCATCCACAAGTTACGCCTTTGAATGATATGATAATTTAGGTGGAGGATCCAAAGGGGTGGAATCATGGGTGTGATCCAATTCAGTTGAAGCAGCAGAGGCAGATAGTAAAAGTGGGTTGATGTGTTGTTGAGACATCTTTTGATTCTGATTTTGATTTTGAAATGGTTTTCTTTAATAAATACTTTGGGGTTTTGAATAGATTATATATAGGGAAAATGAAGAGCTGAATAACTTGAATTTCCTGAACCAACAGACTAGAACAAGAGAGTTGATCAGATGAGAGGAAAGAATGAGAGACAAAAGAAGAGATGATAAAATAATTACAAGTATGAGGAGGAATTCTCACTTGATGCTAGCTGAGAGGAGGAGGCGACGCTAGGAACAACAAGGAACTGTGAGATATGACGGAAGATGAGGAGGCAATGGAGGAGACAGAGACTGGGTCTAATTATGATTTTAAAAAAGGAGCAGCATAAGCGGTCAATAGATTCAGATGGCAGTTTGCGGACAACCTCACATTTGAACAACAATGAAAGGAAATCAAATGTTATGGGCAGCCAGAAGGTTTGAGGTTGAGATGATTGGAAAGGAGAAGTTGATGCAGTACGTAGGTGAGGTTAAGGTTGAGTTGAGGGAGAGATGGGGAGAGAGCAGGTTGAGTTGAGGGAAGTGGATGATGGAAGCAATGGTGGTGAGTTGAGGGAAGTGTTGGAGGTGATTGCAAGCAGAGGGGGTGATTTGAAGCGGGTGGAGATGAGGAGACAAAGGAGAGGAGGATGATTGATGAGGGATGGAACGGGAGTGGATGGAGGAAGCGGATGGGGAAGATCTTTGTGTGGCAGCTGTCTGTGACACAGTTGTAACAGGTGGAAGCGTGCAAGGTGGTTGAGTGTGTCAGGCTGCGTTGAAGGGGAGGTGATCAGTGATTTCCTTTCAACAGAAAAGATTAAGAATTTGAGAGAAAAGAAGAGTTCAGACTTAAATTGGAGGTAAAAACATTTTTTTTGGTTAATTTTTGATGTTGGATTGATTTTTTGATGATTTAAAAAGAAATTAAAAACAAATTTGAGAATAATTTGCTGATTAGTGATTCTTTTTATCTTTGATTGAAATTTTGGATTCAGGGGGGTTGATTTAGTGGGGGTGGAGTGTTGAATTTTATTGGTTGAGTTGTGTTGAGTAGTGCTGTGTGATTGTTTGATTGGTGTTGAGTTGTGATGATTGGTGATGGTGGTGATTATTGGTGTGGTGGGAAGTGGATTCCAGATTTTTTGGTTGCCTTTTAGCCCTTTTTTCCCTCTTAAGTTCTCTTTCAACATTTTCAAATTTTTAAATTTCACAACAAGTAGATTTTAATTTTGGTTTACCATGGCTGGACTGTAAGATCTTTGGCTCAATCCTTGGCTTGGCAATCAGAGCTGCTGTATAATTGACCATGGCCTTTAAAATATCCAATCTAACTTGTTGAGGTTTTCCCATAAGCATGGAACTCAACTTTTTGAACAATTGGGCTTTTTCAAGCAACGGATCTGTGTCATTCTTTCAAAAAGAAAAACAATAATTAATCTTTCAATCCTATAGTTGCTGTCAATCCTGTAATTGGTACCCTTCAAAAACCCAAAAAAGAGAACTTACTTCACTGGAAGGGTCATAGTCTAACCTCCACTACTGAGGATGAACATCCTCATTCAAAAAAATCATCTTTATGCTATTATTTCACCTAAAATGTGGGAACACAGAAATCCTATTGTTTTTGAATAAGACTTTGATCACACCTTGCCACCATGGTTGCACTTTAAATTCTCAAATTGTTTTCCAATGAGTTTAATTGCCTCAATAAACAATTTGTAACCCAAAGGGAAAATTTCTTTTGGAAGAACAGTTCCTAACTTTGTTTGAGAGATTTTAAGTGACACATGCAATGATTTGATCTGGATTTCAATGGTTTCTTCAAGTTGTTTTGACACATCCAAAATTTTCCCCACAGATCCCGCAAATAATTTTTTGAAAGTATCATGGGCCCCTTCTACCCAAGAATTTGTTTTATTTCCAAAGTCAGGTTTGACACAAGTCCACACCATTAAAAAATTCTCTTTGATAGGGAAAATTTTTTGTTCCATATAATAAAGCACATCCTCATGGTCTTTCAAGAAAAACTGTATACAAGTTTCAACATAAGTATTCCCATCCGAGATGAACAGAAGAAGCAATAAATTGGCCTACTCTGATTTCCATGTCATTGAATTCTGCCTCCCCCTTGGTTTTAGAGGCCCCATACTTTTCACGCAGAGTCATAAAGCTTTGCAATCCTTCATCATCATTACTGAAAGAAACTTTGCAATTTTCTTGAATACTTTTAGACAAGTGCTAGGATAACAACTGTCTAGATGACTCAGGGAACCTATGTTCTATAGCACAAATCAGAGATTTTTCACAGTACATCACAAAGACTTTTGGAAGCCTCTCAGGAACATAAGCCAAATCCTTCAATGCATCCAACGCCCAACTGTAGAAATCATATGTTTCCTTTTCTATAAAAACAAACTCCTTTGTGACAGTTTTCCTGTTGGCTTTCATTTCTACAAAAATCAATAGAGGGATGTTGTAACTATTTGTTTTCTAAGTACAATCCAACAAAGCAATATTATGGTATTTTTTGCAAAGTTTTATAGACTCAGTATGAGCCAAGAAAAGGGACCCTAGTTGACCCTCTCCACCAAATTTTGACCTGGAAACCCACTGGGATTCCTGGAGCATTTCTAATAGAAAGTCCATAACACTTTTCCCACCCAGTTCTGCAAGCTTTACCTTCTGCTTAGTGTTATAGATGGTTCTATCATCAATTTATTCTCCATCATCAATCTTGATCAATTTCCTTTTAATTTGCACCGTATTGAGCCCATCTTTCATGCCTTATTTAGGTTTATCCAAGGATTGACCCAAGATTCTCCTCAGTTGAGGATGCACTGATGGGATTTCAGATGTTTGATGATTATTTAGGCAATTTCTAATGGAGAGATGCCATGTGGAATCTTCTACTGTACAAGTTGTATTGATAATGAATTGACACCCAACCTTCCTTGTTTGATTTTGCCTTTGCCATTTGGTGAGGCATGGCCCTTCATATACCGCAAATCTGTCACATGCTAGATTCACATATTTATCCTTCTTTGACTTGAACGTTGTGAATGCGTAGCCACAAATGGCTGCCCATTTTTTAAAATAAATCTTGGATTCTTTCCTACTATCACAGGCGCTCACTGGAGGAGGGTCAAGTGGTTCTGGCACCTCATAGTTACGCCCCACATGGTTATTTTAGTATTTATCAAGCCAAATACTTCTCATTAAATAAAATATGAAATTTGACCCACCACCTTTGGTCAATTTCAGTTGTGAAGAAAAATCTTGTTCCTAAATTTTGACCCTAGATAAGGATGCGATTTGGGCTTCCAATATTTTCTTTTCCAACTCCCTTACCAACTACCCAGATTCCACTAAAAGCTTCATTAACAAAACTTTTAATTAAGTCCTTTAACACAGCCATGTTTCAACCAGGTTGACTTGGGCTTGCCACTGTTCCCATAAACAAACAAAATTCAACAGCAATTTGGTATTCAATTCAATTTTCAATTCAACAACTCCAAAAGTTTGCTCACTTTTGGTTTGAGGAAAATAAAATTATGTGACAAGCAAGTCATGTGTACAATTTTTCACAGGACTTTGTTTTTTTGCCCATAGGCAGAGGGCTTTATTCTCAAGTTTCTTTTTGTGGTCCAATAATAGTCCCACATAGTATGCCACATCCCCAAATTTGGGTTGACGGAACTCAAATGTGGTGCATGGGTGCCTAGGTACCCCAATTGCCCCCAAGTGGCCCATTTGGGGCTATTTTTCCCCAAATGGGCCAGGAAACCAGGTGCAAACCCTGCTCACAACTCATGCATCCCCTGGGGGGTTGCAACCCCCCAGGGAATGTGCAAGGTGTGAGAAACACTGCTTGCTCCTTGTTGAGTTGTGATTTGCCATTTGCAACCCATATGGGTTGTGAACAACAATTCATCCCAGTTTGAAACCCCAGCATTGTGAGGTTAACATTGGCCAAATCAAAAATATAAAATTTAAATATAACATATAAAATATAAAATATAAAATATAAAATATAAAATATAAAATATAAAATATAAAATATAGAATATAAAATATAAAATATAAAATATAAAATATAAAATATAAAATATAAAATATAAAATATAAAATATAAAATATAAAATATAAAATATAAAATATAAAATATAAAATATAAAATATAAAATATAAAATATAAAATATAAAATATAAAATATAAAATATAAAATATAAAATATAAAATATAAAATATAAAATATAAAATATAAAATATAAAATATAAAATATAAAATATAAAATATAAAATATAAAATATAAAATATAAAATATAAAATATAAAATATAAAATATAAAATATAAAATATAAAATATAAAATATAAAATATAAAATATAAAATATAAAATATAAAATATAAAATATAAAATATAAAATATAAAATATAAAATATAAAATATAAAATATAAAATATAAAATATAAAATATAAAATATAAAATATAAAATATAAAATATAAAATATAAAATATAAAATATAAAATATAAAATATAAAATATAAAATATAAAATATAAAATATAAAATATAAAATATAAAATATAAAATATAAAATATAAAATATAAAATATAAAATATAAAATATAAAATATAAAATATAAAATATAAAATATAAAATATAAAATATAAAATATAAAATATAAAATATAAAATATAAAATATAAAATATAAAATATAAAATATAAAATATAAAATATAAAATATAAAATATAAAATATAAAATATAAAATATAAAATATAAAATATAAAATATAAAATATAAAATATAAAATATAAAATATAAAATATAAAATATAAAATATAAAATATAAAATATAAAATATAAAATATAAAATATAAAATATAAAATATAAAATATAAAATATAAAATATAAAATATAAAGGGTGATGTTAAATTCACAACTCCCAGTTGTATGGGAGTTGTGTAGGGCCCTACATGGCCCAATTGACTTGTGGGGGCCCATACACACGTCTAGATGCACCCAAGGGGTTGTCTCAAAGACACAGGACCCCCAAGGGGCCGTATACACCCTGTACACGGGGTATTTGAGCCGTGTACCCCCATACATGGCTGTTTTGAGCTGTTTCCAGGGGTATGTGGCCCCCCAGGGGTTGTGCCAAACTTTTTGGGTCCCCCTGGACCACATTTGGGTTCCATCAACCCAAATTTGGGATCAAGGCTTACTATGTGGGACTTTTGTTACACATCTAGCAATCATAAAGTGACACTAAAATGAAATTAAAGTGAAATCAAGCAAAATTAAAGTGACACTATAGGAAACTGAAAATAAAACATCCCACAAAATTGATCTTTCTCAACTTGAAAGTGAGAAAACTTGGTAATTTTTCAATTGAAGGTTGGATTGAATACTGAAGTAGCACTGCATTTTTTTTGCCTTATGGGAACAGTGGCAAGCCCTCCTGTTAACATGGCCGCTTTCAAGGACCAAATTGGTGCAATGAACAAAGCTGGGGAAAAGAAGGATTTGGGTAATGAATCATTGGAAGCCCCAATTGCATCCTCATCAAGGGTGACAATGGAGGAACAAAATGATTCACAAATGGAAATGACCTCTGGTGTTGGGTAAAATTTTATGTTACTGGTCTTTTCCATATTTAATTTTCTGGAAACTGATGGAGTGAATTCCATCAACATAACTATGTAAATATGACAGATCCACTTGCCCCATTTCCTTCAAGAGGTTTTCCTACTAGGGAAGAAGCACAAAAGTATTGTCAAACATGGGAAATGAAGCATGGTTATGCTTTAACAGTTTTCAACTCAAAGCGTGATAAATATGTGGATTTAGCCTGTGATAGACATGGTTTGTACTCTGGGCAATTGCTCACCAAACATTCAAGGCAAACTCACACAAAGAAGGTTGGGTGCAAGTTTTTAATCCGTTCTAGTCACACAAAGGTGGATACCTTGTGGCAAATCCCCTACAAGAATGATCAACATAACCATGAACCATCTCCTCACCTGAGGAGAATCTCTGGGGTAGTCTTATACAATCTAAAAGAAGGCATGAATGATGGGCTCAATACAATTCAACTCAAAAGAAAATTGAGAAAGATTGATGGTGGCAAATATGTTGATGACCAAACAATATATAAAACTAAGCCTAAGGTAGTGCTTGAATAAATGAAGGGAAAAAGTGTTATGGAGGTCCTCTTTGAACAACTTGGTGATTCAGGTTGGTTTCATTGAGAAAAATTCAGCAGAGAGGGTCACTTGGAGACCCTATTCTTGGCTCACCCAGAGTCATTAAATCTTTGAAAGCAATTCCATCATATAGCTATGATGGATTGTACTTATAAGACAAATAAGCACAAAATCCCTCTATTGCATGTTGTAGGAATTACTTCCAACCAGAAAAATTTCACAAAAGCTCTTTTAACAAGAGGAACGTTTGAGTTCTACAGTTGGTCTGTAAATGCGCTAAAGGAGTTGGCTTATGATCCTGACAGACTTCCAAAAGTCTTTGTGACGGACCGTGAAAAATCTTTGATCCGTGCTCTAGAGCAAATATTCCCTGAGTCAACCAGACAGTGCTGTCAATGGCACTTTTCTAAAAATATACAAGCAAACTGTAAAGTGTGCTTTAATGATGACATTGGAGGGTGGCAAAGCTTTATGTCTCTGTGGGCTAAGTATGGGGCCTGAGTCAGAGGTCAACAACGCAGAACTTAGAGTAAGTGCCAAATCACTACTTCTACTGTTAATCTTGCTAGTTTTGGGTTGCTTACATTATGACTTGTATAAAGTGTTTTTTGGCAGACCGTGAGGATTTACTCAAGTATATGGATCAAAATATCTTCTGTATCAAAGAGATGTTTGTAATGGCTTGGGATTTGAAAAACCCAGAGTTTGGAAATAAAACAACATCTTGGGTTGAAGGGGCCCATGCTACTCTCAAACAATACCTTGCAAAATTGTTGGGAAACATTTTGGATGTTTGGAAAAACCTAGAGGGAAAAGTTTCCAATCAAATTAAATTGGTTCAGAATGCGCTTTACAAATCTCAAATAAATGTTGCAATAGTTCTTCCTATTGAACTGTTACCATTGGGATACAAGGTGTCTTTACAAGGAATCAAACTTTTTGGGAATCAATTAGAGAGGTTAAAGCAGAACCATGATGGGGAAGTGTGCAACAAGTCATACTTGATGACTATGGGTTTGCCCTGTTCCCACCAAATAGGGGACCTACTAGCGTCAACAGGAGCCGTTGTGCCTGAAGAGGTTCATCCTCAGTGGAGGTTGCATTATGACCCTTGCAGTTTGATTTCTTTAAGTTGGTTTAAGTTGGATTGTTTAAATCACTTTTTTATTGATGCTTTTTGAATGATGATTCCTACTTGAATAAAATGATGATTCCCACTTGACTAATATTTGATCCTTTTGAAGTTTTAAAGGTCAATGTTGATGAACTGCTCAATAATTATCAATTCCATGAGAAGCTCAATTCAATGATCTTGAATCATCCTGATCAAGATTATTGCAGGCTGTTGAAGCACTTGATGAAGGAGAAGGCAAATTATCAATCAAAGCCAAGACTTGAACCTAAAGTCTTGCAATCAAGCAGAGGCCATCCAAAATTGAAAGATACCCAGAAAGATCCTTCTTTATTTGAAAAGATTGAAAAGGAACTTAAGCAAGAAAAGAGAAGTAGAAGGGCACCAAAGAAGAGAGGAAAAATGATTGTAAGTCTTTTCTTTTGTGAATGGCTCATTTTTTTGGTTTAATGAACTGATTGAGAGATTTTTATATTCCAAGTCAGGCTCTTCATCTGAATTTCATAGTTCAGTGGAAGAGACTGAAAGTTCATTGGTTTCAGTGCCATTTGAATCTGATTCCTTCTCAAAGGATGAAGCAGACGCAATGGAGGAGTCAAACAGAAGCTCATCTTTGGTGATTGGTGATTCCTTTAATGAGATTACAATTTTGGCCAACTACTTGTTGATTTTAGGAAGTAAATTACCTCAATAAAATGCCTGAGAGCTTTCATAAGTTCTTGGGTGAGGTTTGGGACCCAGTTGGTGATGGAAATTGTGTTTTTAGAGTGATTGCTAAATCACTTGGTTAGTATGAGGATGGATGGTTTAAACTTTGGAAAGATATGCTTGAAAATTTCAGGAAAAATAAGGGGTGCTATTCTAAGATCCTTGGCGGAAGTAAAGATGTTGAAAAGATAGAACAAAGACTTGATTTCAATGACATCAATGAAAAGATTCCCTCTTTGAAATGGCTTTCAAATCTTGACATGGGTCAAATAATGACTGGTACTTATGGAAGACCAATATGTTTCATTTCATTGGAATTATGTTGTTCTTTTACTCCTATGAAAATGGGTGTAAAAGAACAATCAGATCCTATGTTAATTTGCTTTGTTAACAATAACCATTGGGTCTGGTTTGTACTTAAGGGAGATGTGATTTAAATCACGCCCAATATAGTTTCCAAACCATGTTCCATGATTTCTGTAAAAGCAGCTTGTTGGGTTGATCACCTCAAAGATCAACTTGAGTTGTATTCTAACTTATGAATTAATTTCATCATTTGGGTTGGGTCTAACATGCTGATATTTTAATTCTATTAATAGAAAGATTTATCACATTTTGAACATCATTTTGTTGAGTGTTTTGAATTCAAATCATTATGATGAGTGTTTTGAATGAGATTTGAATGTTAAGTCAGTTTAACTTGTGATGGGATCATCTTAACACCAGTTGAACTTGTTTTTTTGGTGTTTTTATTTTAGGGCTGATCAAAAGACTTCTTATATTTTTTGGCTGGTCAAAAGACTGGTATTTTTTTGGAACTTTTACTTTAGGGCTGGTCAAAAGACTTGTGGCATTTTTTGGGCCTTTACTTTAGGGCTAGTCAAGTTGAGCTTGAATTTTTTCACTTGAATCTGAAGACAACCAGTTGGTTGTCTTCAGCATTTATTGTTTTTATTTTTATTTGATTATTTTTACTTACTTTTATTTTACTTATTATTTTTTTGTTTTTTTTAACCAAAAAATCAACCTTTTTGGATCTTTTGGTTGATTTCTGTTTTTTTTTTTGTATTTTTATTTAGTTTATTTTGGTTTATTTTATACCCTTTATTTTTTTTATTTCTTTTATTTTTTTTCCCCACCAGACTTGTAGCCGTGTGGCACGGCTACACAACTACATTTGAGCCTTGTGGGGCTCTACACGGCTCAAATGTGGTTGTGCAGCCACCACACAGAGGTCCAGTGCCGTGTGGAGTACAGCCCAACCACACTCAAATTGTGTGGGGTCTGCACAGCTCAGGTGTAGACGTGTCACACAGCTCAAATGAGCCGTGAATTTAACATCACCCAAATAGAAGATATAAAATATAGAATATAGAATATAAAATATAAAATATAAAATGAAAGATAAAAAATAAAAAATAAAAAATAAAAAATAAAAAATAAAAAATAAAAAATAAAAAATAAAAAATAAAAAATAAAAAATAAAAAATAAAAAATAAAAAATAAAAAATAAAAAATAAAAAATAAAAAATAAAAAATAAAAAATAAAAAATAAAAAATAAAAAATAAAAAATAAAAAATAAAAAATAAAAAATAAAAAATAAAAAATAAAAAATAAAAAATAAAAAATAAAAAATAAAAAATAAAAAATAAAAAATAAAAAATAAAAAATAAAAAATAAAAAATAAAAAATAAAAAATAAAAAATAAAAAATAAAAAATAAAAAATAAAAAATAAAAAATAAAAAATAAAAAATAAAAAATAAAAAATAAAAAATAAAAAATAAAAAATAAAAAATAAAAAATAAAAAATAAAAAATAAAAAATAAAAAATAAAAAATAAAAAATAAAAAATAAAAAATAAAAAATAAAAAATAAAAAATAAAAAATAAAAAATAAAAAATAAAAAATAAAAAATAAAAAATAAAAAATAAAAAATAAAAAATAAAAAATAAAAAATAAAAAATAAAAAATAAAAAATAAAAAATAAAAAATAAAAAATAAAAAATAAAAAATAAAAAATAAAAAATAAAAAATAAAAAATAAAAAATAAAAAATAAAAAATAAAAAATAAAAAATAAAAAATAAAAAATAAAAAATAAAAAATAAAAAATAAAAAATAAAAAATAAAAAATAAAAAATAAAAAATAAAAAATAAAAAATAAAAAATAAAAAATAAAAAATAAAAAATAAAAAATAAAAAATAAAAAATAAAAAATAAAAAATAAAAAATAAAAAATAAAAAATAAAAAATAAAAAATAAAAAATAAAAAATAAAAAATAAAAAATAAAAAATAAAAAATAAAAAATAAAAAATAAAAAATAAAAAATAAAAAATAAAAAATAAAAAATAAAAAATAAAAAATAAAAAATAAAAAATAAAAAATAAAAAATAAAAAATAAAAAATAAAAAATAAAAAATAAAAAATAAAAAATAAAAAATAAAAAATAAAAAATAAAAAATAAAAAATAAAAAATAAAAAATAAAAAATAAAAAATAAAAAATAAAAAATAAAAAATAAAAAATAAAAAATAAAAAATAAAAAATAAAAAATAAAAAATAAAAAATAAAAAATAAAAAATAAAAAATAAAAAATAAAAAATAAAAAATAAAAAATAAAAAATAAAAAATAAAAAATAAAACATAAAAAATAAAAATAAAAAAATAAAAAATAAAAAATAAAAAATAAAAAATAAAAAATAAAAAATAAAAAATAAAAAATAAAAAATAAAAAATAAAAAATAAAAAATAAAAAATAAAAAATAAAAAATAAAAAATAAAAAATAAAAAATAAAAAATAAAAAATAAAAAATAAAAAATAAAAAATAAAAAATAAAAAATAAAAAATAAAAAATAAAAAATAAAAAATAAAAAATAAAAAATAAAAAATAAAAAATAAAAAATAAAAAATAAAAAATAAAAAATAAAAAATAAAAAATAAAAAATAAAAAATAAAAAATAAAAAATAAAAAATAAAAAATAAAAAATAAAAAATAAAAAATAAAAAATAAAAAATAAAAAATAAAAAATAAAAAATAAAAAATAAAAAATAAAAAATAAAAAATAAAAAATAAAAAATAAAAAATAAAAAATAAAAAATAAAAAATAAAAAATAAAAAATAAAAAATAAAAAAATATTATAAAAAGAGTACCAATAAGTATATATTTCAGTAATTTAAACACCTTTTTATATATTTTCCATCTCCTATGATCTTGATTTTTGAACTATTTTACAGTTTCCTCAATCTTCTCCACATACTGTTAACCTACTAGAAAGGAAAATCCTTTGAAATTCTTTTTTACCTGCTTAAACAAAACCTCTTTGAAGATAAATTCAAGATTTGAAATTCAAAACCTCTTCCATCCTTCTCCCTGTGTATCTTGTTTTCCCATACCTCCTTCATGGGCTCAATTCCTTCAAAATCATTTCAAAGAACCTTCCCCAAAATTTCCTTTCAATAATCTTGATTTTTTTTTCTTTCCCCACAAGTAATTCTGTTTACCCTTCCTTTGGATTTTGCTTGGTTAACAGATCATTTGCTTCTTCTTTCTCCATGCATTAAACTATTCCCTATCTTGTTTTCTTTATTACTTCTATTGAGATTTGGATCTTGAAGAACATGAGGGGGGGTTGCAGCATTGGGGTAGAACACATTTTGAATCACATTAAAACAATATTCTTCCAATTATTCCATTCAATTTCTATTCTTTCTCTTTCCTTATTATAAATTTAGACTTACCAAAACTAACCTTTCCAATAAATTTTTCTTTGGGAGCTGGGAATGATTGATAATTTACCCTTGGCAAAATCTTATTGAGTTTTTTATGAGGTTATTTAAGGTAAATCAAAAGCTATTTAATATTGATTTATTGAATTGAATGATGAGAAATTTCTTGTCAAAGCTTGTAGGATCTTTTGTTTTTATACCCAGGAAACTGTCATGCTTTGAACATGAAGGTTTATTTTTTTTTTGCAAACCAATTTTGAAATGTACTCCAGTCACCTCAGTATCTACTTTCAAATCAAAAGCATCATTCCTAATAAAAAGAATTCTGAACACTCAGTTCATCTCTGCTACTACTTTCAAATCCAAAATCACAAAACTCGTTCATATTTAACTATCAAGTTATAATTATCAATTTCTCTTTGAATCTCTTTGATTCCATCTTTGAGTCATAAATTCAAAATTTGTAAGCAAACTTCAAATTTCTTTCATCTCCTCAAATCATCAACTAAAGTGTTCAAAACTGGTTACTCTACTGAGATTTCTTCAACTTGGATTGATTTTATTGAATCATGTTCATCTTTGATGAATCAGTTGGTCACTTTCCTTTCTTGTGAATCACCAATCACTTCATCATCAAATTCCAGTAATTCCCAGAATCTAATCTCTATACCTTCTTCACCTGCATTCCTCATTAATTGTTTTCTCCTTTCTTTTATTCAAGTTTCATCCATGTGAATTTCTTTTTAACTGCCTCACATTACAAAATCTAGCCAGTTTTAAATTTTTTCCCTTGCATTTGACCTGTACTCCCATCATAAAATTCATTATCATCTGGCTTTTCCATATACATATACTATGTGCATCATTACTTCCACGGTAAAGCAGAAATTCCTCAAGGTTCATCTCATCCATAGACTAGGTTGTAGTTTACCTTAAAACCATTAAGCTTCAAGCTGTCAATTCATTCCTTGGTTTGTTAATTTCAAACATTCTTGAATTATATTGAATGTGACAACAAGCTTGTGCCTGTTTCCTTATTGAAACATTTTCCTCAATCCTTGCACCTTACTTTGAAGCTACTGCTTTTGAGTTTGAAGAAGGGACTTCATAACAGCATGATTGATTGTATTCCTGCTTTCTCCCATTTCCACCGCGTCCACCAAATCCTTGCACCTCTGGATTACATGGGCTGGGCCTCTGACAGAACCAAGAGCATGCCAGTTGTTGCTCTTCTTGAGATTTTCAGTTTGGTATGCACTTATTTCTTGTACTCTCTTGAGGAGTTTGATGAAGAGGGGATGCTTCACTCTTCAAATGAAGGTGATTCATTTTACGGCTATGAAGATGGAGAGGGGGGACTTGGGGGTCAATTTTGCATTGGAGGGGATGGGGTAACCATGCCTTGAGCTGCATTGGCTTCAGTGGCGCAAGGGGATATTGCAGGGTAAGCTAAGGGGTAAGAGACAGTGGGCACATTGATGAAAGATTGCCAAGGGGATATGGTGGGTGGACAATTGGAGGGTTTGATGTGGTGGGTGGGTTGAGGTGGAAAGGATCGTGATGGATGGATGATTGATGGCCCAATGGTCCGTCCATAGTAGATATAGGTGGATTATGTATGGAGGTGGGTAAATCCGGTCGAGCTACATGGTGAGCTCCGAAGTTTTCGTAAGTTTGTCGATTTTCGGCCAAGCTTGTGGAGCTGTTTACCTGTTGAGGACCTATTTTCAACACGATTGTGGTTTGGCCTGGGTAAACTTGGCCAACGGGCAGTATCACTGAGACGATTGGAGATGCTCTCAAGGCGGGAGTGATGCAGTGTTACACAAGTCAATCAGCAGAAAGATAAACATACCTTTAGTCCAAGTGTTGAGCAGAACAGCTACCCCGACAACTTGCAAGCTAGTCTTGACATGAAAGGACAAGGCTTGGGAGGAAGATAGAGCAATAACTTATTTGTGTATACAAAAGCACAGTAACGATACAACACCAGACAAATCGTACAAAATTACAACTGAAACGCGGGAAACATTCTGTATGTACATACATGAGCAAAAGCGAATAGAGCTTCGAAAGATTTCCAGAGGAAAAGGTGAACAGAATGCTGAGTCACAATTTATGACTACCCAATCCTGATATTAATGCGGACTCGGTAGTTTCAGATCGCTCACATCCTTCCACGAGCCAATCCTTGGTAATGTAATTGCGGATGGAATCCGCGCAGACGACGACGACATTGACCCCACTGTGTTTCCCGTATTTTTCCCATCCTTCACTACCCACATCATTGGAGTCCACCTGACTGCCATCGGGTGGTTTTAAATAATTCAATGCGGCTGAGATGGCTTGTCCACTGGATCCACCGCATAAAGTACCTTCTAGCTTGATCATCTCGCGTAGAGTTTGAAATGATTCGGGGTCTGACACTTTGATCCATTGATCGATGACAGAATAATCCAGTACGTCCGGCTCAAAATCATAGCCAGTACCCTCGGTCTGATACGATTGAATTCCTGCTTCGTTCAAGCTTTCCGGCTTCGCCAAGATTGATCCGATCGGATCAACTGCGATGGTCTTGACCTGATCGGCACCATAATGTGCCTTCAATCTTCGCGAAACTCCGCTTATCGTTCCTCCAGTTCCTGCGCCGGCAATTAGCAGATCAACAATCCCGCTGGATGGTCGACTTTCACTCGAGGGGGTGTTCTGGATCGCTTGGATGATCTCGAGCCCGGTTGTATCGAAATGAGTCTGTGGATCTTTCGTAAAAAAGGAGGGGAAGAAATACGGCCTGGAATGATCAGGCCTCGGCCGATAGGAAAATATGTGGATCTAAAAGCGTATAAGAAAAAGCCAGCGGCAATGCGCATCCTAAGCCGAACATCACTCAACTGAATCGATTACCGTATTGATTCAAGATGATAGCGTTGGGTATAGCTTTTTCAAGTCGAGATGCGACCGATAAATGACTCTCTGGATTATCATGAGCGGCCTCGGTTGGTGTCCTGACAATTTCAGCGCCCAGGGCTTTCATAACATTGATCTTCTCTCGGCTCATTTTTTCGGGCATGACGATGATACATCGATAACCTTTCACTGCGGCGGCCAAGGCAAGACCAACTCCCGTATTACCACTCGTTGGTTCTATTCTAGGGTCAAGTAAAGGGATCAAGTTACGATAGTCAACAGGGTGAGCCAATCCGCCGATGTCCACAATCAATCAATCTCTCTCACATCACACTTTTCCCTGGAATCAATCTACCATCTCTCTCGGCCTCGACGACCATCCTCAGAGCGATTCTATCCTTGACGGAACCCCCAGCATTGAAGTATTCCAATTTGGCCAGTAGATTACATCTTAGTTTATACTTTCTGGCTAATCTATCCAATCTTACCAAAGGGGTGGCGCCAATGCAACTCAAGACGGAATCGCTGATGTTCAAGACCGAATCGTCAACTCTTCTCAAGATTGGGTACGGTTGATGATGGGCTTGCGCAGTTCTAAGTATGTATTATTGTAGGATGAGAACAAATCGAGAAACGAAACGCAGTGTTAGAGTTGTTTCGATTGGATAGTCTCCAAAAAAGAAAAAGAAAAAAAAAACCCCCGTTGGAGGTGCAACTTACGCCTCTGTGGAATGAGATGCGACGGAAGCGCCAGCTTCCTGAGGGGCCGGACTGGGCATCGCTTGAGGAAGTTAATCCAGGTCAGTAAGTAGTAGCGAGTCGAGAATGGTTGGACGATGAGGGTTGGCTGCTCAGCTGGCCGTGTCGGTCTCGGATGCGGGGGGCAGCAAGGCGGCAGTGCATACATCCCTATTTAAATGAATACTTAAATAAATATGTAGTGTATAATTAATTAATTATTAGATGATGCGTGTAATATGTATGGACTACGAGCACACAGCACACCATCTCCGCCAGTCTATCTGGCTCCCGCGCTCCACCCGGCACGACCCTCGAAAACCCGTCTTGGGTCGATAACCTGACAGCCTTTATTTACCCAGGGTGGGAGGGCCAAGCCTCGTCGGATCTGGCGCTGGGGTCGCTTGATCTCGAGTTCGATCTAGTACTACTACGGAAGCCATATTTATGCATGCGCCCCCATCAGCTCGGTAATTCCCGTCGAGGACTCCAACCGACTCTGCACCTCGTGCACAGATGTACTTGTTGAAAATGTTATCTAAGCTCCCGTTGCCCTGCGTGGTACATAATAAGTCTGATCTTACAGCCCATGGCAGTAATTTGCAAATTCTCAGTCCCGTCCAGATAAATATGTAATCTCAGCCAACCGGGCGACGAAGCTCTCCTGCAACACCTCGCGAACCCACCCTGGCTCGGCTCAAAGCATGAGTGGGGTAAATGTCGAGCCTTGAACTTCGAACCCCGCGTGCGGTTAAGTGTCAATCAACTGTGCTAGATCAACGACCACGCCCTGTGTGCCGATGTCACCTGCGATTGACACCGAGTATCCCCGCCCCTAGCAAATCACTTCAGTCCACCGCCACTGGCATCCACCCTTGGTCGGGGAAGGCACGTTGTTGACTGTATCATGAGGTTTGATGACTGATAGCGATCGGCTTCCGTGCTGGATCGTTTCGCTTGCATCATCACACATATGATCAATTCCGATGGGGCAATCTTCCAGCCTCCCGCGATTTTGCCGTCCTCCCAGTCCTCACGCGATTTTGCCGTCATCCCGGTTCACAAGCTCCCCCATGCCTGATTCACATTCCTCTCCCCGTCTAGGTTACTGGGTGTAAAGAAATGGGGAAAAGGTAAAACAGTCGGCAGGACTGGAACCCGTAATCACCCAATGCATACAAGTTGCTCTAATCGTTGAGCTGCAACCGCTTGGTGCCGGGTGTACAGCTCAACGCTGGAAGCTAACTGCGGATCTTGTTTGAGTGGAGATCAAAGTAAATGGAGAACCATATTGCTTTATGATCTAGTTTAAGACTATACTCAAAAAAAAAATGAATTCAGTGAAGAAGAATTTGGATGTATTTCAAATTGAGACCAGACAAATCTTAAAATAGAAGGCAATCATGAATGAACAAGGATTGATAAGTTTAGAAATGAAGAGAGAAAGCCTGATTCAAGACAGATTCAATTGACAATAGTCAAGAGGTTGGATCTTGCGAAAGGAATGAAACCAAAAAAAAAATGTGGGTGACAGACTGAAGCAGATAGAAACTGAAAACATGTCCCATTAGGATCAGTTTTCTTAGATGTTGCAGGTAACAAGGATTACAGGAATCTTGCATTAATCACAAGGTATGTAGCAAAGAATGAAGATTGAGAATCAAGAAGTGATTTGATGCAAGTGTGTTTTGGATTTAGATTTTTAATATTAAGCTATCGAGGAGGATTTAAGTTATAGATGATTTGGGAGTTTGAGGATGAGATGATTGAGGAGTGAGTTGATGAGAAGATTTATTGACGAGAAGAGTTGGAGTTGGAAGAATGGGTTGGTAAGGATAGCTGTAAGGATGGATCAATAATTAAATTCAGAAGAGTTTCAGTTACTTCCTCAAGAAAGAGAGAGAGGAGGCATGCAGGACTTTATCTGAAGTATTTACAACAGGATTGTGCTGGGGGGAGTATGTGTTGAAATTAGAGCTGAATGCTCTTGTTGAAATGGAAAAGAAGGAGTGCATTGGATTCTTATGCTGAAAAGAGGAGGGGATCCATGGATTCAAAGGGGCACTCCAGTTCAAGGTAAGTAAGAATGGATGAGGATAGATTGGCAAGGCTTGAGCAGGTTTAAATAGCTTAGATACAAGCAAAGTAAGGAAGACCAACTTGTGGTTAGACAATGAGAGAAATAATGAATAATGGATGAGGAATAAGCCAAAGAACTGTCACTCATTCAGTGACAGGCAGTAAGCAACAGGTCAGAGACATAGCAAGCCATAGGACAGGGCATAAAAGCAGTCAAAAGAAGAGTGGAAGCACAATACAATTGAGTTGTTAATTCAATTGATTTGGTTATTCAACAAACTTGAAACAATCAACCAGCAAGAGGACAACTAATTAGAGATATGAGAGATAGTTTCTTTTTTATTATAACATACTACTTTTATGAGGCCCATAGTACCAGAAATGATTTTGATCTTAAAAATAATCTTTATATTATTTTTATTTATTCTCTAATTCAAAAAAGGAAGAGCACTAGTTGCAATAATTCCAACAGTATGGATATCACTACAATAAAAATACAACTGCAGTTAATTTAACATGCTACTTTTCCTTCATGTGGAATTTGAAAATTTTTGGAAGATTTGTAATGGATTGATTAAGAGAAGGCTTTGTGAGAAACTCTGCTAAAGTTTGAATTGATGAAAAAATTTTATTGATTTTTTTTTTCTCTTTGTTCTGGAAGATCTGTTTGATGTGAGACTCAAGATTAGACAGTACTCCTTCATGAGACTTGTGTTTAGTCATAGTGTCACTGTTTTCAATCTCTTTTCTCTCTGTTTCCCATCCATGTCTCACACTATTTGTACTTTATGTACCTCCAAATTGTCATGAGCATTCCACCAGCTGTGACACATAAGCTGGCTTTACCTGAGACACTGGCTGTGAAAGGATTCCTCTCCTCATTCTTTCAAAACAGTATCATATCTGCCTCAGGTAAGTTTTTTTCATGCTGTCTTTGTTCATCATGTTTCTTTCATTTACTTGTATCTGAAATGGAAAGATACCTCCACATCTGTATCATCTCTGTCTCTGTATCTTCCTACCTCATCAGTTGATGAGCTCCAAGCCAAACTACCAGCCACAGTTTGAGTTATCAAAAGTAAGATCAACTCATCATGCACAACAATATTTTAAAATCTAAGACTTTTATCAAAAATTGATCTATTTTTTGATAAAAAATAATAATTCCAGTGGGATTTAAATATATTTTTACAAATAGTAATAAAACATGCAAAAATGACAGGTAAACCTATTCAATGAAAGGAATTAAAATGCATCTTAATTCATAAACATGCAAAAAATCATCCAATCACATCCAAACAAAATATTTTCTCTGCAAAAGTATTCCAAAAAAGTAACTCAAACTTGTCCCCAAACTTCATTATCACCAACAAAAAATGGCAACCCAAGCCAGAAGCTCCTCTTCACCTCTCCAAAAGCTCCATTTACCTCCCATAAGATCAGGACATCCCATCACTCCTCCAATTCCTTGCAACTACTTAACCTAATCCAAGCCACCACCAATTTTAATGCCAAGGAAAATAAACTTACCCATGAGTTTCACATGTCCCATAACTAATACTACTACTCCCACAACCTCTCACCTTTGATCTTTATTTCCCCCTCTCTCAAACCAGTCCCTCATCATCCACTCCAAAACTCTGATTGGTAGAAATATGATTTGAGGTAGGATAATCTAGGAACAGTTTTTTTTGTAAAAAGCTCAATCTCAGCAAGCCAAGTACCAAGTCCCCAAGATCACCCAAGCTATCCCTCTTAGGAAATGAAAGCTTGTTTGTGGGTGGAGTGGAACCAATTTTCTTATGGATCCAAGACAAATCTTTACAAGGCCAGGTTGATATTGTATCCTGACAGCAAGACCTTGAAAAACAACTACTGTTTTTATTCTGATTTTATTGAATTCAGAAAAGGAGTGACTGGAAGAAGACTCATTGGCATTTAGTTCCCTAATTTTTGAAGATGCTACATGGGTGTTCAATGGATTTCATGGACTTTTTAATAAATATTGGATGGCTCTAAGGGCTCAGATTTTTTTGTTAGTGATTGAAAAACTGGAAGAATTTTTAGCTGAAAATTAGCTCACCTTTGGTATGAAAGTTTTGTGGACCTTTGTATGTTGTTTTCTTCCTCTTGGAGCTTTAATTTTTTCAGAAGATACATCCAATCCAGGCCATGATTCTGGAAAGGAAACAAATGAATATTTTAGCTAAAGGATGCAAAAATACTTTGGATTTAGGATGGAGAGGTTGGGTTGAATTTATGCACACAGAATTCTATCAAAAATCACTGAGGGCCAGGCCAGACTGGATGGGGAAAATTTGGTTGCAGAATTGCTGGGTTCCATCTGTTTAGAGATCTTAGACAAGGGTGAGGAAACTGAGTGCCACTGGTAAGAAATTTTAGAGAATTAGTGGTTAGGCTGTAACAAATGGAGGTGATTGGAGAGGAATTGGTTTTGTCATTTGGGTGGGTGGGGATTTGGAGGGGAGGAAGAATCAGATTTTTGAACAGTGGATGAGATCAATGATGATGGGATCTGGATTTAGAGATGGATGGATTGGGATAAAAGAAGGGATTAGTTTATTTTTAAGAGCAATAAGTAAAGACGGAAGATAGATAAAGATAAGATAGAGAGGTACCTTTATATACTATGACTCAAATAATACACTTATTTTGAAGGGAAATCCAAAACCCCTGTTTTGAAATAAGTTGTTTTTTCATTATTAATGGCAGTTTTGGAATGGAATATTTGGGTTGAAAATCACCATTGAAGAAAATTGCAGATCTTTTAACTCTTATATACCCTATTTTCACAAGCATTAAAAAGAATAGAAAAATTTAAAATACACACATTCAATGGGAAGAATAAGAATATTTTTAAATTTTTGAACAAGAAGACCATAAATTAGAAGAATAAATAAATAAAAGATCAAAAATTTATTCATTTGAATACAAATTAATATTTATGATGGAAAGCAGATGGAATTTTACCAAATTTAAAAATAACTCATACATGCTACATGTATCTTTTATTTTAGAGAGAAATTTATAATATTTTGGAAGAATCACACAAGAAATTTTTAGATTATGAAAAAAATAAGAAAGATTGATTTATTTTTTTCTGAAGAGATAACTTTTTGATATCCCTTTGATTATTCTTGTACCTGATGGATCTCATTTTGATTTTTTAATTATATTTTAATTCCTCTCATAAACTAGATGCATCCAGTACTTTATTATGTTTTTTATGTTTTTTAAAAATGTATTTAAATTTCACCCCAACAAGAATTTTTTTACCCATGAGAAAAATAATAGAAATTGATGTATTTTCATTCAAACAAATGGCTTTTTGATATTTATTTGATTATTCTTGCACTTAATGAGTTTTCTGTTTGGTAATTCTATTTGAATCCCTCTCATAAATTAGGTGAATCTGGAATTTCTAGGATATTGAAATTCTATCCAAAATATTACTTTGTATTCAAACAAGTCCATTTTTTATTTTATTATTAATATGCTGTTAATCAATCAATCATTGTTGGAATATTTCAACAAATTCAAAATCCACTCATACTATAGGTATATTTAGTAAATTTTGATTTCTTTTATTATTTTTAATAAATCCCACTAAAAATATCCATTCTTATTCAAATAAATCGTTTTTTATTTTTTTACTTGGTGATTATTTTGTTGAGATATTTCAGCATGTCTGGAATATCCTCTCAAAATAGATATATTTAGCATTTTTCTATTCATTTTGATTTTTTGTACAAAGTTATCAACATTGCATCAGAGATATTGAATTTTCTTTAAATAAATATGATTTTTCATACATCAAATGAGTAAGCTTATCATTTATTCAAATTTATATTTTTTTTGGTAAAAATGTAGTTATATTCCACGGTAAATATTTTATTTTGTGTATAGAAAAAAAAAGTTTATCATTGTTGTTATTTTTCTCATATTAAATGAAGTTTTTTTCCAAATGTGATCTCAGATATGAATCCCTTGCAAGAAATTGATATGTATTGCATTTCTACATTTCAAATCAACTCAATTGGTTTCCATATTTTAATTCTCCAAACTTTTCTACCCCAGACAGACTACACAGGGGGTCTGGAGGCTTTAATTTAGCTCCCTAAGGCCCTGATTAATGTTGAAAATGCTTGGGATCCCTAGATTTCACCAAAAATTGTGTTTTCCAACCCCAGGCCCTTTCTTGAACCTCAAAATTTTTTTCCAAATCTTAAATCTATATATCCATGCCTTTTTTGTATTTGCACAAATTTTAAAGGTTTACTGCATTCCTGGGGTGGTAAAACATGCCAGAAGGCATGGATATAGTAAAAAAATTACTATAATCATCCATTTATTTGAAGGAGGGCATGATTTTCATAATTTTGAAGGAATCATTTTAGCCTGGAACAATGCTATAACTAATTCAATGAACTTAGAATCTCTTTTTTTTTTGATTGCTTTGCCTTCCAAAAATTTAATCTGTGCCTTGTGCCAAGAAAGATAAAACAGAGAAATCAATCCAATAGCTCAAAATCCTATGTTAAATTATGGCCAATAGAGAAAATCTGAGTTCCAGGACAACCTTTTTTGACATGTTTCAAGTGTCACTTGTATAGATTGACAAAGTGCTTGGTTAGTTTGTTTATTGAGTGTTAAAATCTGGATGCCTACTCAACCTTTCTTTGGCCCAGGTAGAATATTTTTGCAGCCCATGCTGAAAAAAACTTTCAAAATTTTCCAGGTTTTTACTTTTTTTTATGTTGATTCCTCCCTCCAAGAAACAGTTTTTCCTCTTCTTCTTCATCAAATAACCTTTTTTCCATGAATTTTTTTTCTTTTTATTTCTTAATTTTTGGCAAAAAGCTTTGAGTTTCACTCAAAAAATTTTTGGAAAGGAACTAGGAACATTTGTCAAAATGTCAATTTGTGCATAAAAATGCACCCCCAGTGCTGGGTTAGGCACCAAGGCTTCTTTTCCCAGCATTGCCTGTGGCTTAAAAAAATGGAAAAACTTGGCCTATTGCAAAAAGGAAAATTTACAGGCCATAATTACAATTCTGCTGTGGTTTTTTGGGTATTTGGATAATTGAAGCATTTGGCAGCTACAAGATGGTGGGAAAAGCCATATTTGCATGGTGGATTGTCAAGCTTGGTTTAAGCTGTGGTTCAGGCTTCATATTCTGCAATTTTGTTTCTTTACCACTCCAATTGCTGTTTTTATCAACAACACCAAATTTTCTTTGGAAGCCACTATGTAAAACAAACCCCTCCTTTTCTGAATCATACACTGGCTCATTTTTTTACCTTTAAAGTGTAATATTTGATATTTAATTGTAAAATATGAATCTTGGTATGTAACTGGTTAAAATACACACATGAACAGCAACTATTAAAAAGAATCTGGTTGAGGGGCTTTTCATTAAATCTGGATATGAAAAACTTTTGGAGGAATTGATTCAGGAGAAAAGGAAAATACTAAAGGAGGAAGAAAAAATAGTAACTGGATGAAAAACCAATAAATTCACTGTGCAGGGGGTGGAGAGTGAAAAAAAGAAGGGGGAATCCAAAACCCCTCATCATTCTGGTTTTAGGAAGGCTAAACCTCCTTAATTACAAAATAAAATTTCTGTTTATTTCCTTTCCTTGTTGTTATTGAGGAGCCAATCCAATAAATTAGCATCAAATAAAATACCAGTATGGTGTAGCCACAATTGAAGTGATTGGCAATGGGTGAATTTTTTTTTTTCAGTGGTTCAGGAAGTGCAAGACCATTTCCCTCATAACACACAAGCATAAAGGATCAGCAATTTTCCTTGAAAATTACAATTAATAATTAAGGATGCAGTGTGTGAAGGAGAGTTGGTTGATCAGGGAGCTTCAGGCTATCTTTAACAGAAGAGGGGTTCTCTTTTTTTTTGGTGGCTTTCCCACCAGCTTTCTCAAAACTTTTCTGAGATTTACTTTCAGTTGAAATACAGGGGCTTCAGATTATTTTAAGTTTTCCTTGGCTATCTGATCTACTATTTAATCAACTTCCATCCCCAGTTTAACCAAAAACCATAACAGCTTCACAGAAGAATTCTCTGGCAAGGAAGGCACAAATTTAAGTATACTTGTAAAGATTTAATGCCTCCACAAAAGCCAGAGAAGGTCTTTCATTCAAGCAATTATTCCTTTTTTGTCAATGAAGAAAATTATGGAGGTGAGCTTGGTGTTATATCTGGCCACATTGGTGGCTAATGTTGAGGATTTAATACCTTTTGAGGGAAATATAAGGGAAAATATTGCTTATATCAATTCAACTCCATTAAAAAAGGAAATAGAAGAAAATTTAGGTCATGTTGGAAAAAAGAATTACACAAATATTTTTAATAACATTGAAGTTCTTAAAGATTCAATTTCTGTGAAACATAACACAGGAATGTCACAGAGACTCAGTCTAAGTCCAGTGACTCAAGAAGAGGAGCCAGATGATGGCCCCAATGAAGAAAATCAAGGAAAATAATAGATGCAACAAATCTATTACTTAAGAATAAAATGGATAAAGAAACCAATCAGAAGATAAATTCACAGTATCAATAAAAGAAAACAAAGTTAACTGAGACTTTCAATTTCACTGATATTCCAGCTGAAACATCAAGGAAAAGAAAGTTGCATTCCAAGGGGAATTGGAATAAGAAAAGCAGGAACATCAACAAAATTGAACATTTCAAGTTCATAGCAGTCCCTTGTGTTACTACAAAGAAAAGATCTATACATATTGCTTTTAAAGTGAAGAGGAAGAAAGCAAGATTTTTTTCTTCCCCCATGTTGTAAATAACATTTGTCTTGTGGTCATCTTGTATTCCCAGTTTTTTGATGAGAGGCATCTTTACTATAAAAGACCCTCTCATCTCCCAATCATTTGTATTGATTCCACACACATATTCATTCAATTTTTATTTGATCAATAAATATTATTAGTTCTTTATATATATTAACCACTCTACAAACCAAATTGCTAGTTGCAATAGCTAACTGGAAGGCTTCCATAATTGCAATCAATTTGCAATTTTAATTTTATTTTAGGATATCATCCCTAATTTTTTATGCTACAAAGCTGTTTTTCTGAAAACAGATTGCTGTACCAGCCTTCCCTTTCCCTGGTTATAAGTATTCATCTGTGTAAATAATAAAGGATATCTGATCCTGCAAGGTTTTATAAATGAGAAAAAAAAATTTGGAATTGGCTGTGGATTTCTATTTGTGGAAAATACTTTCCTCAAGTTTCTTTGGAAGCGGGGGCTTAAAGTTTAATGGGATTTTAATTATCTCTGGATCCAAAAATTTTTCTAGTTGAGAATCTTAATTTCAAAATCAGGAAGAACAAGGTTAGGTGAGTCCAACAAAATTTTGATCCATTTAATTGATCACCAGAGCCTTGACTGCATTTTCTTTCTTGGTTACCTGCAATTTATGTGGAAAAAAGGAAATTCAATTTTTTGGAAAAGCTTACTGAAAAAAGAGGGAAATCAAATGATCCTGGATGAATTTGAGAAATGTGAAGTGAAAAATTACAAGTGTATAAACTCTGGCTTTTTAGTCTACTTTGGCACCTGAAGTTGTTTTCATACTCTTTTCATTTGATTGGGTCAAGATTGGGGCCCCTAAATGACTCTGCGGAATATAACTGAAGACACAAGCTTCCTTCTCACATGCTCTCTCACACTTACACTCAAGTAACCAGAAATTCTCAGCTGGTTGATTTTTTGAATTACTTTCCTGTTTGAATTACTTTCCCTTCCAGTGCCTTGAAGTGTGCAAAGTAGATGATATTTTGTTCAAGGTGAAAAACCAACCATTTTAATTTCTTTTTCTGCCTTGAGGTTGTTTAATCACAGAATTACTGATCTCACTAGAGGGAAGGACTTAGAAAGCCACATTAGCTGAGAGTTTTTAAGTTAAAGACGGAACCTTCCTTCAAAACTCATCACAGGGAGCAAGAGTCTTTGCCTTCAATCATCACAGCCATATTCTGGGCCAACATCATTGCAATCAGGTGAAAAAAAATTTGAAAATAGCCAATTGAGATTTTTTCTGTTTGTGAAGAGATTTTCCTAAGAAATAAATAATTTTTATACATAATGTAGAGGATCCAAATAAGGGCAAGTCCTGAGGGAGGCCAATCAAAACCTCAAAGTTTATAGAAATTTAGTCATCCAATCTGATGTTGGTGGTGCAAAACAATAGGAAGTTTTTTGCAAGGAGAAAAAATTATCTGGGGAACCTCATGCTCCAAAGAAAGCCAATAAGTAGATCTGGTTGCAAAAATGGGTAGACCAATTTGAAATCCAGGAAAATGGCTTCCAGTAATTTTCCCTCCTTCCACTTTATTCTTGTACAGGAGTCCATAAAAAACAGTTTTTAATTTGTGCCTAAGCCCTTTTGGCCACCCAAGTGGCCCTTTGCCAAAATCTTGTTGACCTCTTCCCACTGGGTGAGACATCTGTAAATTATCAATTACAGAAAATTAGATACATATTTTAGCAAGTTTATGGGTTAGTGGGCTTCAGGCTCTTTATAACCACCCTTGCCTTCCTTTCTGATGATGGTTTTAGTTTCTCCTTTCCGACAGGCTGGAAGTAACACATCCTAAGTGTGTAATTGAAGATCTTGGTTATTATAGGGCAGAGGTGATCAGAGTTTTTCCCAAGAAATTTTTCTTCATATCATCTGGGCCCCATGCTTTGCATTGGCAAATCTTGCATAAAGTTGTCATGGTCTCTTCAGGCATGAACATATCAAAAACTGCAAAGCAAGCTGGGAATTGAGGGGTTATTTTTTAAAGATCTAAAGCTTTCCCTGAAAAGAGGAGAGTATCTTTCTCTTCCTTTTTTTTTGTAAGAAAACATGTGGATGTCTTCAGAGGCAAGATTTCACCTTCTTTTATCTTCCTAGAGTACCAAAAGGTCCTAAAAAGCAAGTCATCACTTGTTGTTTCCAGGTGTCACAGCCAACCCTGTTTCTTCAGTGAGTCAAAAAGTTGAAGGAAGTAACTATACCATTCTTAATAAAATGTAAAAGGTTCATTGGAATTAGCTAGGATGAACTACTTTCTTGCCCTATTTCTCATCCTCACTACTGGTTCAAGTGTTGCTTTACACCACCACATTTTGCATTTATCCATGTTTTTTCTCACCTCCTTTCCCAGTCTTTTCTGGAGCTGTTTGTCATAAATCAGGATCCTGCAAAAAATCAAGAGGCAAGGCCTAGCCAAAAGTCTGTGATACTGGATTGACAACCAGTCCATTTTCAGGTTTCATGGTGTCACATACTGCCATGTGGTAGTGCCCAAGGTTTTCAGGGCATTTAATCCCAAAGTGTGTATGGCTAACGGAAATAAACCATGTTTTCTCCAGAAATGGAGCAATATTCAGAAAAAACTCCTGAATGCCATAAGGACCCACCAAGACTCAGCAGTATTTCTGTTTACAGGTGAAAAACCTGACAATTTTCACAGAAAAAGCCACTTTTAACACTTTTACTGATTTCAAATTGAAACTGCAACAGGTGCAGACAGTCTACTGTCATACCTCAGGATCCTGAAAAAAAATCAAGAGGCAAGGCATAAAAAAAAATATAGGTGATCAGCTGAAAAACCAGTCCATTTGCAGGTTTTATGGTGTCACATACCAGCATGTGACACTGCTAAAGAAATACTTTCAGTGTATCTAATTTTCTTTGCATAGGAATATTTCCCGGAATGTCCATATTTTTTAAATCCCTATCAATGAGGAACAATTTATCTTTATTATGTGCATACCAGCAAGGCAGACTCCACCAATATGTTGGGCAGAACTTCTGGATTTGTAGACCAGTGGACAGTTCCTGATGCTCAGACCAAAAGTTTTTTTTGGGAAAAAAAAATATCTTCAACCAGTTTGGAGCCTAAAAAATTAGTCCAGAAATCATCAATGGTGGTAATCATTCCTCTCCAGGAGAACAAGGTGGTTAAATTTTTTGGGGAGGAGAATCAGAAACCAGCAGATGAAAGGAAATTTAGCATGGTGTGAGTGTTCCCTTCCTTTTTCTTGCAACCCAGGGGGTTCCAGTGTGGGTGGTAAATATTATATTCAATACAGAGAAAGTTGGGGGTCTTCTGTGAGCATTTCTGATTGAATAATTTTTCAAAATCAGGGACAATCACAAATGATGGAGTAGGTTTGTTCATGTACATTGAATTTTCAAACTGGGGCTTTTGGGGTGATCAGGTCAAGGGAAGCCAGAAATTGAAAACTTTCCAAGATCAGATTGAAAGATGAGGAAGGGATGGAGATTTTCATGTAAATAATTGCTTCATGGTGGGAATTCCAGTCCACTGGGGTGTGCTCATAGGCAAACTGATTCCAGGCTAGATGGGAGGGGGATTAAAATTCAAGTTTACTTAAACATGACTCTTGCAGAACCAGCAAATTGTGCCTGAGTCATTGAGGAAATGGTGAGTGAATGAATTTTAAAAATGGAAGTAAATTTGGAAAACATCTAGAAAGTCTTGGAACCTGGACAGGCTTGGCTCTGAGGCTATATGATCTTCCAGCTGGGGAGGAAAGCTGGTGGTGAGGGGGTTGAGCCTATGAGAGGGGGCATCTGGGGATGTTGTCAAATTATGGCAGTGGGGTGGGGGAGATTTTTAGGAAGGTTATTGTGAAAGTTTTGCTATCATTTTCAACAAATGGTGTGTTTCTTCAACCCACTCTCTTTAAACAGACAAATTAAACTGAAGGGGATGTGTTCAATATCATCAATGCCCTTGATTTTCTCATTTGGGACTTCTCTACACAGGGTCTAAAAAGTGAAATTACCAATTAATTGCAGAAAATCATTGGGTGGGTTATTCTTTACACATTTCAAAAATTAGGGGACTCCCTGTACCACTTTCATTGGTGGCCAATTGATAGGCCGTGGTGAAATTGTGGGGGTTTTGGCTTGAAGTTCTTGGTGCAATGGTAGTTTTAGCTTAGGAAAATAGCAAACCTCTCAGCAAACATTTCCATTTCTTGGTTGGTGAATCAAATAATGATATTGGCCTCAGATAAATTTATTCCAAAGGAATTACTCAAGTTATGCCAATTCTCAAAATTGGCATTATTTTAGCAATTTCTTTTCTAAAATCACACCAAAAGGTGCCATTGACATGATTATTGTAAAAAATTTACCATATTCACATCAACTGGGATTATTTCCCACACAAGGAAGTTTTGCAGAATTTTTAAGGTTTGAAGGAGTGCCTTGGGTGGGAGAAAACACCACTTGATGGTTTTTTAGGCCCCCAAAGGCCTGTGAATATTAATAGAGGCCCTGAGGGGCTAAATTAAGGACTCCAGACTCCCTATGGGGCCTTTCTAAGGTATAATTTTATGTATAATTTAAAAATGGAAACTGAATGATTAAATTTAATATCAAAAGGACCAGTCTGAATTTACACAAAAAAAACTACTAGAATTACACCAATTTGTTTTCTTTCCCACCCTAGGAAGGCGTGCAGACTTTAAAGGGTGCCCCTGGCATGATAAAAGTTAAAGGATTACTATAATGATGCCAATTGGTGTGATTTCCCATCCCAGGAAGGTATGTTGCCTTTTTAAGGTTTAAAGGAGTGCCTGGGATGGGAGAACACAGCTTTTTTTGGTGTTTTGGGCCCCCAAAAGCCTGTAAAAAAAATTGAGGACCTGGGGGCCTAAATTAAGGCCTCCAACCCCATATGGGGTCTCTCTGGGGTAGAAAGTTTTGGAGAATTCAAATTTGGACACCAATTAAGGAAATTGAATATTTAAAGATTCAATAAATATCAATTTTTTGCAAGGAATTCAAATCCAACCTCAGATTTAAGATACCCCAAATAAAACAACATTGGAAAATGAAGTATAGACCTATTGAATGAGATAAATTCAAATTTTATTAAAATTTACAAAATTCAATGAATAAATTTCAAGAATAATGAAAGAAATATCAATTTTGATATGTATTTCATTATTTCTTCAATTCAAGGAGTTTCTTTGGGAATATTTCATAATTTTTAAATCACTCTCATTAAATAGTTTCATCTTTCATCTTATTTTTTTTTAATTTATGATAAAAATATATTAAAAATTAGATCAGAAATATTGATTTCTTCTCAAAGAGATAAATTTTTAATTTTATCATTATTATGATGCCACTCAATGAATTCTTTGTTGAAATTTTTAAAACAATTTCAATTATCCTCATAAAATTTGTACATGTTAAATTCACTCTTTTGAATTTTGGTATATGTTATTTAAATCCCACTCAAGATATCCATTCTTATACAAATAAATTAATTTTTGATATTCAAAGTTTTTTTCTTTTTACTTGATGAAGCTTAGGTTTTGATATTTGAAAATAATTGAATTCCCCTCATGAAATAGATATACTTAGAATTTTTTTTTTGTTTGGCACAACAGTATTCAAATTCCATCTGAAATTTTGATTTCCCTTCAATATATATTTTTTTTTTTCATAATTTGTGTAGGGCATAATTTTTTTTCTGTCCCCAATCATTATTTTTGCATGGTTTCAAAATTCCCCCAGGATACCCCATCTGTGCATTTTTCCTTGAATTCAGGAGGTTTGATGGGTTTGAAAAAAAAATGCATAGATGGGCATCTAAAACCTCTCCCAAAAATGTTTGACAGTCTTTGGTCAATTCAAAGGCCTACAAAATTAGAATCAAAAATTTGAAAAAAAAAACATAACATCTCAAATCTTTTCACTTTTTTCAATAGGTTTTTTATAATTATTTTGGGAAATCTGAAGATACAGAAATTTTTGAAATATAAAAGGCAATCTAATATGATTTTTCAAGATTTCAAGTACTTCATTTTCCTGCCAGAAAACGGGATTAAAATAAAAAATGAGACATTATTTTCACCTTTTTTTCCCCTTATCTCTCCAAATGATTATCCAAATTTTGAGCCTGCAATATTTTAGTGGTTATTTAAGAGTTAAAAAATAATTATTTGAGTATTTTTGGGATCAATTATCTACCTCCAAATAGTTGATGCAACTATGAAAACAACAGAAAATGTCTGTTTTGGGGGTGCATTTTGGAGCCATTTCTGATACCATTTTGATTCTTTTTATTTCTCAAAATTCTCCCATATGTTTGATTATTTTTTAATATTTTGAAAAAAATAGTTTGCATGTGCCATAATTCTGAACTGTGGCAAGCTCCCCCATTAGATCCCCTTTGGAAGGCTTTTGGTAGCAAAGAATCACAAAAATGGCAGGATTTGATTCATAGTAGGTTAGATTTTGGTTAATTTTTTTTTCTCCTACAAAGTCTCCACATCAAAGAAAGAAATCACCAAAAATTTATATTGATTGGATGATTTTTTTCTTTTTTTTGCCAAATGATTCATATTTTGTTTTATATTAATCATTGGCTCAATGATTTAGAGCAAAAAATTCAACTTTTGAGTTTTTAATTACAAACTTCTTGGGAGAAAGAAACCTAAAAAAAATGCTTGGATAATTTAATTGTAAAATTTCCAATTCCCAATAAAACACCTCAAGCTCAAAAATTGGTAAATGCTTCAGAAAGATAAGGAAAAAAAATTGAAAAGAATGTATTTCTTTTTATTTTAATAACATTTTTTTGGTAGGAAAATGAATGACTAAAAATATTTAAAAATAATATTTGAATTTCCTGTTGAATCTTGAAAATCCCTTTCTCTTCAGGTTTCCAAGAATCAGAAACAAATTATTAAAAAAAAATTAAAACATTTGGGACATTTTTTTTTAAAAAAAAATTTGAACCTAAATTTGAAGGCCTTTAAACGGACCAAAAATTCTCAAAAAAAATATTTAAGAGGTTTCAGAAGCTCACTTAATTGGGTTTTTTTGCAAATTCACAAAACTATTTCTCAATTTTGTAAAGGTTTCAAATATAGTACTTCTCCCTCAGCACACAATTATCCATGAAAATAAGGAATATCATTCTTGAGAAAGATTAATCAATATTTTCTTCCCAAAATTACAAAAGCACTACCTTGGTACCAGTTACCTAATTGATTGTGTTATTCTATGTTTCCAAAATAACAAAGTTTTTCTTTGAAATTGAATTTGAGCTATTGTGTTCAGATTGGGAACAGAGGTGATATTTGCCAAGATAGCTACAGGTGATGGATTCCTTAGGAAGAGTGATGGAAATTCTATGTGTAACCTTGATTTCTGAACCAGGTGAATATTTTCTGCATTTCCAAATGATTTTAAAAAATTTCCAATTAAATTTGTAATTCTCATTGAAAAATAAAAAATCAAAAGGTTATAAAATTTCAAATTTTGGTCTTTATATTCAAGGTCGAGTGCCCTCCCATGGTTAGTTATAGTTTGAATTTTCAAGGAGTAGATCCAGAAATTTTACAAAGGACATGGTTGAAACCTGGAAAAAAGATTTGATTTGAAACTGAAAACATATTTTATCATAAGTTCTTGAATGCCATCCATCACTGAAATTAAATACTGAGATTTCCATGATATATATGATTTGGTTTAATTGCTTACCTGTTGCAATACTTGAGGAATTGTTCATTTCATTATTTTCTTAACCCATTAAACAGATTTTCCACATTTAAATAGCATCCAATTTTTTCAAATCAATGTGTCTTATTCAATCCATTCCCCAAATTTTGGGTCAATACACTACAGCCAATTTATTTAAATCAATTCCCTAGATTTCCAATTTGATTGAAATTATTTAAAAAAAATCACATCTTCAAATTAAACCAGGGTCAATTTTTTTAATTCATTCCCCATATTTACTAATTTATTATAATCATTCAAACAATTTAAATCCCAATCAGTCCCCAAATTTGAGGGCAATACTCTAGTTTCTCTATGCTTTTGCACAAAGGTATTTAAATTACACTGGAAATTTTCCATTTTGTGTAACCAACACAAATTCTTCTTATTTTTCTTACATTGAGTGAATTACATTTTCTCAAATCTGAGGCCAGATTTGAATCCCTTGAATAAGATTGACTCTGATTGCATTGTTGCCTATAAAATTTACTCAACTGGTGTCCATATTTGAATTCTCAAAAACAGTTATACCCAAGACAGACCCCAAATGAAGTCTGGAGGCCTTAATATAGCCCCCAGAGCCTCACTTGATACCTACAGGCCTTTGGATTCCCAAAAAACCATCAAATGGTGAGTTCTACCACCCCAGGAACTCCTTTAAACCTAAAAAATTCTGCACACCTCTCTTCTAGTTTTTTTCTTGAAAAAATATAATCAGATCAATGGAAGATTTTGCTCTGATTTCAGAAAAAAAAAACTGCTAAAATCACACCCAAGTGTGGATTTAGTATTTTTTTTGGCATGATTCTAGCCTGGGCCAATAAATTTTTCCACCTTCTTTTTGGGAAATTGGGAGTAGCCCATCCATCTAACTCAGGCAATGTCAGAGACCTGGAGGCTATTCTTCAAGGCAAAAATTTTCATGTTATTAAGTCAAGTGACATCAAAGGTCTAGAGAAATTTGTGTGAAATGACTGGGTAGGTAATTGGGGTGGCTTTGAGAGCTGGATGGACTTGACCAGAGGTGTTTTTTGACCATTAGCCACTTTTGATGCTCCTTATCTTCAGTGTAAAATGATGTATTGCCCAATGGTAGGAGGCATGCACCACAAATGGTAACCAGCTTGCCATTGACCAATGCATTGATGTTTTCCAGGGTTTGATTTGATGTTTGAACCAGGACTCCCAAGGCAATATATTTGAGTGTGGTGTCTTTTGGGTTGGATACAATGAGCACATGGTTGGGACTGGGGATCACAAGAGCCTGTGATGAAAGAGGGTGCAGGAATGAGATGAAGGATGACCAGAAAAGGCAGAGAATTCCAAAAAAAAGTTCAAGGAGAAATGGGCCAGAAAATCCATCACCTTTGTCAAGTGGACCATTTTGCTCTTCATGTCCAAGAATTGTGCTACCATTGGGGTCACCCACAAACTCAGTCAATCAATAGTCATCTCCATGCATGACTGGGATTTATCAGAAATTGAAAAGAGTCTGAGGATAACTTTTTCCATGGCTGGGCTAAGAAAGAAAGAGCCATGAGCTTTTAATTCACACTTGTGTAGAAACTTGCTGAGGAACACATGCAAATTTGATGGCAGGGTTACAGAAAGGGGAGGGTGAGGTGGGGGCTTCCCCTGGGATATTTCCATCATCCATCTCCACATTGAAGGATGGATGACTGCATTCTGGGGCAAGGGGCGCAGAGGGGGCATGGACCCAGGGAAGGGGGAACAAGAATTTTCTGGTTAAGATGGGAGAACCAAGGATACAAATGAGAATAGGGTGTTGAATCCTGTCACTCTATCCGCCGCGGTGGGTCTTGGCCGCATAGCATCCACAAGGTGGTGGGCGCATCCAGATTCGCGCGGTGGACCACCGTCTGGCTGCGGTGCGGGCTGCGCGCGCTACCGTTTCCCTGCCGCCGCCCTGCAACTGCTGGTTCGCTCGACCACAGCAGTTGCGCTCGGCCACCCACCACGACGGCAACCGGCCCCGTGTCTCGTCCGAGTCCCCCATCTGCTCCTCACCCTCGCCTCGCCCTCCCCCTTGCCATTCGTCTTCCCCCTCTATCCTGCTTCCTCTGCTTCCTCTGCTTCCTCATAAACACCCTTTCCCCTCCGATCGGATCACCAGGCACAAGCTCGCCGCCTGAGTCTAGTAGCTCGTGTCATTCTATTTCTTTTGAACTTCATCATGTCCTACGGTAATCATTATGGAAACTCGGGTGGTGGTGGTGGTGGCTATGGCAAGTTCCACCTCCTTAGATCGATCTCTAGTGGTTGCTGCTGACTCTTGGCTCGATCCCGTCCCTGTCTCTAGGCGGATACAACTCCGGATATGGTGGTAGCGTACGCTCAACTTTGATCGCTCGTTGCGATTTTTTGCTGACTCCCTTACTCTTCTTTACATCCAGGGTGGAGGCGACCGGATGTCAGGTCTTGGGAGCGGCCTAGGTCGCCCCAAGTGGGACACCTCAACACTGACCAAGTTCGAGAAGAACTTCTACGTTGAGGATCCTCGCATCACGGCCCGCTCCGAGCGTGAGATCGCCCAATTCCGTGCAGACAAAGAAATCCAAGTGTTTGGCAGAAACATTCCGAAGCCCGTCTCAAACTTCAGCGAGGCTTGTTTCCCAGACTATATCATGAGTGAGATCCGCAAGGCTGGCTTCAGTTCACCCAGTCCCATTCAATGCCAAGCCTGGCCTATGGCTCTCAGTGGGCGTGATGTGGTAGCCGTCAGCGCCACCGGGTCTGGCAAAACCATCGCCTTTTCTATCCCGGCCATGATCCACATCAATGCGTGAGTCATGTCCACTTGGCGAGAGCCCTCTCTCTTCACAACTTTTGATGATCTGACCTATTGCTTCAGTCAACCTCTCCTAGCCCCGGGTGATGGCCCCATCGTTTTAATCCTTGCACCAACCCGAGAGTTGGCCGTCCAAATCCAAGGCGAGTGCTCGAAATTCGGTGCTTCGTCCAGGATTCGGAATACATGCGTATACGGTGGCGTCCCGAAGGGTCAACAAATCCGGGATCTCACTCGTGGTGCTGAGATTGTCATCGCCACTCCGGGTCGTCTGATTGATATGCTTGAAAGTCGCAAGACCAATTTACATCGCGTGACTTATCTCGTGATGGATGAGGCTGATCGGATGCTCGATATGGGTTTTGAGCCCCAGATACGAAAGATAGTGGAGCAAATCCGCCCCGACCGACAGACGTTGATGTTTTCAGCCACATGGCCAAAGGAGGTCCAACGTTTGGCTCATGAATATCTAAAGGATTTCATTCAAGTCAACGTCGGTAGCCTAGACCTAACTGCCAATACCAACATCACACAAATTGTGGAGGTGTGTAGTGATTTTGAGAAGAGGGGGAAGCTGATTAAACATTTGGAGAAGATCTCGTCCGAATCGGCCAAAGTACTTATTTTTGTTGGGACGAAGCGAGTTGCCGATGATTTGACTAAATATCTCCGTCAAGACGGTTGGCCATCGCTTGCTATCCATGGGGATAAGCAGCAACAAGAGCGGGATTGGGTATTGGAAGAATTCAAAAGTGGTCGGAGTCCAATCATGATTGCCACCGACGTTGCTTCGCGTGGTTTAGGTATGTATGATCCCTTTCCCTTCCCCTTGCCGCACGCCGTTTGGCTTATGGTGGAGTGTGCATGATGGCTCCTTCCGGACGCGCCGCATATCTTTCTGTATCACCTCGTGATTCAGGCTAGACTATTTTCGAGCTTAGTCTACGCCCCTCGTCAGAACTCCTCCGTTATCTTGGTTGCGTTCATGTACGCAACTTGCGGAGTATAAGGTCCTGACCGTTGCGGTCGTCAAGAAACAATATCACTAGTTTCTTAAGATGTCCGGAAGCATGGAAGCAGCGTTCTGTCAACCGAGTGTTCCCGTTTGTTTGTCTTTTCATAGTCTGCTCGGATTTGTATGCGCTATCATCGCCGTGCGATCCTTATCCTGGCTTTTGGCTCGTCGCTAGACTTGTTTGATTCACTGAATGGTGAGCGATGAAACACTTAGTTTGCGACTTACCAAGCGTCAAGATGGCCACGGAAGATGGCGTTAAGCATTTGAGGACCAGCAGAAGGACAACCGAATAGGCACAGGTAGAATGGACCCTAGCATCAACCGTACTGAGGATCATCGGACAGCCCTCCGAGTCCCTCTCTCCTCCCGATATCGGCCCCCCTTCTGTCCTGTCCCGCTTGTAGCGGCGCCCTGGTGTTTTACTCACATTCCGCTTCTTCCTTACAATACATAATACCCGGATCAACTGAAGACGTCAAAGATATATCTTATGTTATCAATTATGATATGCCCAACGGCATTGAAGATTACATTCATCGGTGTGTTTTTCTTCCATGTAGCTAAAGGGGGCCGATTTGATCGTACTGAAATATCTGCATTTCTTTGTGTAGAATTGGTCGAACCGGGCGTGCTGGTCGCACAGGTACGGCATACAGCTATATCAGTGCTGATCAAAGTAGTAAGTAACCTCTTTTAAAGTTGAATTGTGATTAGACCCCCTGTTCTTACACTTTTCATTTCTAGAATTGGCGCGAGAGTTGTTGAAAATCCTGAAAGATGCCAAACAAGTCATCCCTCCCGCCTTAGTAGAAATGGCATCCATGGGTGGGGGCGGTGGTGGTGGTCGCCGAGGCGGCGGTGGGGGTTTTGGTGGAGGTCGCGGTGTGAGTCATGGCATATGCCTCCTAGCAGCCAAGTCTCTTTCCTGACGGTGTTATTTACGATTCCAGGGCGGTGGTGGTGGTGGGTACGGTGGCGGTTCCGGTGCCAATTCTTATGGAATGGGACGTGGTGGCGGTGGCTCACGGTGGTAGCTATGCGTAGGCTACGATCAGCAGGCTTTTGAGGGGTTCAGTGACTCCATAGGGCCAGTTGCTTGATTCCTTTACGTACTAACGCTAACGATCTTTTAAGTTCCAGGATAGATAGAAATTTTGCTGCTTTGTGTAATTCCATTTGTTTGCCACGGGGACCCCCCCTCACCCTTCCCCAGGACTGGCAAGCATGGTCGGCAGCTTTGTTCTTTTTCGAACCCGACGTTTATGTCCTGTTGGCTTGAGACCGAACCTATGAGATCGATTCAAAGCAAGTTTCAAAATGCTTTTGGTCGTGTAATGTACATGATTCGCATCAGTGACTCAGTAATATAAACCACTAGGAAATTAGCGGCCATGATGCAGTGCCCCAGAGCCTGAGGGTTCCTTGTATCGCCTTGATGCTTGCCCGGAACCCCCAGCGACAACTGAGTTTCACGCCCACGGTCACAAATGGTGCGTTCGCTTTTAAAAGGAACAAGATGCCCCGGGCTACTATTTTAGAGCAAGATAGAGCCACGAGATGAAGCTGTGTTCAGTCATGAGCTTCGATTTGGCAATGGATTGTGATGGGTTTTACCGGTAAACGAAATGAGTGTCGAAAGCAAATGTTTTCATCGCTTGACTCAAGGTACAACAACTTGTTTCTGGTTTTGATGCCAGCTACGAGTCATCCGATCCATGCTCTATGATTCATTGTTTGTTCCTTTTTGGATCTCGTTAGCATTTGAGATTCGAGAGGAGCTATGCATCCACCCTTGTTTTGGCCCAAGGCCATGGTATGTACATACATGAGATGATACTCAAAAAAAGACAATTGTGCACAACAAAAGCCCTCGTGTGCGTGCTCATGAGCATGCTTCATGAGACCTGACATGCAAAACTTTTAGCCTGATTTATTTGATGAAGCCAATAGGTGGATTTAAAAAAAGTCATCATGGTCATGGCTAGAGCAGCCACTTGTTATGTATCTTATTCTTCATTGCCATCTCTTTGTTTCTTGTCATCCTACCAACCACCTGGATGTATGTACATACTTACTTGGGAATGGGGATTAAGGATGCAGAATGGGGTCAAAGCATAGACAGTCTTTTTGAAGATGACACAAAGATACAAAGGGCCCAGGCTAACTTCAAACCTTTAGAATGACTAAATTCATGCGTTTGTAATTGAGAACCAAAAACCAATACAATAAGCACAACAGGTGTTGATTTTAAACAAAACAAAACAAAAAATATGTGTGTGCATTTTGACAACCCAAAGTCTAACTTGATGCCTTTGGTAAATCTTCCCAGCTGTTTACAAGCCATGACAAACTGATTTATAATGAAAAAAGTGAGATATCCTTGATCTCAATTAAAGTAAGGGTCTCATAACTTTGACCAGGTGAGCAAGTAGTACCCCCACCTTTGACAATGTTTAGGGAGGGAGCCCAGGGGCCTCAGTGTCAGTATTTTGATAGCTTTGAAGCCATCAAGCTAAATAGCAGGACTGATTATTTTTTTTTTGAAAGCATGAAACTGTGAATCCTGTGATTTGACTTGGCAGCTCTGATCCAAGGCTGCTTTGTAGGTCAATATCAAATATATATATGTATATGTATACTAGAGTATTGCCCCAAAATTTGGGGACTGATTGGAATATAATCATTTGGATAGGGAATGAAATGTGGGGTGATTGATGAAACGTGAGAAATAAAATCAATTTCTAAGTTTCAATTAAATCATGGTTAATCTAAGAGATAGGTGTCAATTTATTAATGTAGGATTAATTCAAACACAATATAAATTTCAAATGAATCATTTTCTGGGATGTATAAACCTCAGTTCAAACAATTCTATGAGTTTCAAATGAGATTCAATGGTCAGTTCTATATATGACCACTACAACTTTTGAGTGGCTGGATCTACTCCTTGACAATGCTACATCATATAACTGACCATGGATGAACACTGATCTTGCAGATAAAGACCAACATTGGAAATTTTCTGAGCTTGTGATCTGTTGATTTTCAATGAGAAAGCCAAATTAACTGGAAACTGTTCAAAAATAAACTTGAAAGGGAGGCCATTTTCATCAGGTTCAGGAGCCAAGGGGATACAAGGAATGGAAACCAGCCTTTCAGTTTAACCATCAGTTGCAGTCTTGGAAACTGGAGATTGCTGACCAATCTTACAACAATTAAGGCAGTTCCATTGCAAAGAGCAATTGTATGGTCCATGTTCCTCAAAATAATTATAGTGGAACCAAATTTCAGAGTCAAGCTATGAGGAGTCAAGTTGTGAAGAAATAATGCATTGAGGAACTCTTGTTGGTATAAATTTTGAGGATCATCTTCAACAGAGTCATGTCTGTAATAGGGCTTATAAAAGTTAACCAAACCCACCATTTTTTAATGGCGGGTTTCAACCCAAATCTGCCATTTCAAACCCACCATTAAAAATCAAAAAAAAACCACTTATTTCACATCAGACATGTCAAAGTTAACATGAAATAAGTGGGTTTTTTCAAATAAAGTATTTAAAGGCTTCTGCCACCTGCCCACGTCATCCACCCCTGGCTTCCCACCTCCTTCTACCTCCAACCTCATTGTAAAAAAAATTGATTCATTGCTCTTCATCTCTTCATCACTATCCTCATCACTTCATCACTCTCATCACTTTATTTCTTTCATCACATCCAGCTAACTCTCATGGGATCACTATCCTGATAAGTTCATAACTCTCATCTGTTTATTGCTTTCATCAAATCCAGCTAACTCTCATTGGATCACTATCCTTATCACTTCATTGCTCTCATCCGTTTATTGCTTTCATCACATCCAGCTTACTCTCATTGGATCACTATCCTTATTGCTTCATTGCTCTCATCCGTTTATTGCTTTCATCACATCCAGCTAACTCTCATTGGATCACTATCCTCATCACTTCATCACTCTCATCACTTTGTTGCTTTCATCACATCCAGGTAACTCTCATTGGATCACTATCCTTATCAATTCATCACTCTCATCCCTTTATTGCTTTGATCACAGCCAGCTAACTCTCATTGGATCACTATCCTCATCACTTCATCACTCTCATCACTTTATTACTCTCATCTCTTCATCACTCTTGTCACATGATCACTCTTGTCACTTTATTGCTCTCATCTCTTCATTTCTATCCTATATCTGTAACAACTGACTCTCCAATACTCCACTTTTCTTAAACGGACCAAAGAATTCAACACAGCCAGCCCTGACCCTGCCTTCATCCTACCAACAGGTAATCTATCCTGGACTCACCGGAAATGCCATGCCATCACCCAACCCTCCTATGATGTGACAAGCAAGGCATCCACATGATCATCTCAGAAAGCTCATTCTCTGCCCCACAACACACTAGAAAGTGACCCTCCGCAACCTCAGTAAGCAGATACTTCAACACCTCCATCTTGAGCTTCTCATACTCATACTTAATCAATCCATAATAAAATCAGAAACTTTGAGCTGATAGGGCCTTATACAAACCTGTTGCAAACACTGCAAGATCCACATAAACATTCCTCACTGATCATCTATGACTCATCTTGCCAAACCTCAACTCATCTGCCTCAGCTCTGGAAGCTAGAGCCTATATCCTCTATCTCTTACTTCCAATGTATTTTTCATCTGTTACAGTCTTGGGATCTCTGGAAAATGTTGGAAATGAATCCAAAAGAGTCAATTGTATGGTTTGGCCCCAGGGCATGAAAGAACTCAAAAGACTCTTACTGTCCTACATTGTAAAAGAGAGGGTCTCTTGTGTGAATTTTATGTGAAAAGATTGTATTAATGCAAAGTAAGTAAAGGAAGAGTCTTGAAAACTTAGATTCATGGATTTCAAAACAAAGACCAACAGAAACAAAGAAGGAAGAAGCTAGCGCAAAGGAGGGACAATCAAAATAAGCATAAGATGAAAATGACACAAATGATTGGACATGAACGTTGGATTGGTGTTGTGAGAGTCAGAGCAAGAAGTCGCCTCACAGCTGGACAGAATCAAGGAGTTAACAGAAGTCTTGGAATGAAGGCGGGAGATTGATGCTTGTTGTTGTATTGAAAGATGGCAGGAGGCAGCGGAGGTTGAGATTGACGGTGACAGTGATGATTGGATGGCAAGAATTTGATGGGAGGATTGAAGGAAGGGGAGTGAGGAGCGGAGGCAGATGTGAAGAATGATGGAGCAAGATGAAGATGGAAGGAGGATTAATCGAGGGGTTGAACGCAGTGAGGAATTGAGGAGATGAGGAAATGATGACGGGAGGAAGGGATGAAGAAGTTGGTTGATCGCGGGAGGAAAGTATGAAGAGGAGAGGTTGGAGAAGGGGTGAGGGAATGGAGGAAGGAAAGGTAATGATGATGGAATGACCAGAGGAAAGGAGATGATGATGGAATGAAGGGAGGAAAGGTAATAATGATGGGAGAAGTTGGCGCAGAGACCATGGAGTGAAGATAGGAGAGGAACAACTGAATTTGAAGTATTGACACTGGAAGTGCCGCAACTACGCAGGAGGTGCTGGCAACTTTTGATTCTGTCAACTCGACACACCTCCCTGTTCAGTTGTGAGGTGCTAGTAAAATGGAGGTGAGAGCTTGAACCAAGGGTCTGATTGCTGGCTTGGTTAACGGGTTGGCAATCATTTCATGAGATGGAATGAGATTGGTAATTAGATTCTTGGCCTCGCAATGCTCTCGGAGCCGCTTGATCTGAGTTTCCACATGTTTTAAGGCACTATGATGCGACTTGAAACAGACTAGGTTGTTGACCGCCTTGTTGTCAATGTTGAAGCAGTGGGATAGTTGAATATGGGGGTTGAGGTTGTGAAGCAGATTATCAAGCCACAATTTTTCTTGGGCAACAGATACCAAGGCTTTCAGTTCACCCTCAGTCGAAGAGAGAGATACCAATGGTTGGAGTTTGCTACTCCAGGATACTCAACAGCCATACAACAGGATGATGAAACCGGTATGACTTCTACGCGTCAAAGTGTCATTGCCGCCATCAGAGTTGCTGAAGCATTTGATGTTGTAATTGAAGTGTGTTGACTTGAGTCTGAGTGCCAGGTTTTTGGTATGGTTCAGATATTTCCAAGCATGTTTGGCCTCTAGCCAGTGCTGAAGGCCGGGTTTGCTATTGAATCAAGAGAGAGTGGATACCGCGTAGGACAGGTCAGGACAAGTTCTACTGGCAATGAAATTAAGAAAGCCCAAGGACAATCAAAAGTTGATGTTGAGTTTGAGGAAGTCATTGAATTCTTCATTGGCTGCCGGGGAGAGGTGATTGTTGGGAGTCATGGGTGTGGTGATTGGTTTGGATTCAAACAAGCCTAACTCTTTTAGGGCGTACTCAATGTGCTTGGGTTGCAGAAGACCGGGTCCCTGAGGAGTGTTGACAAGTTGATTTCCAAGGATCTTGTGAAGCGGGCCATTGTGAGAGATGGAAAATTTGGATTTGAGCCAATTGCAGAATTCAGTTGATTGACTGATTACCATCAGGTCATCCACGTAGACAAAGACAAAGGTGGAAAGCTTGCTATTAATGTAGAGACAGGGATCCGCGCTTGAGGCAATGAATCCTTCAAGTACAATCCACGCCCTTAACGTGTCGAACCAACTCTTTGGAGCCTGCTTAAGGCCGTACAGGGCCTTGTTGAGTTTGAAGTAAGGGAAGTTTGAAGAGTATCCTTCAGGTTGTTTGATGTAGACATCCTCGTTGAGTGGGGCGTGTAAGAATGCGGAATTAATGTCCATTTGGCGGATTTTAAGAGAATGATGGAAGGAGTAGATTAGGAGAGCGCGGAGAGTGGTGATCAAGCCGGTGGGAGCGTATGTTTCTCCGTAATGGCAGAATTCCGTTTGCTTGAAGCCTTGGATGCACAACCTTGACTTGAAAAGAGATTCGGAATTGTCGGGCTGTTCCTTGAGTTGATAGACCCAGAAAGTAGTCAGAGCTTGCTTCCCATCAGGTAGAGTGTGGCAACCCTCCCAGACTTTAAGTAGGTCTATGCCGTCCAGCTCCACTTTCATTGATTCTAACCATCTAATTTGATCGGGGCTCTTCTCCACGTCTTTATAGGATTTAGGGACGGATCACATGAGGAAACCAAAGCGTTGAGGCCGCTGAACGGTTGAGCGATTGCGGAAGTTGTAAGTGTTGTGAGGAGTTAGAAGATTGGAAACTTGCTCGCCATCTGATGCGTCAGAGTTCAACTTGGAGTTTGAATTGCTCTCTGATGTCGGAGACATGGGAGTTGGTGGATTGGAGGGAGACAGGTGAGGTTTGGGTGTGGATGAGACAGAGCTCTGAGAAACCGGATTTGGAGGTTGAGTAATTTGGGGAATAGGGAGAGTGAGAATGTCAGTCAAGGGATCAGGAAGAAGGGAGTCAAAAGGGGAGTTGGGAGAGGAGGAGGAAAAGTCGTCAAATTTCATGTTTTCAAAAATTTGAACAAGTCTCTTCTGTTCTTCAGAACTTTTAAAATAGAAAGAGAGAGGCACGTTGGTATGATCACAGAGAGGTAGAGGTAGAGGGAGAGGTGATAGAGAGAGGTGAGAAGTACAGATTACTAGGAGTTGATAATGATAGAGAAAAAAAAAGAGAGAGAGAAGAAGAAGAAAAAACAATGATGAGCTTTCAACACAATCTCAGAGGTAGGTCATAAAGCTGAAGAACAAGAAATCCCAAGTTCTTTGTATCAACAAGGTTGTTTCAAGTCTTGAGCCAGAAAAAAAAAATAAACCCTGAATCCTCTAAGCCGTCACTCAACAATTCACCCAGAACCAATTGGAGTCAACTGGCAGAGTGTGAGGGGAGGGGGAGGGGGAGAGCTGATGAGCAATATCAAAGGGGGGCGATACAAACAAGAAGGAACAATAGCTTTGAATTGTTTTAAACCCTTTGGATTGGTTTGGAACCCTCTGAGGAAGATGGAATCAAATGAGTTGGGTGAGTTTTTAGCAACGGGGGACATTGATGTGGAGCAATCTGATGACTTGGACTCACGGCGGATGTCCCCGAATCAAAAGGTGCCATCTTCACTGGCACTAGCCAGAATCTTGGGATGAGTAGGGTCCCAGCGTAATTCTGAGGGGGAAAATTGACTCTCTTGCCATTGGAGCACTCTTATAGATCTATCCTTTAATCAATCAAATTGGAATTGTTTCAGTTTTTTTTTTTTTTTTTTTTTTTTTTTTTTTTTTTTTTTTTTTTTTTTTAGCAGATTGTTTTGAAGTCTAATTTGAACCAGGCGGCAACCCCTGTTCCACTAAGGCGTTCTTTTTGAGGGTGAGGGTGACTGAAATGCCCACCATCCCAGCCTCCAGGCTTCCCTGAAGCGCTAAGCTTCCAGGCCTGGTGGTAACCTCATTTGGCTCATGGGTGTATCAGTGGCTAGGATACAAGTTTGGTCCCACATCCGAGTGGGTGGGGTGAGGTAAAAGTCACAGCACCTCCTGCACCAGATGTGCTGAGGTGTGCTCACCCACAGGGGCAGAGATCCAGAGGGTTAGTCAGTGCATTGTTGGCTAGACCAGAAACTGTTGAATCAGCAGAGAATCAAGAGGAATGGGGATAAGCTGTCATATCCCAGCTGGTTCTTTCTTCAGATACATGTCTATTTGCAGAGGAGAATTGACTTGAGGGTTGCATGGCCATCAATTTTTGGACTGATTGACAGACTGTTTTGGATAAGTGCTTCTTTTTCTCCACTTGTGGGAAATAAACTACAAGATGGTTTGAAATGATTTCAGAAGGTGGACGGTGTCCAAAGAAGTTCCTCAACTTTCCTCTTCCGCTGGATAATAAACCTGTCATTTTCTCCCCACCAGCAGCAGGTAGGGGTAAATTATCACGTTGATTTTGCTGCTCTAAGAAGTATTGATAGTTGGGAGGTAGTGGTTTGGAATTATGCAAGGGATTGACCATTAACCCAGCCATGACACTAACCATGCTTGCTTGATTATGTTGCATCCAAGGTGGATGAAGTTCTGACTTGGTTTTATGACTGGCTTTGGACAAAAGGTTGTTGCCACCCATGCCTTACCGTCTAATCAAGATAATAATGTAAGAGAGAGATAGATGAGGAACCAGGGAAGGGAGGGAGAGGATCAAGGTTGTTGAGTGCGCAGAGGATGGATGAGGGATGAGATGACAGTGATACAATTACAATCATCCCTCTCTGGATTCCAAATCCAAATGCCTTCATCCTTTGAGCCACTTTCCAGTTTCCTTCCATCAACCAACCAACCAAGTGTGAAGATGCTGAGGAAGGGAAGGTGATGAATTGATGAGTATCAGGATATTGGATCTGAAGCTGAACTCAAAATTGGTCACAAGGAGTAGAGTGGATGAGATTATTGAATACTTATGGTCCAGTATGACCAGTCAACAGTCAAGAATTGGATTGTATGACCCGTCAACATTCAAGAATTGGATCTTGATAGATCCACTCCAACTCTGTAGGCACTCAGGCTACTGAACCATCTTCAACTCAAGGGAGACAATGATGGCTTGCATCCAGACAGATCAAGGATTGGGGAAGCATAGTCACTCTGATTCTCAACCTGAGAACCTTGTTTTGGTGTTGTTTTTGATGCTGTTGCTGCTGTTGTGATCCTGGTCCTGGTCCTGGTCCTGGTGAACTGGATCTCAAGTTACTGATAGTGGTGTGAGTTGGTGGTGATGGTGGGATTCTAGGAGTGGGCAGGTTGAATGACCAGGATGGGGTTGATCAATTGATGATGGGTAGGATTGAGAAGTTGATGGTGATTGATGATGTGATTGCTGAGTGGTTTGTGGTGGCTAAGATATGTTGGGATGAGTAGGCTATTAGATTTGGTCCCTGATGATCTGAGCTGGCACTAGCTTGGTTGGTAGACCCCAGTGTTTGGGAGGGTGAGGGTGATCAACCATCCTGAAGGAGTGTGAGGGTGGATGAAGTAGATGGGGGCATTCAAATTTGAGAGAGTGCATTTGAAATAGATTGGTAAGATGATGAGAGAGTCAAGGGTTAGTCAAAAGATCAAAGGTGAGGTGGAGGGAGCAGGGAGAAATTGATTGAAGATGGTTGGATTTTTTATCAAATCATCTCCTCCCATTTTGTTCCCTCCCAATCATATACTTAGATTGAGGTGAGGATCAAGAAGGGATTCAAATCTTTGCATAACATTTGAGGGTTGTGGAAGAAGAATTGGAAGTCCAGGAAAAGGGGATGAGGTTTGTGTGAAGCAATGGGGATGGGATTGGGATGGATTGGCTGATGTGGAGGTGTGGATGGGTGTTTTGCATCCCATCATGTTGGATGGATGATGATGCATAAATGGCGGGTTTAATGGCGGTTTTGATGTTTTAAATTTGCCATTTCAAAATACACCAGTTAGGGGGTATGTGTATTTCAGAAACACGCCATTAAAAATGGCAGGTTTGGTCAAAAAAAAATGGCGGGTTTCTAATGGAAGGTTTACTAACTTTGATACGCCCTAATAAGTCCTCATAGTTTGGTTTTCTGAATTTCCAGGAATAGAATCCAGTAAAAATGTATCTATGTTTTAGACTGCTGTATTTTTGAAAAATAAAATAACATGTTCCATTAGATAACCATTTTCAAAGTTAGAAAAGGTGCCAGTTGAGAAAAAAAAACTGTGATTAATCTATCCAAGGATTTATCTTCACTATAGCCATGAATAACCATGTGTTCAGGAAGCAGAATGTTTTTTCTTAAACTTCTGTATTATTCAGACCATCTTCAACCTTGCATAAAAAAATTATGGTAATCAGGATTCCCCGCAGCACACATTGTTGAAGTAAGGTGAAAAACTTGGAAATTTATCCTGCAAGAAGAATTAATCAAAATTTCAAAAGATTTGGGGACATGTTATATTTTTGAACCACAGGTACAATTTGCCTAAATTCTCCACCGAGGACCATAAACATTCCTCCAAAAGGTAGTTTGAGATAAATGAGGTCTTGAAGTAGACTGTAAAATAACTCAAGATCATGCCCATGACTCATAGGTGCTTCATACCTGATGATCAAAGAAGCCTTTTTGAGAAATTCACCCTTTTGAGAATATTTTGTAAATTCTTGGTACAGATGAGTGATTTAACCTCAAGGGAATCACAAAGGTGAGATGAGCTGTTCTTCCATTTTGTAGATTTGAGGCAGCTATTTCACTACCAACCCATGCCATATCTATTCTTCCAAATGATCTGATAGAAGCTAGCAAGTATTCATATCAGAAGTTTTTCAAGACCCACCTGGCCAATCAACAAAGAAGTAAGAGGGTTGAGAAAAATTGCATTCATTCATTATTGGATCAAAGATTTGGTTCTTTTTATGATTCAGAGGAGAGATTTGTTGCAATCCTGATTAATTTATAACATAATTTTTTTCTTCTTCAAGGATAAAGTTCCCGTTTTTCCTTGTTTCCTCCACTGATTGATCAAGTCTTGGAATATCAGGAAACACTTGTTCAATGCTTTTTATAAAAATTGGAAATATGATAGGGCTTTTGGATCTTAACATTTCATTTGTGGGAAATATTTGATCTGTGATTTAAGAAACAATCAAGTTATCAACCATAAAATTGAAGGAAAAAGTACCATAGGCAATGTGGTTCTGCAGTCTGAAAAAGTGATAAAAGCATCCCAAACAACTTACTTAGATCATAAGATTGAATATATCCTTTGAATCCTTCTATTCTTGTTTCCAAATAATTATTTTCCTCAAGTAGACCCTTGGCCAAGGCAGCCTATCTTGAAGTTGTATAAGATATAGGGGAAAAAGATTACCTGTTCACTGACCCATCTCAACACCATAGTTTATGGCATCCACAACATCATCAAAATTCTCAACCCTTAAATCATTTTCATGATGAAAAATATAGGATAATCTTTCTCTCTAAATTTTTATGTATTGATCAACACAATATTTTTTGAACATAAAATGACCCCAGTGCAAAATTGAAGACTCAGGATGACAAAATTCCAGAAGATTTGAATAATAATTAATGGAAGTGAACCTATTTGTTGAATGGTTTTTCTTTCAATTCTGCAAACCAACCCAATTCACCATGAGGATGAAAAAGAAAATAGTTCAGAAGGTCATACAATTTGATCAGTTAACTGATCCTCCTCAAGGAGCCATCTGATTGCCTGACCATGACATCTTTTAGGGTCAATTTAGGAGGATAATTACCCTTTTGTAATAAAAATCCATCATAAACCCTTTACTTTTATCCTACCTTCCAGCCATATTTCAGCTATTTGGTCTCCTGTTGGTAGGTTGTAAACTCTTTTTTTATCAACATTTTGTGAAGATGGATCAGAAATATTGATGGATTGATTTTGGAAAAACTGAGATGCAACTTGACCCATATGATGGTGTTGAATGGCATTGGAATGTGATTGATATGGAAAATTTGGAACCACAAAGTAAGGGTAGGAGCACCTTCTTCTATTTGATGAATTAGGGAAGCAACTTTTTTTGTATCTGAATGTTAGGAAAGTTATAATTGAAATAAAATAAATTGTATTGATTTATGGGTTGAGGGGGAAGTACATCAAATCAAAGTGGGATGGAAGGGGGTTTATATAAATTTTCAATGTTCAAAAAAAAGTTGGAGCCAAGTGAGGAATTAGTGTTCATTCCATGTTTTTCCAATGTCCTCTGTTACACTGTTGTATGTTTTATATGTGTTGTCCATGTTACATTTTTGTTCTTGTTACATGTGTTTCCCTTGTTAAATTTATTTCCTTTTAAATGTGCTGGACCTGTATGTGCGTGATAGTACAAAAGAAACCTTGGATACATACAAAGAGGTCGATGAAAAGTATGAAAAAAAAGAAACACAAAACTTAAATATTTACATGAATAAGACAAAGATTAAATACATTCAAAGATTTAGTTCAAAAATTTGAAACCTTAAATATGTACACACATCAGATTGTGTGTGATTTTTTTTTTTTTAAAAAAAAAGTTGGACTGAACTGGATGCAAGAGACCCATATAAGACCATGGATACAAAACAAAGGAAATCAAATCTTGGTGAGGTGTGGGAACTTATTTCCTCTTTATATATATACATATACAGATCAATTTTGTCAGCTTGCTACTATTGCAGAGCAAGCTGCAAAAGTAACAAAAATAACATAAAAATAATAATAATACAATTAACCTAAGAAGGAGTAGGAAAACCTTAAATATTATTACAGAAATGGGTTCTCCACCCAAAATTAGGTAGGGTCACTCACTGACCCCACCCTTGAAATCCAACTCCTTATATTCTTAAATAATTAAGGAAAGAAAAACCAAAATACTACGGCTCCATTATTGAGCTTTTTGGCCAATTAAATATCTCACACACATTGTCACGTATAGGTTTTACACCTAAAATTCAGTCAGAATTGAGGTGTTGTGTATATTTTAGGAGTTACGGGCGGAAATGTGTTTTGGCACAATTCCCGCACGCAGCCGCGGCAGCCAATGCACCCGCGCGCGGCTGAGATACAGCCTTGTCACTCCGTCGAGGTTGTGTACGCAGCCCCGGGCCTCTGAAAAGTACGCAGCCGCGGGAATATGGGTTGACAGAGTGACAGGCGGCCTGAGAGGCTCAGGTACCGCGTAAACATGCTACAACATACACGGGAACTTCCTACATATGTAATAAATGTTCCCGTGGATAGTAGAAAGTCTAAAAATACATAATATTATATAAAAATACATAAATCATCCTTATACGTATTTTTTATTTAATATAATTCAAAGTACCAAGAATGTCGAAAATAAGACAATGACAACTTCTAAAAATATATTAAAATACTTTAATATACTTTTATGAGAATTGCTAGACATCAATATCTTTGTTACATACTAAGGAAACTAATGATGTAAAAATTTTACATGAGTTCACATGACTTATATTTTCAAGTAATTATCTTAGTAAATCAACTAGAACTCAAAAATAAGGAGTAAAATCAATATTATGACTTTTACTCCAGTTATATAATACATAATGAGAACTTACCTGACATCAAGATGTCCGTAGAAATGTCTATTTATACAATTATTAAATTACTGGGAACATTTACTAAGGATAATTAATTAAATAATACATAAATAGGACAGATTAGTGTTATTCACACATCCTAATGTCTATTATATAGTGGAATAATTCCCATACTCTGTGGAATTAGATGCTACCCGTGCTATAGCACCAAGAAAACATGACAGGCTACCCCTGGTTACCCTGCTAGCCTTAGTTTCTGTCTCTTTGAGAACCTAAAACCCTCAGAAGGTCAATATTGGGACTCCAAAAGCTATAAATAAAGAGCTCTTTTGAGGATGTTGATGGGAAGAGACCCAGTAATATTCATATCCAGACACCGTGCCAAGGTAATCAAGTACTTATAAGAGATAAGTAAGTGATTTATGGCAATGTCTGATCAGTAATATCCGTCCTCAACCTCTTTTATCAATCAAAACTGCTGAACAACCTTATAACCCCAGTATATAGGTTTAAACCATCAGTACACGTCTCAAACAGATACCCAAAGGATTTAATAATATACCAGTAAGTCTTATTATCCTTTCTCTGTTGTGGTAGCTTGGCTACAAGGCCCTACCACTCCACTGTGTATTTTATATACATATTATCTTTGGGTAAAATATTCTTTAAACTAAAGAGCCCAAAGTAACCAGGACTATGTGTTTTCATACTGAAATCCCTGAAGAGAGGTGTTAAAGATCCCCAATATAATTGTGGCCCCTCTATAAAATATTTAATAATCAATTTATTCATGTTGATTTAAAACAATAAACAATAACCAAACCACTTAACCTTGCAATAAGCTTAATCCAAATATTTTATGGATTTTGCTGCATTTATTAAATAATATATTTATTATTTACTCTATCACCTCTGGTAGCTAAAGGATAGCAAGGGTCTTGGAATCCAGGAGGCTGAAAAATTTCAGAAAACAATACCTTTTTCTAAAAAATAAATCAATAAATAAACAATGATAATAATAAATTTGAAAAATAATGATGAACAAGATGAAATATAATGATGGGAAATGATGGAGTAAGAAAACCTACCATGAGAAAAATTGCTATTTTATTTTTAGGGGGGGATAAATTCACAACCCCAAGTTTTGAAAGGGCATGAAACACCATTCACAACTCAAAGAGTTTCAAAACAAGCTGTCCAGGACTTGCACAACCCCCCAGGGGTCCTGTAAGTCCTGGAGGGGGTTGCATTTGTTGTGAATTTCAATTTTGGCCAATTTGGGGCAAGATAGCCCCAACTTGTTTTTTTTGGTGTCTTTAATTTAGGGCTAGTCCATTGAGGTGGAATCACATTCCTCTTTTTTTGGAGTGGATTGATTGAACTTATGAAATTATAAAACAAAATGATATGAATTAAACTTATATTATTTTATTTGATTTAGTTGAATTTTGTTTTGATTCAATTCAATTTCTTTTTTAATATACAATAAAATGGTTGTATTTTATTGTATTTTAACATATTTTATTCAAAAATTACATTTTATTGTATTTTATTTCAGGGCTATATTGTGTGTATATTGATCTGTTTTAATTTTATTAGGGTGTATCAAAGTTAGCAAAAAGGCCATTAGAAACCCACCATTTCTTTTGACCCAACCCGCCATTTTTAATGGCAGGTTTCTGAAATACACATACCCCCTAACTTGTGTATTTCAAAATGGTGGGTTTCAAACATCAAACCCGCCATTTCATCCATCCACCATCCATGGCATGAAAAAAACCCATCCACACCTCCAACTCATCAAATCCACACGCATGACACACATCTCATCTCCATTGCTTCACATCACCATTGCTTCACATCTCCATCACTTCACATCTCCATCACTTCACATCTCCATCACTTCACATCTCCATTGCTTCACATCTCCATCACTTGACATCTCCATTGCTTCACATCTCCATTGCTTCACATCTCCATTGATTCACACACATCCCATCATCATCACATCACCATCTTTCTCAACATGTCCAATCAAACTTCCTGGAAGCAAGTTGAAAATGCAAAAAATCTGACTGAACTTTTTTTATTATTTGACTCAGATTCAGAATCCAATTTGGAATCAACTTGGTTAGCTTTGAATTCTCTACTGGAAAAGCAATGCATGGTTCCACAAAGACACACTCTCCAAAAACCTATGTATGAAAGGCAAAAGCTTCACCTAAAGCTCAACTTAAGCTTCCAGCAACTGTTCCAAACTTTATTTCCTTCTTTCATGAAATGTTTGGAGATGATTGAAGACCAGCACATCTTCCAGAACAATTCTTGGAGTCCTCAATGCAATCCAGCTATCAAAGTTGCTGTTGCTTGTTGTAGATTTGGATCAAATGGAAATGGAGCAGCAATTCATCAATTAGAAAATCTATTCTTGGTCAGTTATGGATCCATTGACTTATACACCAAAAGAGTCATGATTTCTATCCTATCTTTCCATTTCTCAGTCCTTTGTTGGCCAACCAAAGAAGACCACAAGGATATATCTCAATTAATGGAGACTGAAGGCTTTCCTGGTTGCATTGGTTTTGTTGATGGAACCACTATCCCCTTGAGTCAAAAACCCAAGCTAGATGGCAACCATTATTTTGATTGGAAAAAAAGGCAATTGATTCATTTCCTTTCCAAATCCTTTGATAATACACTGGCCAAATTTTTTTTATTGGTTTGTATAGATACTCTGTGGCACTACAACTTGTTTGTGATAACAACAAGAAGTTCATATCCCTCCATGCTGGCCTTCTGGGTTCTTGTCATGATTCATATGTTTTCAATTGGATGTGGATTTCCCAACAACCAGATAACTACTTTGACCAAGATCAATACCTTCTGGCCAATTCAGCTTATGCTAGTGGGAAATATGTGGTTCCAGCATACCGCAATGTTTCAACCAATGGTCAAGCCAAAACTGATTTCAACTATCATCTTTCCCAATAACAAGTTTGGATTGAGCAGGCCATAGGAATCCTGAAAGGAAGATTGGCCAGATTATGGGATATGCAAAAACAGCTCAAATCTTCCAAAGACATGAAGTTCCTCATCAACTGGATTATCAGTTGTGTAATCCTTCACAAAATTCTTGCCAACATCAAAGATGAATGGGAAAACATATTTGAAGAAGATATTCCTGATCCTCCTCAAATCATCCTGGCCTCATCTTCTACCTCATCTTTGGCCATGAGAGAGTGGATTTTACCCCTCACACTTGATCACCTTGATGAGTAGCATTGGGTTTTTAAATAGGTAAAAAATAACATCACCATTAGTAGAATTGGGTTCTTAAATAGGTAAAAAATAACATCACCAGATGTTTTTGGTTTTGGTTGTTCAACCCAGAATCCTAGGCTGACTCCTGTTTTTTTTTCTTTCTTTTTTTTGCTCGACTTAGACAAAAACCAGAACCACAAATTCCAAACCAGCCACCTCACCCAACAAAAAAAACCAGTCCAATCCTCCCTCCTCCTCACAAAACCACCACCTTACCAAACCAAACCACTGGTCCACACCTCCCCCCTTCTCACCAAGCCACCTCACCATCCACCTCCACCTGCCTCCAAATTCACCCGGTCAACCTCCTCCTTATTCTTCTTTGCTCAGTGCCCCAGGTAAGCCCCCCCTCCTCCTCCTTGATTCATTGGAGCTGACCTCTGCCCTCCTCCTCCTCATTGTAAAAGTTCCAGGCCATTCATCCCTCCTTGCTGAGACCCACTGGTAAGCTCCCTTGCTCAGCACCACCAGTAAGCACCCCCCTCCTCCTTCCACCTCCTCCTGCTCCCCATCTTTCCCCACCACCACCTTGCCAGGTGATTGGCAAGCAATCAATCCATCAACCGGCAAGCAATTGATTGATTGGTTGACCGGCAAGCAGTCAATTGTTTTCCAATCAATCCATCAACCAGTGAGAAATCAATCAATCAATTGACAGGAAATCAATAAATCAATCAATTGACAGGCAATAAATCAATCAATCAATTGATTGACCAACCAGTGACATGCCCCCCCTTCAGCTCCTCCTCCTCCTCCCAGTTCTTTAAAAGTTGACTGACATTCTTTTTTTTTTTTTTGGTACAAAATTCCCGGTAAATTTCTTGTTATTTTCTATGTTGGTTGATCATCTAAGTGGTTTATACTGGAATGATGTTTTTTTTTTTTTGGTAGGAGAATTTCCGGTATTTTTTTGTTATTTTCTATGTTTGTTGATCATCTAAGTGTTTTATAACGGGCTAATGACTGTTTTTTTGGCTTTTTTTTATTCAATACAATGCAATCAGAAATTTCACCGCTTTGACCACCCTTTCTTGACGGCCCATTCTTCATCCACCAAACTCAAAATGTTACAACTAATGGATTTCCATCTTGATCCTTACCCCTATCAAAGTATACGGTTGGGAGGCAAAAAGATGGAAGGAGATAGTTTGAAAAACATAAAGAGAAGTGGGAATAAAAGGACTTGTCAGAGAAGGGGGGCTCAAATGCGGGCTTTTGAAATTGCATTGGAAGTGACTGAGGAAACAGTTAATGAAAAGGTTGTTTGGTCTTCATGCCAAATATTTCCCTTGAACCTTTATCCATCCATTGTCAATAAAAGTCAAAAACCCACCCCTGAAGAGTTGGAACAGGCCAAACAGAAGACCAAACAGTTCCATTTCTTCAGCTCTGGAGAAGTATATGTTCAAGATCAATTGGATCATGAGGCTATGGTTTCCATCATCCAATTTATCCCTTTGAATGAACTCTTTGAGAAAGAGAAGAAGGAAATCAACTCAGTAACAAAATTCCTTCACCAATCCAAAAAATTTGTCAACACTGTTGGTCCCTCAAGAACTTGGGGTGGGAGAATGTGGGCAATTGGATGGAAAAAATCAATGGACCCTTCTGCACTATTTGGAAAATATTTGAAGAAAGATGCTGTAAAATAATCCCCTAAAGAGTATTATTTTTTGAACCTTAGGTCTGACAAGGTCTCTCAAATATTGGGCCAAATGTTTCAAGAATTAGCAAAATTTGTGTTTTATTCCAACTGTGAAGCTATGATGGAAAACAACATCCTTTCCTTCTCCTCATTGGAATTTGTATCTGGCCTTACTGCTTTTGACTGCTCACCTCACATCACCTTCACCTCAGACTCCTTCTACAACTTTCCCCATATTGACCAGGGTGATGTCTCTGACTATTCCTTTTTACTTGTGGTCCCAACCAAAAAATTGAATGGACAACTCATTGACAACAAGGATGAATATCAAGTATCAGACAGCCAATTTGTGTTCCCAGACTTGGGTTTTGGGATTGATTTCAAACAAAAGGGTATTGTGAAAACGGTTTGGGAAGCAAACAAGTACAAAAACTGTACTTTTACTGCAGTGGATACTGCCACCCATACTAGGATGGCCATGTCCATGAAAATCAATAGAACAACTCAAAACACTAGCAAGGACTTGGCAATTGGCAAAATATATCTTATAAAAAAAAATAAATAAAAATAAAAAAGATTTGTTCATTGGTGGTGTTAAAAATACTCTCAAACCTTGTTGCAATCAAAAATAATTTTTTTGTTTTTATTTTTAAAATTTTTATCAAAGTTGAAAATTTTGAGAGACTAGATTTGAATTACGACCAACAGAGGGACTGAGGAGACTGAGGTCAGACACAGGTTGAGACAAAGAAACACAACGGAGAGGGAAGAGAAAAATGACAGAGTTGATAGCAATGAGAGGTGACCAACGGGACCGGCAGAGTCGCTTTGAGGATTGACACACATTGGGTTACTTGGCAAGATGATCATAGGAAGGCTGAGAGAGTTGGGATTGGGAAGCTGAGAGACAAATCAGAAAGAGGTTGCAAAGATGACAACGGAGCAACTCTCACCAGTCAGAATTGAGATTGATGAGACGACTGGAAGTGAGTCGATTGAGGTTGAGTCAAAAAGTCCATTGAGGCTGAGTCGTTGGTGGTCTTGGTCTGAGAAGCATGGGCTTGATAGCGGTCGAAGTTGAGACTTGAGGAGGATAGAATGAGAAAAGAAAGAAATAAGAAAAAGAAAGAAATAAGAAAGGACAAGGAAAAAGTAGAAGGAAGAGATGAAACTGAAGCTGGGAGGACACCAGGCCAAAGCTGAGCTGAGGTCAAGGTAATGAAGAGGAGGAGCAGGTCCCCGGTTCCCCCGGTTCTGAGTTGTAGGACAGGGCCTCTCTGGTTCTCTCTGAGGCGCCGTGGATTATGTAAGCTGAAGATTGGGAACAAGAGATAGAGAGAGAGCCGGGTAGTACTTCAACACTCCCCATGACTGGAGAGAGTTCGACTAGGATGAACCATCAAATTTGAATTCAGGGTCAAGGATCCGTACAAAGGCCTGGATGGCGGGTTTAGCTACTGCCTTTGTCAGGGGGTCAGCCAACATGCGGTCCGTGGTTATGAGTTTGAACTCCAGGTTGCCCAGTGCAAGTTCCTCCCGCAAACCTTTTGTTTTGAGGTCCATGTGCCTCGTCTTGGCATTGGAACCAAATTTTTTGAGCTTGTCCTTGAGGCCCTTATTGTCGATGAGATGGGTCGTGAAGGGGATGGAGACGTTGAACACCTCCCCCAGGAGGTGTTTGAGCCATCTTCCCTCCAGGAAGGAATCCAGAAGAGGGTTGAGTTCGGCTTCAGTTGAGGAATAGGTGATGTTGCATTGTTTGAAGCTCTCCCATGAGATGACTGAGCCAAACGAGAACCCCAAGTAGCCAGATTAAGACTTCCTTGACGTTGGATCTTCACCCCAGGAGGAGTTGCTGTAGAAAACCAGAGGTTTGGAAGATTTGTCGTAAGTTAGGGTGAGATTCACGTCTTTGGTGGCCTTCAGGTATTGCCAGGGTCTCTTGAGTTCCTTCCAGTGGGTCAGGCCGGGTTTATTCTGGAACCTGGCAAGACTTGAGACAGAAAAGCTGAGGTCTGGGCGGGTCCAAGACGCAATGTAGTTCAGAAGACCCACCCCTGAGCAGTAGTTGATGTTGAGGCGTTTGAAGTCTTCAAAGTCCTTGTCCAATGCTTCTGTGAGTTGAAGGTGAGGAGTCAGAGGAGTTTGGACTCCTTTAGCGTTTGAAAGTCCAATTTCTTCTAAACCATGAGCAATGTGTTTTGGTTGACTGAGCAGGATTGAGTCGCCGGTCCGATTGAATTTCATTCCCAAGATGGTGTCGGGAGCGTGGCATTGGGAGTTTTTGAATTTATCATTGAATTTGCTTTCAAAGTCGTTCCCATCTCCTACGAGGATGAGATCATTGACGTGGAAGAATATGAACAATTTCCCCTCCAATGATTTGTAGAGACAGGGGTTGCTGTCAGATTCCACAAATCCCGTGGACTTGATCCAACTTGTGAGGGTGTGGTACCAGTTCTTTGGGGCTTTTTTTAGTCCGTAGAGACTCTTCTTGAGTCTCAAGTATTTGCTCTGTCAAGAAGAACCGTTGGGAGTCTTGATGATTACTTCCTCATCAATGGGTGCATGGAGGAAGGCAGTCTTGATGTCAAATTGTTTGATTTTGAGATTGTCTTTGAGTGCGAGTTGAAGCATAACTTTGAGAGATGAGATTTTTCCAGTGGGTGCAAAGGTTTCTTCAAATTCGAGCCCGTAAATTTGATTGTAGCCCTTCACGCACACTCTGGCCTTGAAGATGAGAGCGTCGTTGTGGCAATTGTATTTGATTTTGAACACCCAGGTTGTTTTGAGCGGGTTGATTGGTTTGGGTCCATTGTACTCTTCCCACAACTCCAGATCCTTGCATTGATCCAGCTCTTTTCTTATCACCTGTTTACATCTTTCAGCCTCTTCACAGGAGATGGCTTTGAGGTATGTCTTGGGTTCAAAGTAGTGGTGAAACCCGTAGCGTTGTGGAGGTCTGAGATTAGCGCAATTTTGCAGAAGTCAAGCAGGAGCGGGATGAGGTGGAGGCTCTGGAATGGGACTGGGTTTAGGTGAATGGTCTTCCAGGGATGCAGATGGATGATTTGGGGTATCTGAGTTGCTGGTTTCTGGAGAGTCTGAGTCAGATGAGTCCGATTGGGTCTCTGGCGTCTCTCTGTACTGGGTGAAGTTCCTGTCAGGAGGAGGGGCCAAGGAGGAGGACTCTTCTTCTGCTGTTGAGGAGCGGCTGTTTCAGACATCTGGATTGTTGTTGATTTCAAATCCATCAATCAAGAAGTCCAAGTCGGGACTCGGCTCCCAGCGACTTGCGGACAATTTGACAAATTGTACGTGCTTGCTTGAGATGATGGATCCGTTGGGACAGAGGATTCTGTAGGAGCGGAATTCTGGATTGTATCCAACAAGCCTTCCTTCCAGGCCCTTCGTATGGAATTTCTTTCCCTTGGGTCTGAGGTGATTGAGGTAAATGACTGGGGTTCCCAGTGGTTTGAAGTATGAGAGTGGAAGGGAGCTGCCGTGCATAATCTCCCAGGGCAATTGAAGACAGCCCTTGCGGGGAATCTGATTCAGAGAAAGGCAACATGCTTTGAGTATCTCCAACCAGTACCTCTTGGGTAGGTTGGAGGAGCTGAGAGATGTACGCACGCTTTTGACAATGGTCCTGTTGGCTCTTTTGGCCCTACCATTGTGCTTGGGGTGATAGGGTTTGGAGACAAGCTGCTTGCAAGAGATCTCCTTGAGGAAGCTGGTGAGTCTGTTGTTGAAAAATTTGGATCCTCTGTCGGAGCAGACTTTGCAGGGATAGTAACCCAATTTGGACTTCTGTTGTTTGATGATTTCAATGAGGGTATTTGGGGTATCTTCTTTGCTGAAGAGAGGAATGCCGCTCACGTAGCCTGAGAAGTTGTCCACAATGGTCAGAATTTACTTCTCTTGTTGGTGCGACTTGGGTTTGATTGGTCCAACAAGGTTGAGATGTATACGTTTAAAGGGTTTTGTTGCAAGGGTGGCCTGTATCTTGAACGGCGACTTGGTAATTTTGCAGAGGGAACAGTCCTTGCAGAAGAAGTTGCTGTTGTCAAGCTTGAGGTCGGGAATCTCTCTAAGTCTGCCAATGGAGGCGTGGCCTAGGGAGAGGTGAAGGTCATGGGTGGAAGTGGTGGAGTTTTTAGAGGTGGACAGGTAGCAGTTGTTCTGACCTATGCTCCTGGGGTTGTTGACCACAAACAGATTCTTGAAAATTCTTCCTTCCAGGAGGCATTGATTGTTGCGGATGAGTTGGAATTGTCCTTTGGAGGATTTCAGGGAGCAGCCCTTGGAAATCAGATCACCGGGGCTTATCAAATTAACCACTAAATTGGGGACGAAGAGGCAGTTGCTGAGGACTATGGTTTGGTGTTTCCAGACCAGTTTGACTGTTCCCGTGCCTTTGATGGGAAGGTTAGCGCCGTCTTTGCCCGTCAAGATGTGCTCCCCATTGTCTGATTTGATCAGCTTGGAGAATAATCTCTTGTCGTTGAAGAAATGCGCCAAAGTGCCACTATTCATCAGTATGTTTTGGCTTGACGTTACTCTTGATTCAATCCACTTGGTGACAAAAGCATGGTAGTGTGCTGATTTGGATTTTGTCTTCTGCTTTTCTCTCCATTTGGCTTGGTTTTCCCTCCACCATTCCGGGGCCTTCTCCGGGTGAAGGTGGAAACACTCGCTTTCTTGGTGATTCTTATCTTGTTTGGGGTTGTGGTAGCCTTCCACACAGCGGTTGCTGGACTGGGATTTGAATTTGTTCTGGCTGGACACAAGGGCGGTTTTGGGCATGGAGATGGTTTTGTCGGAGGACTCCGCCTTCACTTTGTTGTTGTACTAAGTGAGATGATTGCACATGAAGTTAACTCCTATTGTTTTGTCGGAGTGCATGAGTTGGCATTTGAGGTTGTGAAGAGCGACAGGGAACTTGAAGAGGATGAGGTAAGCCAGGATGTCTTGAGGGAGATTGATGCCAATGTCGTTCATTTTTTTGATTGAGGTCTTAACTTTTGTGACAAAGTGAGTGATATCATCTTCTTTGAAGGAGATGTGGAGAAATTTGTTGAAGATCCGGGCTTGATTGGAGGCTTCAGATGAGGAGTACCGTTCCTTGATTGCCTGCCAGATGGCTTTGGCTGAGTTGACATTGGTGGCAGTGATGACATTGTTGTGAGTCACCAAATCGACCTTGGAGATGAGAAGGAGTTGAATTTTGTTGTTATCCAGTGAGGAGAGTTGACCAGAGCTGGATTCAAGGGTTGTCAGTACTCCTCTGAGTCGGAGCAGTCCACTCATCTTGTCGCGCCAAATGCCGTAGTTGTCCTCTGAGAGTAGGGGGATGGTTTCCAGGGCAGTTTTGAGCATTGCCTGTCGGAAGCCTTCTCCGGAGAAGTTGCTGGAGGATTCCGCCATTGTGAGAGCCTCTGTTGGTCGTTGTGGTGAGCCTTTGGCTTTTAACCGTGAAACTTTTGAGAGACCAGATTTGAATTACAACCAACAGAGGGACTGAGGAGACTGAGGTCAGACACAGGTTGAGACAAAGAAACACAATGGAGAGGGAAGAGAAAAATGACAGAGTTGATAGAAATGAGAGGTGACCAACGGGACCGGCAGAGACGCTTTGAGGATTGACACACATTGGGTTACTTGGCAAGATGATCATAGGAAGGCTGAGAGAGAGTTGGGATCGGGAAGCTGAGAGACAAATCAGAAAGAGGTTGCAAAGATGACGACGGAGCAACTCTCACCAGTCAGAATTGAGATTGATGAGACGACTGGAAGTGAGTCGATTGAGGTTGAGTTGACAAGTCAATTGAGGCTGAGTCGTTGGTGGTCTTGGTCTGAGAAGCGTGGGCTTGATAGCGGTCAAAGTTGAGACTTGAGGAGGATAGAATGAGAAAAGAAAGAAATAAGAAAGGACAAGGAAAAAGTAGAAGGAAGAGATGAAACTGAAGCCGGGAGGAAACCAGGCCAAAGCTGAGCTGAGGTCAAGGTAATGAAGAGGAGGAGCGGTTCCCCGGTTCCCCCGGTTCTGAGTTGTAGGACAGGGCCTCTCCGGTTCTCTCTGAGGCGCCGTGGATTATGTAAGCTGAAGATTGGGCACAAGAGAGAGAGATAGAGCTGGGTGGTACTTCAACAAAAGTAAATATATTTACATACCAAGCAATTGAGTAATTTCTTTTATTTCATCCACCTTTCTACTGCTACCAATACATGCCATGGCTACCAATAACCTATCTTTTTTTTCTGTGGCTAGGCTTTCCCTCTCCTTTTCAAGTTGGTCTTGCTCTTGATCCTTCTCCTTTTCCTCTTTTTGAAACTCCAGCTTGGCCTGTTTGATTTTCCACTCAGCATCCAACTTGTGTTGATGAGCCAAACTCTCATCTTTCCACTTTTGACAATCCATAGCCAGTTGACAATCCCATTTCTCCTTATAAAATTTAAGTTTTTTGGATTCTATTTGTGATTTGACCCTTTTTTGGAGGGGAATAGGAATGAAATTGATTTTGAAAGCAAGTAAAATCAATCAATGAACTTACTTGAATCTTTCTTCTCCATGATATCCTCAAAGCCAGAAAAATTTGAAGTGTTTCTCTGCTTTTGACAGCTATTAGGTTTGAGGTTGATGGAATTGGAGGCCTTTTGCTTTCCCTTTGCAGAGGAGTTTTGAGTGGGAATGTCATTGCTCTCATTTAAAGGGGATGTGGGTGGCCCCATTGGGTTGAGTATTTGGCCATTCAGAAATGGATGTGCCTGTTTTTTTACAATCTAAATCAGTCATGATTAACCAGACAGAAGAAAAATGATCTTGGTTCCTTACTTGAGCAGATGATTCCAATGGTGGTGATACAGGAATAACTTGCTCCTCATTGGCCAAGTCTTTAAGTTCTTCCACCCCAGGAAGAGAGCAATCCAAAGAAGGAAGTGAGGGGTCCAAGGAAGGGTTTGAATTGTTGATCAATGCTTATGTAGACGTGATTGGAGCTGATTCTGTTGGAATATCCTCCTCCAAATCAGATTGGGGCCACTCATAGGTTTCATTTGGATCATCATTGCTAGGCCAAGCATCCACAGCCAGATCCTCAGAATAAACTGGATCTGATTTTTGGTCATCAAAAGCAGCTAAAGGGGTGATATTGGCCTTCTTTCCAAAGATTCAATCCATTTGAACATAAAAAGGACAAATGGAGTCCAACTTATCAGCCACCAAGTTGATTCCCTTTGCTTTATTGGAGTTGGTGATGCCAAAGCCGGTGGAGATTGACATAAAGTGAGATTTTTTGTAATTGCTTAAATAGTTCTTGAATTGCTCCCTCATCTGTTTGGATAAAAGATCCAGCCTAGCTTTGGTTTAATTCTTGAGTTCATTGGCCATCAGGAGATAACCATTAACCTTAGAGGATGGAGGTTGGCCAACTTGTGTTTCATTGTTGGATCCAAAGCAAGCATTGTAGTTGGATGGAATTTTGATCCAGTTTACCAGGATGATGTAATCAGCTCTCTTGAGCTGACTTGAGCCTTTGGAAGCTGATGGGGGAGGATTGTTGGATTTTGAGTTCCTGGGGGATGTTTTCTTTGTCTGCGTGGACTTGCAGGGGCATTGTTGCTGAGGGGCCATTTAAAAAGAGTAAGTGGGATGAAGTGATGAAGCAATAAAGCAATGACAGTTAGAATGTGATGAAAGGGGGGATGAAGTAATGAAGCAATGAAGAAATGATAGAATGGATTTAATGAAATAAATAAAGTGATGAAAGTGATAAAGAAAGGTGAGAGTGATGAAGTGATGAAGCCTAATGAAGCAATGAGAGTGATCAAGTGATGAGGATAGCAATGAAGCAATGAGAGTGATGAAGTGTTCCAATAAGGTTGGAGAATGAAACCAGGGGTGATGATGTGGAATGATGCATGGTTGAGCTGTTGAAGGCCTTTATATACTTTTTTTGAAAAAAGCCATTTATTTTCAGGTAGCATTGACACGTCTGATGTGAAATATATGGGTTTTTTGATTTTTAATGGGGGGTTTGAAATGGTGGATTTGGATTGAAACCTGCCATTAAAAAATGGTGGATTTGCTTAGCTTCGATATGCCCTATTTAACCATTTTTATTTTTATTTTGGGCACAATTTTTTGATTTTTTTAAACTTTTTAATTGTTTATTTTTATTTATCAATAGGGCCATGAATGTGCATTCATGGCCCTGGAGTTATGAATTTTTTTTTCAAAAAAAGGTTTTTTTTAGTTTTATTTAATTTTATTTATTTATTTTTCAATAATTTTGATTTTTTTAATTTTTTTTGATGTTTTTGTTTTGTTTTGTTACTTTTTGGGTGATGATAAATTCAAAACTACCAGTCTTGTTGGAGTTGTGTGAGGCCCATACACCCGTTGACAGTGTTGTTTCAAACACGCGCAACCCCCAGGGGGTTGTATACCCCCTGTAAAGGGTATTTATGAGTTTTGTACCCCTGTAAATTGCTGTTTTGAGGCATGTTTGGGGGTATACAACCCCCTGGGGTTGTGCCGAAATTTTTGGGACCCCCTGGACCACATTTGGCTTCCATCAACCCAAATTTGAGATAATGCATACTATGTGGGACTGTTGGACCACACCTAGAAATCCTCAAGTGAAACTAAAGTGAATCTAAAGTTAAATAAAGTGAAATTAAAGTGAAACTTCAAACAAATTTCCCACTAAAATTGATCTTTCTCAACTCAAAAGTGAGCAAACTTTGTAAGTGTTAAATTGAAAGTTGGGTTGAATTCTGAAGTACCATTGCATTTTTTTTGCGTTATGGGAACAGTGGCTAGCCCACCTTTTTTAGAAATGGCTGCATTGAAGGACTGAATTGATAGTGCCATGAAAAAAGCTGCGGAAAAAAAGGATTTGGTTAATGAATCATTGGAAGCCCCAATTGTGTCCTCATCTAGGGTGACAATTGAGGAACAAAATGTTTCAAAAATTGACATGAACTTTGGTGGTGAGTAACATTTTATGTTACTCTGGCCTTTGCTTCATTTAATTTGATGGAAACTGATTGGCGGCTGGTAACTATGCAACTATGTAACTATTACAGATCTACTTCACCCACCTCCTATCAGCGCTTTTCCTACTAGGGAAGAGGCACAAAAAAATTTTTAAATATGGGAAATGAAGCATGGTTATGCTTTAACAGTTTTGACTCAAAGCGTGATAAATATGTGGATTTAGCATGTGATAGACATGGTTTGTAATCTAGGCAATTGCTCACCAAACGGTCAAGGAAAACTCACACAAGGAAGGTTGGGTGCAAGTTTTTAATCAATGAAAGTTGCACAAAGCAGACCCCTTGTTGAAAATCTCCTACAGAAATGATCAAAATAACCATCATCCATCTCCAAACCCCTCAGTGCATCCTCAACTGAGGAGAATCTATGGGATAGCCTTAGTGAATTTAAAGAAGTCATGAATGATGGGCTCAATACTATTCAAATGAAAATTAAATTGAGCAAGATTGATGGCAGCAGATATGTTGATGACCAAACAATCTACAACACTAAGCATAAGGTAGCACTTACAGAACTAAAGGGAAAAAGTTTTATGGAGTTCCTCTTTAAACAACTTGGTAATTCATGTTGAGTTCATTGAGAAAAATTCAGTGGAGAGCGTCACTTGGAGGCCTTATTCTTGGCTAAACCCAATTCATTAAAGATTTGAAAGCAATTCCATCATATTGCTATGTTGGATTGTAATTATAAAAAAAATATGTACAACATCCCCCTATAGCATGTTGTAGGAATTACAGCCAACTGTAAAACTTTCAAAAAAGCTCTTTTTTTTATGACAAGAGAAAAATTTGAGTTCTACAGTTGGTCTGTAAATGCACTAAAGGAGCTTGCTTATGATCCTGAGAGAATTCCCAAAGTCTTTGTGACAGAACATGAAAAAGCTCTGATTTGTGATATAGAAAAAAGTTTCCCTGAGGCAACAAGACAGTGTTGTCAATGGCACTTGTCTAAAAAAATACAAGCAAACTGTAAAGTGTGCTTCAATAATGTTCTTGAAGGGTGGCAAAGCTTTATGTCTCTGTGGGATAAGTATGGGGCCTCAAAAACCAAGGAGAAGGCAGAGGTAAATGATGCAGAACTTAGAGTAAGTGCTAAATCACTGCCTTTACTTTTAATCTTCCTAGTTTTGGGTTGCTTACATTATGAATTGTATAAAGTGTTTCTTGGAAGACTGTGAGGATCTGCTTGATTATATCTATCATAATATCTTCTGTATCAAAGAGAAAATTCAAATTTTGTAAGGGCTTTGAATTGCAGAAAGCCTGACTTTGGAAATAAAACCACGTCTTGGGTTGAAGGGGACCATGCTACTCTCAAACCATTCCTTGAAAATTCTTTGGGAAACATGTTGGATGTTTTGCAAAACCTAGAGGGAACAGTTTCCAATCAAATTAAATTGTTTCAGGCTGCCCTTTACAGATTTTGAATTAAGATAGGAATAGTTCTTCCTACTTAACTATTAAAATTGGGGCACAAGTTGTCTTTAGAGGCAATTTAACATGTTGTGGAACAATTTGAGAAATTAAAGTGGAACCATGATGGGAAGTGTGCACCAAGTCATACTGCAAGGCTATGGGTTTGCCCTGTTCCCACAAAATAGACAATCTACTGGAGTTCTGAGGATTTGTTGTGCCTGAGGATGTTCATCCTCAGTGGAGGTTGGATTATTACCCTTGCAGCTCTAGTTTTGTAAGTTAGTTCAAGTTGGATTTTTGGATTGTTCAAAGCACTTTGTGATTAATGCTTTTTGAATGATGGTTTCTACTTCACTAATATTTGATCCTTTTGAATTTTGAAAGGTTGATGTTGATGAAATCCTCAGAAATTCTCAGTTACATGAGAAGCTCAATGCAATGATCTTGGGATACCCTGAAGAAGATCATTGCAGGCTGTTGAAGCACTTGATGATGGAGACTGAAAATTATTAATCAAAGCCAAGACTTGAACCTAAAGTTTTGCAATCAAGCAGAGGACTTCCAAAATTGAAAGATACCTGGAGAGATCCTTCTTTATTTGAGCATGTTGAGAAAAAACTTAAGCAGTAAAAGAGAATTACAGGGGTAACAAATAAGAAAAGAAAACAGATTGTAAGTCTTTTCTTTTGTGAAATGTGCATTTTTTGGGTTTAATGAACTGAGGATCATATGATGTTAATTGTTAGTCAAAGTCCGCAGGATTAGAATCTGAATTCCATATTTCAGAGGAAGGGACTTAAAGTGAATTAGCTTCCCTTCATTTGGATTCCAAATCCTCTTCAGAGGAAGAATACATGCAGGAAGCATCAACCAGAAGTTCATCTTTGGTGAGTATTGATGTGATTAATTAATTTTATTAGAGTTTTTGCTGATTGTGTTGTGATTATAGGAACCCAAATTGAAATAAATCAATCAAAGACCTGAGAAATTAAATAGGTTCTTGGGAAAGTTTTGGGATAAAATTGGTGATGGGAATTGACAATTTAGAGTGATTTCTAAATTGCTTGGGTATGATGAACATGGTTGGTTTAAAGTGAGGAATCAAATGTTTGAAACATTGTATAAAAATAAGGAATTCTAAATTAGAATGCTTAGTGGTTCAAAAGAGGAAGAAAAGACTAAAAACAGACTTGATGTTGAAGAGATCATTGCAAAGATTCCCTCTTCAAAATTGCTGGCTAAGTTAGATATGTGTCAAATAATAGCAGATACATATGCCAGAACTATATGTTTTATTTCATTGGATTCATGTTGTTCTTATACTCCAATGAAATAATGTGTTAAAGATCAATCAGAGCCTATTTATATTTCCTTTTTCAACAATAACTACTGGGTTCTATTATTACTTGAGGGAGAAATGCTTCCAATCCTGCCCATTGCATCAAAAACCTCTGCTTTCATTTCAAAGAAAGCTTCTGGTTGGGTTGCTCATCTCAAAGATCAACTGCATGCGTATTCTAGATTATATAATTCAATTATAGAGATCATTTCATCATTTGGTTTCCATGTGACTTTTAATTCTGATGAAGCTAACTTGTAATTCTATTAATATAAAGGTTTATCACATTTTGAACATCATTATGTTGAGTGTTTTGAGTTAACATCATTATAATGAGTGTTTTGAATGAGATTTTATTGGTAAGTCAGTTCAACTTGTGTTGTTCTGACCCATCATAAGGATTATTTTTACTTCTTATGATGAGATCAGCTTAACACAAGTTGAACTTGTTTTTTTTGGTGCTTTTACTTTAAAGCTTGTCAAGTTACTTGTTTTTTTGGTGTTTTTACTTTAGGGCTTGTCAAGTTGAACATATATTTTTTGGCACTTTTACTTTAGGGCTAGTCAAGTTGAACTTGTATTTTTTGGCACTTGTAATTTAGGGCTTCTCCATAGACTATTTCATTGTTTATTTAATTTTTGGTGTTTTGGTTCTCTTCAGTTTTTTTGTTTTTGTTTTTTTATTTTATTTTTATTTTTATTTACTTATTTTTATTTTTTATTTTTTTATTTTATTTTTTATTTTTTTGTTTTATTTAAACCAAAAAATCAACATTTTTGATCTTTTGGTTGATTTCTGTTTTTTTTTTTTTTTTTTTTTTTTTTTTTTTTTTTTTTTTTTTTTTTTTTTTTTTTTTTTTTTTTTTTTTTTTTTTTTTTTTTTTTTTTTTTTTTTGGTATTTTTAGTTAGTTTATTTCAGTTTATTTAGATTTTTATTGGTTTTATCTTTATTCATTCATTTGTTTTGGCCCACAACACTTGAAGTTGTGTGGCATGGAACACTACTACATTTGAGTCATGTACAAGCCCACACAGCTGAATGTAGTTGGGTGTTGTGCCACACAACCCAGGCCATTGTGTGGGGGCTGCACAACTAGACTTGAGTTGTACGGTGGCTACACAACTAAAATCAAGCCATGTAGCATGCCACATAGCCCAAATTAAATGTGTGCTTGGCCCATTTGGGCCGTGAATTTATCATCACCCTTAATTTTTTAGTTATTTTCATTTATTTTAATTTTAATTTTTTTGTCCTTGCAATCCTGGAGTTGTGAACAGCACACCATGACTCAAAATTTGTTGTGTGGCATGGCTCACAACCCATATGAGTTGTGAATGGTTGTTCACAACCAATTTTGAGTTGTGTACAGGTTGTGTAGGGTTGTGAATTTATCATGGCCCTTTATTTTTTCTTGACCAAACTTTTGATTGCAAATTCCAGGCAGGCTTCTGAAGTTTTATAAGAGTTGGAAAATCCACCATTAGAAGCCTTCCTTTGTTTTTGAAAAAAAAACACCATTTTTAATGGCATGGTTTTGAAATAAACATACCCCTTAAAAAGTATATTTATAAATGGTGGGTTTCATAGAAATGGCATTTTTCAAATATCAAATTCATCATTTATGAATCATCATCAATCAATATAAAAAACACCCATCCACCCCTACACATCATTGAAATTACAACCAAAATCCTCACTCCATCACAAAATATACCTCATAAATTCAAATCACACACATAACCACCACTAATTAATCAGCTTTTGTGTTATTCTTCAGAATTTATTTTCCAAGATCAAAGATATGAAAGGGATGAATGATTGCAAGATGATATCCCTGGTCCTCCTTCAGAAGTTCTTCTCTCATCTCATCCTTAATTTTTTTCTGTGAAATAGATAATCCTACCTCTCACTCTATCTCACTGTGACTCATGATTCATCTTTTGAGACTTGTTCAAAAAAAAAGCTTCCTTGGTTTTTTTTTTTTTTCATTTTTTTTTTTTTTTTTTTTTTGGGGGGGGGTTAACCTCCAAATCATCAATCCCTGCTCCAGTTAATAATTCAAGAATCACCATTCCATCCTCTGAACCACCATCCAACACCAACCCCCAACATGCATCCTCACATAAAGCCCTTCCTGGAAAAACTACCTCAACCATGCCACACCCTCCTCATCACCAATCCACCTCAACTGCACCAAAATAAAATCAACCCTACATATCATGTTGTGCTTTAGCCCATTTTGAACCTTTTGAAATTTTTGTTCTCACAAGGAATGAATACCAAAATATTGTCTCCAAGCATCTCAATCTTATCCTACTTGAATCCTTGTGCATCCACAGAAAAAAAGAGGCTGCAATCACACCCAAACTGCATACACCTTCCCTCCAGTGTGCCACTTATCACATCCTAAGTCCTATCTGGCCTCCATCTTACTTGAAGCCATGAAGCCCTCAAAAAATAATGCAGCCTTGAACCTGAACACCCTATCTAAAATTTAATCCTCATCAAAACATGCCTTGACCCATCCAAACCAACCCCTACCCACCCAATATGACAGGTTCAATGCCAGCAGCCACATTCAAATCACCATCCCCCCCATTCCCTAGCAGTCTGAGCCCCTCTGGCTTCCAATCCCAGGAACCTTACCCTACCTCCAACACCATCCAGATCCATTCATTCATTAAGTCCCATCCTTGAAATGTTGATTTAAATCAACTTCAAATCCAATAGAGCTCTCAACCTTCTAGGTCCTTTTGTATCCCTAACACTAGACTTTGTCTGTTTTAACATTCAGCAAGGTGAAAACCAACCCATTTACATCATCCATATTTAAAAGCTCTATCAAAAAGATATATGAAAGCTCCTCTGATCTAGATCCGGCCCATAATTTCTCCTTCCAGTCTCCAAGCCACCTCAAGACCACCAGCCTCCAAAGAAAGATCATAAACAGCTCAAATTGGTCCTTTTAATGGATACCAACATCTTGAACATCCAACTACCATCCAATAATCCCAAGCAACCCACAACAACTTCTTCAGAAAAAGGAACTCCCCTAATCTTAATCTATGCTTTCAAACCCTTTCAGATAGTTTTCTCATCTAGAAGAAGGCCTCCATCTCTGTTTTATCTTTCAGCTTGTTCCACCTAACACTGAAACAAGCATATCAACCACCTCTTAATTGAAAAACAAGAAATAAATTTAGAAAATGAAACAATTCATCTTTTATTTTGAATAACTCACAATGACAAAATCTTTACCACCACCACCACTGCAACCACCATTTTCTGCACCACCACCACCACAAGGATCATTTCAACCACCAAAACCACCATAATCTCCTCCTCCTGAACCATAATAATCATCATTTCTTCCACCACCATCATCATTTTGACCACCAAAATCTGTCACAACTTCCCCTGGCATGCAAGTGGCAGAATGAACAGGTACTACTGCTCACAGAACTTGGGATAGAGAAGATTATATTGAAGGACAATGGATGAAGTAAGCACAAGGTTGATGGGGAGATAGGATTAATCCAATAGTAAGGCTCTAAAGGAGACTGGTTGGCTGAAACATATAAGAGTAACACAAGAGGTGAAGGTGAGATGAGTAAGGGTAGGTTGTTTGGCTTTCTAGTGCTGAGATGACACCCATTGGAAGGGACTAAAAAATAAGAAGCAGTATACTAATTTCTTGAGGGGAATTAGTCCAGGAGGGAAGGAGAGGCCAGTATATGTGAGACTGAGGGTAGGCCTTGAGGAGGGAGTGACTGGTGCTGGGGCTGAGAGGCCCCATGGCATTACATGTTGACCTAGTGGGCTGGAGGAAATAGCTTGAAAGATTGGGTGATGGGCCTGTCCAGGAAGGTGTGGCATTTAATGAACTGGAAGTATGGGTTTTCCAGCCAGGATTATGTACTATGGGTATACTGTAAGTAATATGTATTTACTTCTCATACCAGAAGGAGAGATGGAAGATGTACCAAGCCATGGAGAGAGAGGGGGAGCCTGGGGGATTGCCTAGGACCTGCAGGGGATGCAGGGAGATACTCCAGGAGGTTCAGCTGGTAGATCCAGGCATAGATATTGAATGCACTGAGGTTTGAGAAGGGCTGAGGAGGTTGATTATAGATATTCAAGTTGTGGTTATGAAGAAATCATTATAATTATCTTTGAAACCACTACCAACAACATCTTCCTTTCTCTCACCACAAACACCATCTTCCTCACTCTTTCCAGCAAAATCATCATCATTGCCCCCCCAGGCAAGATCTGAACACGCTTAATTACCTAAAAAATTTGTTTGTTAATTCTTGTTCTTCTCCCTCCGATCTTCTAATCTCATAGTTTCTGTTAATGCTTGAATAATCATTTGTCGACCATGAAGTTCAGGCTGATTTTTGGAACCAAAAATATCTTTGATAAAGATCCTTGAGATATTCCTATCATTCCCCAAATTTTGTTGAAATTAGAGTCTGATGATCCAGCTGAAAGTTTCAAAAAGATGAGGATAAAATCTTAACTTGCTAAGAGGAGGGGATTAGGGAGTCAAGGGGGCACTCAGGCTCATGGTTAAGTCAGAAATGATGAGGATGAATTTTCTGAACTAGAATGGGTTTAAATAGTCTAGATACATGGAATCTGCTTAAGACCAAATTGTGGTTCTAATAATAATAAAGATAACGAATAATGAACAAAAAATAACCAAAGAGCTGTAACAAATTCAGTGAAAGAAAGTATGCAACAATTAAGATACATAACAAGCCATAAGACAGGAAATAAAAGACGTAAAAAGAAGAGCTTCAACACAATAAAACCTAGTGGTTAATTCAAGCTGATTTGGCTACTTGACAAACACTAAAACCAAGGTAGATCAAGATAACAAAGGGGGTTCTTAGATATATGAAGTACATTAAAAGAAAAAGTGAATCAGGGTTCTAAAACTAAAAGATTTTTATCAGTAATGGAAAATCAGACTCATTGAAATAGCATTCTTTCAGACTTGTTCATGAATTTTATTTTTTTATTTTTTTATTTTTTTATTTTTTTATTTTTTTATTTTTTTATTTTTTTATTTTTTTATTTTTTTATTTTTTTATTTTTTTATTTTTTTATTTTTTTATTTTTTTATTTTTTTATTTTTTTATTTTTTTATTTTTTTATTTTTTTATTTTTTTATTTTTTTATTTTTTTATTTTTTTATTTTTTTATTTTTTTATTTTTTTATTTTTTTATTTTTTTATTTTTTTATTTTTTTATTTTTTTATTTTTTTATTTTTTTATTTTTTTATTTTTTTATTTTTTTATTTTTTTATTTTTTTATTTTTTTATTTTTTTATTTTTTTATTTTTTTATTTTTTTATTTTTTTATTTTTTTATTTTTTTATTTTTTTATTTTTTTATTTTTTTATTTTTTTATTTTTTTATTTTTTTATTTTTTTATTTTTTTATTTTTTTATTTTTTTATTTTTTTATTTTTTTATTTTTTTATTTTTTTATTTTTTTATTTTTTTATTTTTTTATTTTTTTTATTTTTTTATTTGATTATTTTTTTATTTGATTATTTGATGATTTGTTTATTTGTTTATTTGTTTATTTGTTTATTTGTTTATTTGTTTATTTGTTTATTTGTTTATTTGTTTATTTGTTTATTTGTTTATTTGTTTATTTGTTTATTTGTTTATTTGTTTATTTGTTTATTTGTTTATTTGTTTATTTGTTTATTTGTTTATTTGTTTATTTGTTTATTTGTTTATTTGTTTATTTGTTTATTTGTTTATTTGTTTATTTGTTTATTTGTTTATTTGTTTATTTGTTTATTTGTTTATTTGTTTATTTGTTTATTTGTTTATTTGTTTATTTGTTTATTTGTTTATTTGGTTATTTTTTTATTTGTTTATCTTTTTATTTGTTTATTTGTTTATTTGTTTATTTGTTTATTTGTTTATTTGTTTATTTGTTTATTTCTTTATTTTTTTATTTTTTTATTTTTTTATTTTTTTATTTTTTTATTTTTTTATTTTTTTATTTTTTTTATTTTTTTATTTTTTTATTTTTTTATTTTTTTCTTTGTTTCTTTGTTTCTTTGTTTATTTGTTTATTTGTTTCTTTGTTTATTTTTTTATTTTTTTATTTTTTTATTTGTTTATTTTTTGTTTATTTGTTTATTTATTTATTTGTTTGTTTATTTCTTTATTTGTCTATTAGTTTATTTGTTTATTTGTTCATTTGTTTATCTGTTTATTTTTTCATTTTTTCATTTATTTATTTATTTATGTGTTTATTTATTTATGTGTTTATTTGGGTTTTTTTTGCATTTTTTTTTGGATAGTTACGACTGCTTCAACCAGAAGGAAAATATGTAATAGGGTGTATCAGAGTTAAGCAAACCCACTATTTTTTTATGGCAGGTTTCAACCCAAATCCCCCCTTAAAAATCAAAAAAACCCACTTATTTCAGATCAGACATCTCAGAGTTACCTGGAAATAAATGTATTTTTTCAAATAAAGTATATAAAGGCTTTCATCAGTTCAACCCTGTAATTGCACATCATCACCCCTGGTTTCAACCTCTGGCCTCATTGGAAAAATTCTACCTCCAACCTCATCCAAAAATTTGATTTTCATTGCTCTTGTCACTTCATCACTCTCATCCCCTCATCCCTTCATCACTCTCACCTTGCTTCATCACGCTCATCACTTTATCACTTTCATCACATCCATCCTCTCATTGCTTCATTGCTTTGTCCCCGCTTTCATAACATCCCTTTATAACTTCATTGCTTCATCACTTTATTGCTTCATCCCTCATCCCCACTTTCATCACATCCCTTCATCACTTTATTGCTTCATCCCTCATCCCCACTTTCATCACATCCCTTCATCACTTTATTGCTTCATCCCTCATCCCCGCTTTCATCACATCCCTTCATCACTTCATTGCTTCATCACTTTATTGCTTCATCCCTTCATCCCTCTTACTCTTTTTAAATGGCCCCTTCACAATCCTCCCCCTGCAAGTCCACTAAACAAACCAATGGACAAAAGAGAACATCCCCCAGAAACTCAACATCCAACAATCCTCCCCCATCAGCTTCCAAAGGCTCAAGTCAGCTCAAGAGAGCTGATCACATCATCCTGGTAAACTGGCTCAAGATTCCCTCCAACTACAATGCTTGCTTTGTATCCAACAATGAAACATTTGTTGGCCAACCTCCATCCTCCAAGGTCAATGGTTATCTCCTGATGGCCAATGAGCTGAATAAAACAAAAGGTAGGCTGGATCTGTCATCCAAACATATGAGGAAGAGATTCAAGAATTACCAAGCCAAGTAAAAAAAGGCCCACTCCATGTCAATCTCCACTTGCTTTGGTATCACCAACTCCAACAAAGCCAAATGAATCCACTCCTTGGTTAATAAGTTGAACTCCATTTGTCCTTTTTATAGTCAAATGGATGAAATATTTGGAAAGAAGGCCAACATCACTCCTCTTGCTTCTTTTGCTGCCCAACAATCTGATTCATTTGATGCCAAGGACTTGGCTGTGGATGCTCAGCCTAGCAATCAGGACCCTGATGAGACTTTTGCCTTGGAGAGGCCCCCACCAAATGCCAAGGAGGATATTTGAACACAGTCAGCTCCAATTTCATCTACTTCAGCATTGATTGATGAGTCAAACAGGACCTTGGACCCCTCACTTCCTTCTTTTTATTGCTCTCTTCCTGGGGTGGAAGAACTGAAGAACTTGGCCAATGAGGAGGATGTTATAACTGTATTGCCACTAACATCAACATCTGCTCAAGTAAGAATCAAAGTTCTTTTCTCTTCTGTCTGGTTAATCTTGACTGATTTAGATTGTAAAAAAACAGGCTCATCCCTTCCTGATTGGCCAAAAACTCAAGCCAAAGGGGCCTCCCACATCCCCTTCAAAGGAGAGCAACACCATTCCAACACAAAACTCCTCTGCAAAGGGGAAGCAAAAGGCCTCAAATTCCATCAACATCAACCCAAATAGCCGTCAAAAGAGGAGAAATACTTCAAGCTTTTCTGGCTTTGAGGATATCATGGAGAAACAAGATTCAAGTAAGCATGTTGGATTCTCCTTGATTTCAAAATCCAGCTCATTCCTATTCCCCTCTGAAAAACAGTGAAATTCAAAATTGAATCTGAAAAACTTCAGTTCAAAAAGGAGAAGTGGGATTGTCAACTGGCTATGGATTGTCAAAAGCAAAAAGCTGAGAGTTTGGCTCATCAACAAAAGTTGGATTCTGAGTGGCAAATTAAACAGGCTGAGCTGGAGTCTCAAAAAGAGGAAAAGGAGAATAATTGAGAGGAATTCCAACTCCAAAAGGAGAGGGAAAGGCTAGCCACATAAAAAAAAGATAGGTTATCCATAGCCATGGCATGTATTGGTAGCAGTAGGAATGTGGATGAAATCAAGGAAATCACTCAATTGCTGGGCTTGTAAATATAATTAATTTGAAAGAATCTTTTCCAAAAACCCTTCTTCAGCCACTTCCAAATAGATTTTGGATTCTCTCATTTTTGCCCTATTTTGACAAAGAGCCCTCTGCTTTCTACCTCTCTTGATGTTTTTCAAAACATCTTCTTCAATATTTTTCCCTCCCATGCAACTTCTTTGCTTGGGGTGAGGATCAAGACAGGATTCAATTGTTTTTATAACATTTGGAGCATGGAGGGAGAATCAAAGGTAATCCCTCTGCTTTCCACCTCTCTTCATGTTTTTCAACACATCTCCTTCCATCTTGTTCCCTCCCATGCAACTGCTTTTCTTGGGGTGAGGATCAAGAAAGGATTTGATTTGTTTTATAACATTGGGAGCATGGGGGGAGAAGCGTGGTGATAGAAAGGAGACCTTGAATTATCTGAAGAATGATGATTTGAAAACCAGAAGACTGAAAATATTGGTTAGACAAGCCACCAAGATAGAACAACTTAATTGAAAAGATGATCATACCCAAGCTGATATAAATGAGAGGATACTCTGATAGGATGAGAGAAGAATTTCAGGAGACAGCCACTGTACAGGAACAAGCTAAGAAAATGTAAAAGACTTGAAGAGAACGGTCATAGATAGAAATGAAACGGTTAGACAATAAGATGAGCTACAGAGAGTGTAGCTGGTCATTGCACCAAATTATAACATATTTTCATCAATGGCCAAGACCTTCTGATGGGTTTTGTCCTTGTTGCTTTGCTTCAGCTGAAAGGTCTTGAGGAAAAGTTGAATGAAGATGTAGAGAAAGTCCGGTGAGGGAGGAGAAATGGTTTGCTTTGAGTGTGAGTATTTAAGTGGATTGTTCACACCATACTGAATATGCATTTGTGTCAGCATAATGTTGCATGCGCAAACTGACTGGTTGGAGCGTGTGGTTGGGATAAAAAGAGATGAAAAAAAATAAAGGAAAGAATCAATACAGAAAGGAATAATAAGAAACATGAAACCATTATAATCCAAACACCCCTCCATAATTCAGTGCAAAGTGATTTGAAAACATCTGGAGTTTAGAAGATGAAGAGCCTGCTTATTTGTTGCCTTTTTAAGTGAATTTGCAACCATTTACTTGGTGACAATAAGAGTCACTTGAATCTTTTTTGAGTTTGATTGGTCCCATAACCATTTCATTTTCATGTCAATGTACTTTGTCTTTGAATTAGAACCAAAGTGTTTAATTTTATCAACCAGACCTTTGTTGTCCACAAAGGAGTTCAAATGTTGAATTTGAGAACACCTCCAAAGGTCACCTACAATGGATTGAATTGAAAGTGATTCTTGCACCCCATTGGTTAATCCATTCAATTTGGCTTCCATGGAGGAGAGTGTTATGTTGTTCTGTTTTCTGATCTTCCCAGAAATAGGAGTCAATTTCCAGAAGATGATGTAACCCATTTGAGACCTTCAACTGTGAGGATTGTCTGCCCAGGTCAAGTTGGTGTAAAATTGTAGATATTTGGATGCAAACGCATCAGGCTTCAAAGTGAGAGAGAAGGAAGATGTTCCTGCAAGATATTTCCAGACGTGAAGAACCTCCTTCCAGTGAGATAAACACTGATTCTGGTTGAATTGAGACAAAATGTAGGATGCCGCGGCTATATCTGGTCTAGTGCGGCACAAGAGATAGTTTAGTAAACCAGTTTACTTCCTGTAATTTACCCCTAGCTTGTTGAATTCTGAAATCTCTTATTGGGAATCTGGAACTAGTTTAATCCCAGGAGTGAGAGGTGTAAGAATGGTTTTACAATTGGATAGTTTCATTTCAGCTGAATTTTTTTTGAATTAGTTTGTTTTGATTTAGAGTGATAAAATTTTCCTTTTTGGAAAACTCCATTCCTAGAATTGTATCAGGATTGTGTGCTAAGGAGCGTGGAAATTTTTCCAGAAATCTTTCTTCAAACCAGTTGACTTCTCCACTGACAATAAGATCATCAACATGGGAGAATATGGAAAAGCACTGATCTTTGTGATTATAAAGACAGGGATTGGCATTGGACTGATTGTAACCAATTTATTCCAACCATCCAGTGAGGGTCTTGTACCAGTTAGAAGGAGCTTTACGGAGCCCGTTGTGGAAAGAATAAGGATTTTCCCCCTCTAATTGTCCCAAGGTTTGGAAGTTAACGGTTCCCTGCGTCTGAAAGGAGATGAGGATTCCCAAAGTTGCACTTAAATGAGAAATAGAAAAGTAGAGAGAGAGTGAAATCACAAATCCTTCAATCCTAAGAACTTTCCACCTGGATGTGTATCCGGTATGAGTTCCTTTAATCTCTTGGTGAGATGATTGATCCAATCCAATGATGTGATGATCTGATTCCATGCCCCCTCCCCACCTCCCAACCCGGAGTTGAGAGTGAGGATAAGTCCTCCCTCTCAACCCTAACCTAAGTACACGCGCAAATAACAGTATTACAACAAAACAGAAAACAATCCCAAAACAAAAACCCTAGACTCCTCTCCCCACCTCCGTACCAAACTTCCCCCGTTGTCCATACGCCGTTCCATCCATCTGGTTCATCCTTCTCATGAAGCGGTCCTTGCACCGCGCCCTACTCGGAGCCCCCCGCGCCTGTCCATATCCGTTTGTCCGCGCCTGTTGTGGATGTCCGGTATTATCCGGCATGATCCACGTGCTTGCGCGTGCACTCCGTTTGTTCCTTCATAGCCCGCGGATTGCTCCGCTCCTACGTATCCAAACCGGCGCGCCCGCAAACCTAGTCGAGCGCACTACCTTCCAAATCGAATTTCCAGCGCGGATCGCCGCCCACCCCGTATTCAATGCTGAGCCCAACCCGTCCACTAGGTGCAGAGCCAAACAGCTGCCGCTGCTGAGCACTCCGCATACCCTAATGCTGAGCCCGCTTTCCTCCAATGCTGAGCGCGCAGCTGTGAAGCAGTTCCCAATCCGTGTCTATAAATTGACACCACATCCCCCCCCAACTTGAGTTCTGTCCCCAGAAGTCTTCCATCACTTCACCACACTACCACCACCGCTACTTCCACTACCACCTTCCCCCATCCTCATCATGGTACCTCCCTGCACCTACTGCGCGGGAACGGTCTTCTGTGCATGCTCCTCTCCGGCAGTCAAGCTTGCTTGGCCGGCCGTGCCGGCCACCGCCGATGTTCTCTTGGCAACACAATGCCGCAAGCCCGTCCCGGACCCAACCAGGCAAGAGGACCATGTGCGACTCATTCGTGGCCTTGAGCAATGACTTGATATCGGAAGGCTCGTGGACACCCCCCAGTTCACCTTCATCCCGCCGCCCCAAAGCTCCGTCACCCCCCACCTCACACGTGAGCCGCAACTTGGCATCACCTCCCCGCCGGGCCGGACCTCTGCAACAAAGCAAATACAAAACCTTGGAGGAATGGCGCGCGGCAACCCGCGCTTGGGCCGCCGCTGTCGGCTTGAATCAAATGGTACCAGACCCAAGGATTTCCGGATGACCCGCGGCCGCACCAGCACCCACTCCTCCTCCTCCATGACCGCCAACACCCCCTCCGGCTCCGTTGCCTACTCCACCGCCACCACCATTGCCATCTCTGGTCCCGGCGTCCTCCCCCTTGCCAGTCCCCTCACCGGAGAGGGTGGTTATCTTGTCCTCTCCTCCCCCCGCGACACCTGCCCCTGGTCGGACGTCTCCCAAGGTCCCGGAGATTCCAATCAGTCGCATGCTACCCAAGGTTTGATTTGATTGGTTCGCAGATGACTTGTTCGAGCTACTTTGTGGCTTCCTCTCAATCCCAAGGGCCCACGGAACGGATTCCCGGCGCAAAGTATTGGCACAATTCCGGGCGCTCCTGGCGGACGCGAGGAATGGAATGGTCCGGGAAATGGAGGAGGATTAGGCAGGGCCCCTCTTTCCTTTCTTTTCCTCTTCCTTTCCTTCACTCTTGTGGTACCTTTTCTTCTCATCATTCCGCGCTTGAAATCAATTACCCATTGTGTGTACCACTTCCAAGTGAGCCAGTGAGCGGCCTAAGTAAAAGTAAGAGACCCCGCAAGTAAAAATTGAGAAAAATCTAAGTCGAGAAAAGAGAGGGCGGAGCCAGAGTAGGTCTGCGTGCGAGATCGGCGCATTCTTCAAAGTTGCCTTCCGGTGCTCCGCAAAGGTACCTGGAACGCCCCAGATGGACTGCCACACAGTTCCCCGTACCCCTCCTGTAACAAACACAACAACCAAACACCAGCGCGTGCCACCGTAAGGGAAGAGAGAGAGAGAGAGTAAGAGAATGGACATTCTGGGGTGCCTAGTTGTCCCGGCTGTGAACCGGCTAGAGCACCCCCTCACCAAGTCAAGCTTATTACCATACCAACCACCCATCCTTTAGATATCCTGAGAGAAAAGAAAAAGAGAAAAAGAAAACAACAGAGAAGAAAGATAGAAAAGAACACAATTTTTTTTTTTTGCGTGATGCCCGTAGACCGCCCGCAAATCGCTCTTTGTCCCACTTCCCCCATCTGCGGGATTGTCCTTGCGTCCCGGTTCCGGGGGGCTTGTCCTCGCGTTCACGGACCCGGCTTTGTGCCGCGCCCACGTTTCCTGCAAAAATCCCAAGCCAGCAAAGACCCCACAATCCAGATAAGAAAGAAACATAGAGAAACAAACATTCTGGGGTGTCTAGTTGTTCCCGCTGTGAACCGGCTAGAGCACCCCCTCACCAAATCAAAACTTATCCCCTACCCCCACCACCTCCCCCCCCAACTTGGCCACTGTCCTCAGCTGGTCGCAACCGCCTACTCCGTCGCAACGGCACGTTTTCCGCTTCTCCGCCCAAAGACAAATCCCCGGATTGCGTTCCTACACCATCTCCGCGCTCCACACTCCCCTCATCTGATCCGTCACCCCCTTCCGCTGTCTTGTTGAACAAGGTAGATCCTTGCGCAAAGAAGCGCTTGACGTGCAAAGCTGCCACCTTCTGTTTCAGTGGAGTACCGTCTAATTCCTCCAACTGATAGCTGCCGCCCTCAAACTTGGACAACACACGGAACGGGCCGTTCCACCAGTTAGCAAAAAACTTCCCCCACTGAGACTCCAGACTCCGGTTGTACAGGAGCACCAAATCCCCCTTCTGCAAGGGATCCCAGAGACAATGCAAGCAGCGCTTGTCCCAATAGCGCACCAATGCCGTCCGAGTCTTCTTCAGCTGGTCCGCAGCCTTTGCAAGCATCCCGTCCTGTCAAAGGAGCTGTTTGGCGCGAGCCTCAAGCAATTCAGCGGAGGTCTTCAACTTCCACCAGTCAACCCCCAGGAACGTCTCCAACTCAATGTCCACCGGAAGCACGGGGCACTGTCCAAAAAGTAACTTGTACGGCTAGTAGCCTGTCAACCGCTTCACCAAAATCCAATCCGCAAACAGAACCACCAGAAGGGTCTCCTGCCAGCGCTTACCATCCTCCCTGCACATCTTGACCAGGGCGTCCTTGATTGGTTGATGCCCGCGTTTGATCATGCCGGCCCCCTCGGGATAATACTCCGTTACTCGGCCAAACTTGGCTCCGCAACTCTTCACCAACTTGACCAAACGGCTGAAAAACTCAGCCCCTCCATCCACTGTAACCAGACAAAGCAACCCGTACCGCGCGAACCAATCTTCCTCCAGAAACAGAGCAACTTTGTCCGCCAAGAGCTTGACCAACGGACGCGCTTCCGCCCAACCGGACAGGTTGTCCCGCACAACGAGCAGATAGGCGAACTTACCAGCCTTGATGTGGACAACATCAAGCAAGACTTGACCAAAGAGGGCATCTTCCCCTGTGGGGTTTCCAACTTCCTTAGGCAATCTTGCGCTCTGCTGTTGACAGGCTTTGCAGGACGCCAACCATTCCTGTACCGCACGCACTACCCCCGGCCACCAGAACCGCTCTTTCACCCGCCTCCGCGTTTTGACCTCCCCTTGATGGCCAAGATTGTTGTGAAGGCTTTGGAGGATATCTTCCTGATCCGCCCTCAAAGTGGTAACCACAAGAGGAACCAGAGTCTTCCGCCGCCAAAGCTGCCCCTCCTGTACATAGAATTTTCCCGCTTGCCGCCTTGCCCATTGCATGTGCTTGTCCGTAGTTCCGTTGGGAAAACAAAGGTCCCGCAAGTAATCACAAAGAATTGCGTACTGCCTGGTCTTCCGGAGAAGCAGCTGAACGCCCGCCTCCACAACCCCTACCTTGACAACCGGGGTCTCCACATCGAGCAGTTCCGCGTCCTCAAACGGGTTGTCCCTTGGATACCGCAACAACGCGTCGGGCATAGTGAATGCTTTCCCCGGAACATGAACAACAGCAAAGGAAAAAAGTTGAAGAAACGCCACCCACCGGGTCATGGGAGCATTGGGCAATGCCGGAGAATTGATCATCCGTGCCAGCCCCTCTGCATCCACCAAAAGCTCAAAGTGAACCCCCCACAAAAGATACTGAAGCCGCCGCACAATCTTGGTAACCCCGCACAACTCCAACTTTGGCTGAGAGTACCGGCTTTCCGTTGGAGTGAAGGTGACCAACTCGTAAAGCATCGGCCTATCCTTACCGTTGTCCTCTTGAGTGAGAACCCCCCCCGCACCAAATTCGCTGGAATCAACCGCTAGCCTAATTCCTCCTGCATTGTAGTCAAGATTGCGGAGCACAATGTCACGTCCCACAATCTCCTTGAGCTTCTGGAATGCGCTATCACACTCTTCTCCCCAATTCCACTCCGCGCCTTTCCGGGTTAGTGATTGGAGCGGGCTTGTCACCTCCGCAAACATCTCAATGAACATACGGACATAGCTACATAATCCCAAGAACTGAAGGATATGCAACACCGTCCGCGGGGTCGGCCATTTGAGGACCTTGTTCTGCTTTTTCTCTGCAATGCGCCGGCCGTCAGAAGCAACAACATGGCCAAGGACTTCGAGCGCTGGAACACAAACCGCCAACTTCTTCCCCGACACCATCAGTCCTGCCTCCTTGATGCAAAACAGGATGCGTTCCAACGTCTGCGCGTATTCCCACACAAAACGTCGGACACCGGGAACTTCAACCAGCTCTGCTCCTCCATAATCGGATTTTGGACCTTTGATGCCCGTGTTGTCAATGAAGATTTGGACTCCCTCCGGAAGATCATCCTTCAGGATCCAAGCCATTTGCGCCTGGTACACAGCCACAGAATTGGTTGCGCCCTGCAGTAGCCAAGTCAGCTGCATTCTTCCCAACCCAGTCTCAAATGCCGTTAGAGGCCGCAAGCAAGGATCCAACTTGCGCTGGTTGTATCCCCCCATCACATCCACTAAACCGTAACAAGCGCGCCCCGCCATTGAATCAAGGAACTTGTCAACGCAAGGGGGCCGTCCTGTGTCCTGGATTGTAAAGGAGTTGAGCCGCTGCAGATCATGGACAATCCTCAACAACTTTCTGTCCTGCTTAACTACCACAAAGATCAGACTGGAGTAACTAGATGTTGATTGTTTGTAAAGGCCAGTCTTCACCCGTTCCCGCACCAACTCCAGAAACTGCTCCCGGACCGCCCGCGGTATTGGAATTGGCTTGATCTGCCACGTCTTGTGATTGACAGTGGGGATGACATAGGGGTTGCCAATATTGTTTTTCAGAAGCCCCCGCTCTTCAGGTCCAAACGCGAGCGCTCTTTCCCAAAGAACCAGAACTGATACCAGCAACTCACGCTCCTCCGTACTCAACCATCCCGTCGGGACGAAATTGAAAGCTGAAATCCGCTCCTCTGTGAGCCGCGCCAAACTAGTAACCCACCCCAAAGCCTTAATTGGCTTGACCCAAGGGTCCCGCGACCAAGCAATCGGTCAAAGCGGTCCGTTCAATTCCTGGGGCATCGGCTCATTCCTTGGTCGGACCTTCCGCGACACCGACTTGTACTTGCCAGCGTTGCACCGCATCATCTGCACGCATCCTTTGCTGTAGGTCCTGCACAGAACGGAACCGCGGCTTTTGCCTTTGCTCACGAGTGTGGCACGATGATAGGGTTTTTGAAGCGTAGTACCCTTGGGCAATGCATACTGAGAAAAGAGACTTACTTCTGCAAAGTGCGCGCCCTGCACTTTCCTTCCTCCCCCTCCCTGCTCCTCATTAGTCGACCGCCCGCACAAAACCAGAGCTTGTTCTGTGCGGTCTCCTTGGTTGACTAGGATAAATCCTCCGAGGGTTGCCCGTCACAGACCAACCCCGCATCCGGTTCCTCCTCATACTCTGACACTCTCCTCCACTTCCCTTTCCCGTGATGGCAGATAGTTGTCTCAAACCTTCCGCCGGACAAATCCTCCACCGTCAACGCCTCCGTTCCCGCCTCCGGATCAAAAACCATTTGTGCTTGGAACCCAAACATGAATGGCCTTCCCAAAATCACATCCCCACAATCAACCAAAAGAAAATAAAGAGGCTTACAGACCCTTGCAACCTCGAGCTCCTCCTCCTCAACTACCCCATCCACACAACACTCCCCTCCGTTAAGCGCGCGGAGACCCATTGCACATTTCCGCCAAACCAACCCCAAATCATCCACCATCCGCAACAGCAGCAGGTTCACCATTGAACCGCTGTCCACCATAGCCCACACCTTCCTCCCCGCTATGACCATTGGAACGTAAGCAAGCAGAGTTGAAACTGATTTCAACTCACACTCCTTGCGCTCCTCCTCCTTCCGCACCACATGAACCCGCTGCACCGTCTGAGGTACCCGGCCACAACCGCAATCCTGCAACGCCTGCACCATCTCGTCTACCACCACCGGAGACACAGCCGCCAGTTCCCGCAAGGTCAGCGGGACCGGAGTCTTGTTCCCCATCACCCTACGCACAATGTCCGCCGCTTTCTTCTTCCCTATGGGATTTTCTGCCAACGCCTCAATTCCGGGCACGCATGCGGCCGGTTTTGGAACGGTTGACGGGGGTTGCTCCTTTGCATCCACCTCCATCTTATCCGCAACCTCCACCTTCTCTTCCGTTGCAACTACCCTTACCTCAGCTTCCACCCAAGGTGGTTGCCACAATCCAGGACCGGTAACAATGCCTAGTGACGCTTGCGCCATTGTTCCCGCCTCCTGACCCCGTGCGCGCACCTGCTGCATTGCGGTCGGCTGGCTTGGCTCCATCAGAATCTGTTTGCCCATTGGAAACATGTACCCCATCCCTCCCGGTCAAACCAATCCCGCGTTGATATCATTTGTCAGCTCCTTGCACGCCAATTGCCAATGAATGTTTGCCCCGCAGTACAAGCACCCCCTCGGCACAAAGGTACCGGGCGGCCAAAACCCTTCCACCATGTGAGGTGGAGGCCCTCGCGGCTGCTGCTGGCCCATACGGCTCATGCAGATCTTCAAATCCTTCATCAGTTCCATCAATTCACTTACCAGAGGGGCAGGCGCGGGTTGAGGAACCGGAAAACGCGTGGAAGTAGGTGGAACCGGGGCCAAAAATTGCGCCAGAGCCGCAACCTGGGGGGCGGATTTCTTTCCTCCCGCTGGGAAGGAATTAGCAGTATCCTCAATAATCTCTTCTAAGTCAAGCTCACTCTCCACAGCCTGGCGAATGACAGCCAACTCCGGAAGGAGTGCAATGCTCCCGTCCAATGACCGCTTTACCAAGTTGTGATCGTAAAGATGCCGCTGCACCCTTGCCCGGAGTTGAGTGCCTAAACCACCCAGAAACTCGCGTTTCATGGCCCCTGTCTGTCCCGCTACCACCTCGTTCTTTGACAAGTACCAATAGATCCAATCAAATGTCAAGGTGTAATCCGCCAGCTCCACCCAAGTTCTGACTCCTCCGGGCGCGCTCGCCTCTGAGGCCACGCGGTCAAAATTGCTTTCCCAGAATCGAGGTTTGCGCCTACCCCACCATGTTAGGATCTCCGCCTTCAGTTTTGGCCAATCCTGATTCTCATAGCCTTCAATCTCCTCCAGATCCCGGAGCTTCTCTTTGTCCATAATGAACAGGACAACAAGACGGGCCTTATTGGCGTCTGATGCACCTTCCGCATCTGCAATACCTTTGTATCTCAAGATGAATTGCTCCACATCCGCAGTGTTGAATTGGATGTGAGGGTAGTCGCACGGCCTGATGCAAACCGGACGAGTGGGTTCATGGTCACTGGAGACCAATGGGGGAATGGCGTAGCTTGACCTGGGTCAAGCGGAGGGAGGGGGAGGAGGAGGGATGGAAGACGCAAGTGGGGTCGGAGTAGCGGACCCGGAAACGGAAGGAGAAGAAGAAGAAGAAGAGGAAGCAACTGTTGGGAGGTATGGATAGGACATTGCGCCCAGTTACCTTTGAAAGACAAGAAACGGAAGGTTATTTCCCAGCCAGACCCCCAGATGTGGAAAGAATAAGGGTTTTCTCCCTATAATTGTCCCAAGGTTCGGAAGTTAACTGTTCCCTGCATCTGAAAGGAGATGATGATGCCCAAAGTTGCACTTAAATGAGAAATAGAAAAGTAGAGAGAGAGTGAAATCAAAAATCCTTCAATCCTAAGAACTTTCCACCTGGATGTGTATCCGGTATGAGTTCCTTTAATCTCTTGGTGAGATGATTGATCCAATCCAATGATGTGATGATCTGATTCCATGCCCCCTCCCCACCTCCCAACCCGGAGTTGAGAGTGAGGATAAGTCCTCCCTCTCAACCCTAACCTAAGTACACGCGCAAATAACAGTATGACAACAAAACAGAAAACAATCCCAAAACAGAAAACCTAGCCTCCTCTCCCCACCTCCGTACCAAACTTCCCCCGTTGTCCGTACGCCGTTCCGACCATCCGGTTTTTCCTTCTCATGACGCGGTCCTTGCACCGCGCCCTACTCGGAGCCCCCCGCGCCTGTCTGTATCCGTTTGTCCGCACCCGTTGTGGATTTCCGGTATTATCCGGCGTGATTCGCGCGTGCTCCGTCCGTTCCTTTATAGCCCGCGGATTGCTCCGCTCCTACGTATCCAAACCGGTGCGCCCGCGAACCTAGTCAAGCGCACTGCCTTCCAAATCCAATCTCCGGCACGGATTGCCGCCCACGCCGCATTCAATGCTGAGCCCGACCCATCCACTAGGTGCGGAGCCAAACAGCGGCTGCTGCTGATCCAGCAGCTGCCGCTGCTGAGCACTCCGCATACCCTAATGCTGAGCCCGCTTGCCTCCAATGCTGAGCACGCAGCCGCGAAGCAGTTCCCAATCCGTGTCTATAAATTGACACCACACTGTAAAGAGACTTATTGAGTTTTATAAACTTGGAAAATCTTGCGCTTTCCTTGGGTACAAGAATGTATATATCTTCTTCCAACAGAGCAAACAGGAAGGCCGCTTTAACATCAAGCTGTCTGATTTCAAGATTAAGATCCAGGCCACTTAACAGAAGAAGAAGAAGAGTTGTGAACTTCCCAGTGGGAGCATAGGTTTCTCCAAACTCCACACCTGGGGTCTGTAGATTCCCCATGATGCACAGTTGGGACTTGTGTTTTTCTGGCAAGAGAATGGTTTCTGGCTTAACTCTGTCTACCTACATTGTTCTGAGATAGTGAGCTGGTTCAACATCCGTATCCTCCCATACATTTTGAGATTTGATTTTGTTGATTTGGATCTGTCTTTCATGGGAGTAGTCCAAGCCTTCATCCTTTGCAATGGTTCCATAGGAGTACTTATGAGGCTTGATCAAGGATGTAAGCTCCTGCAAGTCATATGTCCAAGAAGTTTTGGCTTGATTGTCTTCTCTTGTATTGGTTGACTCCACAGGCGGTGATGTTTCACTGAAATCATTGATGGATGAATCCTTACAAGGAGATGCAGGATGAGCAAAGAAATCCCCACCACTGTCATCAACATAATCATCAGTTCCAGTTGCAGCTGTTTCAACACACCAGTCTCCAATATCCACATCATTGTCAAATTTTTTAAAACTCAAGTCAAAATCAAGCATAGTTATATGTTTGGTTTCAATCACTTTGTTGTCAGCTGTTAATATTTTGTACAACAATAGTTCATCATTGTATACTATAAGTCTTCCAAAAAGACCGCAAGGCTCCAGTTTGGAAAAAGAGGGTCTATCCTTCAGAATATAGCTAACAGGATTTCCTAGGGGATGAAAATAGTTTATATTTAGCGTCTTCCCTTTAAACAGCTTGTGAGGCAATTTCTTTGATCTGTGACCAGGAATTTGATTGAGAGCCAAAGCACAAGACTTAATTATTATCTTCAAATGGTGTTTATTAAGTTGTGAGTCAAAAAGAACTGTCCTAAGAGATTCAAGTATGAGACAATTGAATTGTTCTGCCAACCCGTTTTGCTGAGGTGAAAATGCATTGGAGAATGTCTGTCTGATGTTGTTGTTTTTGAAGTAGTTGGAGAGGTTTTGATTCCAGAATTCCGCTCCACAATCCGAATTGAGAATCATTTTCTTGTAGTTGAATCTCTTGGATTTGACCTTGATCAGAAATATCAACATGCTTGCCGCTTCACTTTTGGTTTTGATGGGTATTGCTGTGAAGTATCTGGTACAACTGTTGACAACAGTCAAGAAGTAAGAATCCCTGTTAGTGCTCAAAGGGTGAATGGGCCCAACTGAATTGCAGTTCAACTCCTGAAAAGGTCTTTTGGCATGGGTGTGCTTGTTGTTGAAGGGATTCCAACTTATTTTACTAATAGCACATGCTTTGCAGGTCGATGGTTTTTTAATTGGTATTCCCAGTCTTTGTTGGATTCTCCCATAGCTTGCGTGTCCAAGTGATTTATGGAGGATTTTTTCTTGAGTAAGGAGAGCCACTTGACTATTTTTAGGATCAGAAAATTGGATAATTGGTATATTTCAACTATAAAACCCCACTTTTTTCCATTTGTCTTTCTCTAATACAAGATCATCTCTTCTGAAATCAACAATGAATCTGTCAAGTAAAAGAGATTGCATTGACAGTAAATTGACAGTGGAGTTAGGAGATAACAGCACATTGGATAGATCAACTTCATGATTTAGGTCATCCATCAGAATCATTGTCCCAACACCTTCATATTCAAGAGAGTTTCTTCCCAAAGTGGTCAAAATTGATCCAGTCATCAATTGTTCTAAATGAGAGAAGATTTGAGAATCAGACACTATATGTCTTGAAAAATCCAAATCAACCACAAAGTGGTCAGAAGAAAAAACTGAGCTTGTTAGAAAAGAGCTAACAGAGGTTCCTTCCATTGCAGACTCCATGGTGTTCTTCTTTTTCCTGGGAAAAGAGGGTTTGAGATAAGGATATAACTTCCAAAATCTTCCTTCAGGGTGAGCCACCTTGGGATTATGCCATTTATTGTTGCATGGTTTTATGCTGGAGGCAAGAAAGAAGACCAAGTTTTAGTTTTATTTGTATTTTTTGGTGAGTGATTCTCTGTTCAAAAATCTATTTTTATTGAATGTTTTTAAATGATCCAGGACTTGGTCCGGTGAAATTTTCTTGTCAGAATGAGTACTCTGTTGAATAAAAGTATCCATGCTTTGTGGTAGCTTTTCTAAGATAAGATACCCAATGATATTGATGGGAAGATCAATGCAAACCTTGTGAAGTCCAGACATTGCAGTTTTTGTGTTGGTGATAAATCCAGGAATATTTGAATAGGTGAATGGAGTGCGCAGAAACTCCTTGAAAATCCTGGCTCAATTTGATGCGTGATTTGAGGCAAAATATTTGTTAATGTCTGCCCAGATTTGATGGGCATCCTTCTTGTTATCCAGTGTTATGATATTGGCTTGAACTGTTGTGTTGATTTTAGATGTTAAAATAGTCTGGATTCTCACGTTTTCAGTATGGCTGAGTCCAATTGGATTGCCATTGCCATCTATTTTCTCCTTTGTGAGCTTGGAGTGGAGATCTTCTTGTAAGTCCAGCATATTCACAACTTGATTTTGCCAAATAGAAAAATTGTCTTGAGTTAAAAGTGGAATGGCCTCTATGGCAGTTTTGAGTATAGTAGCCATGATTGAGTCTGTCATTGTTGAATCTTCTGGTTGATTGCTTTTGACTGTTAATCAAGATAGAAATGAGACCTTGAATTATCTGAAGAATGATGATTTGAAAACCAGGAGACTGAACAGATTGGTTAGACAAGCCACCAAGATGGAATAACTTAATTGAAAAGATGATCATACCCAAGATGATATAAATGAGAGGAGGCTCTGATAGGATGAGAGAAGAATTTCAGGAGACAGCCACTGTACATACACAAGCTAAGAAAATGTAAAAGACTTGAAGAGAATGGTCACAGAAATGAAACAGTTAGACAATAAGATGAGCTACATAGAGTGTAGCTGGTCATTGCACCAAATTATAACAGATTGTCATCAATGACCAAGGACTTCTGATTGGTTTTGTCCTTGTTGCTTTGCTTCAGCTGAAAGTTCTTGAGGAAACATTGGATGAAGATGTAAAGAAAGTATGGCAAGGGAGGAGGAATGATTTGCTTTGAGTGTGAGTATTTAAGTGGATTGTTCACACCATACTGAATATGCATGTGTGTCAACATAAAGTTTCACGCACAAACTGACAGGCTGGAGCATGTGATTGGGATAAAAAGAGATGAAACAAAAAATAAAGGAAGGAATCAAGACAGAAAGGAATAATAAGAAACATGAAACCATGATAATCCCAGCACATGGGTCATGTGGAAAAAGGGTAGGCATGGAAAGAAATGGATGTCAAAATGGGTGTTGCATTGCAGGGAATCCAAAAAAAAAAAAAAAAAAAAAAAAAACAATCATCAGCCATATTTCAATCATTTTGGAAGATGAACAAAAGTAGAAAAATAAATACTGGTCCATCAATGATGATAGCCCCCCCCCCCAAAAAAAAAGGTCAGTCAGAGTCATTGATCAATCAATGAGCGGAAGGAAGAGAAGGAGAAGGGGGTTGTGGGGCTCACCTTGGGGAACAAGCAAGGCAGGGTGGGGTTCAGTTGGCCGGCCAAAGAGGGGGTGGGGCCCTGGGTCAGTCAGTTGGGTGGCCAAGGAGGGGGGGTCAGTTGGTCAGTCATCTGGCTAAGGAGGGGGGGGGGTGGCAGGTTGGTCAGCCAATGGAGGGGGGCAGTTGGGTTGGCCAATGGAGGGGGGGCGCCGGTCTGCCAAAGGAGGGGGGGGGCGTTGTTGGTTGGCCAAAGGAGGGGAGGGGGGGTGTTGGTTTGCCAAAGGAGGGGAGGGGGAGGTGTTGCTTATTTGGCCAAAGGAGGGAAGGGGGGGCTTTGGTCAGCTGGCGGGTTGTTGGTTGGCCAAAGGAGCAAAGGGGGGGGGGGCTTTGGTCAGCTGGCGGGTTGTCAGTTGGCCAAAGGAGGGAAGGAGGGGGCTTTGGTTGGTTGGCCAAAGGAGGGGAGGGGGGGGGTGCGGTTGGCCAAGCAAGCAAGGGGGGGCCGGCTGCCAAGCAAGAGAGGGGGGGCCAGCTGCCAAGCAAGGGAGGTGGGGCCAACCAAGGGTGGTGGGGGGGCCAGGCTAGCAGAGGGAGGTGGGGGGGTGGGCCGCCAAGCAAGGGTGGTGGGGCAGGGCCGGCGGAGGGAGGTGGGGGGGTGAGCAGCCAAGCAAGGGTGATGGGGCCGACCAAAGCAAGGGTGGTGGGGGGGAATTAGTGGGGAGTAAGGGAGAGGGGGTGAGGGGGGTGGGGAGCTTACCTGAGGAAAGATGCAAGGAGGTGGGTGGGACCTAAAGGTGGGTGGAGAGTTGGATCAGCATCCAATGATGGGGAGTATGAGGAGGAGGGGCAGGAGCTTACCAGGGGGGGGAGGGGGAGTGGTGGGTGAGGTGGAGAAAATGGGTGAGGTGGAGGTGGAGGGTGAGGTGGAGGCAATGGGTGAGGTGGAGGTGGAGGGTGAGGTGGAGGTGGAGGGTGAGGTGGAGGTGGAGAGTGAGGTGGAGAGTGGACCGGTGGTGGGTTAGGAGGAGAGAGGACCAGTGGTTTGGAAGTTTTGGTTCTGTTTTTGTCTAAGTACACCAAAAAAAAAAATTCCAAGTCATCCTTGGATGCTTGGTTAAATAAAACCAAAAAAGATATTTCACCTATTTAAAAACCAAATGCTACACATCAAAGTGAGCAAGTGTGAGGGGTAGAATCCGCTCTCTCATGGCAAAAGATGAGGTAGAAGATGAGACAGGGATGACTTGAGGAGGATCAGGAATATCTTCTTCAAATATTTTGTCCCATTCATCCTTGATGTTGGCAAGAAGGTTGTGAAGTATTACACAAGAGATAATCCAGTTGATGAGGATCTTCATGTCCTTAGAATTTTGAAGCTGGTTTGGCATCTCCAATAAGCTGGCCCATATTCCTTTCAGGATTCCTATGGCATGGTCAATTCAAACTAGTGATTGGGCAAGATGATAGTTGAAATTGGTTTTTACTTGATCATTCAAAAATGATGATGAGATTTGTGTGAAGATGGAGATGTGAAGCAAGAGATGTGAGCCAATGGAGATGTGAACAGATGGAGATGTGAAGCAATGGAGATGTGTGTGATGTGATGGAGATGGGATTGGTATGGATTTGCTGAGGTTGAGGTGTGGATGGGTGTTTTGCATGCAATGGATGGTGGATGGATGAAAATGGTGGGTTTGATGCTTGAAACCCGCCGTTTTCATGAAACCCGCGATTTTGAAATACACCAGTTAGGGGGTATGTGGATTTCAGAAACCCGCCATTTTTAATGGAGGGTTTTGTTAAAAAAAATGGCAGGTTTGCTAACTCTGATACACCCTAATTTGAAAAGGCAAAACAAAGAAGATGAGAAATTTGATTTTTTTTGGGGGAAATCAGTAACCCATCCATCAATTTTTTTTGCATCCCACCTAGCAGGAAATTTAATCAAATCCAAAATGAGCTCCAGATTACTCAATTCACCCTGAATTACTACACCAAGATCAATATGAGGCATGCAATCAATTCCCAATCAAAAAACCATATTTCTGTCTTGCTGAGTGTTACGGCTTATCTGGGATTTTGTCTGAGGATAAAATTATATTGCAAAGTTATTTTTGGCACCCATTACATCCTACTACTTTCTTCAAACCTGCAAAAAAAAATTGGGCCCTTGGTTCTGGGGTGATGTGGGCTAATGGATGGAGAAATTGAAGTATCCATGATGCTTTTGGAATTTCCTTTTCAGAAAACAAACCAAAAAAAGGCTACAAATAAAATTAGATTCCACCCTGAAGCTGAGAAAGGCAAAATCATCATTACTGGAGAGAATTTTTCCAAAAAAGAGATTTTTCTTCTAAAATATTTGAGGAGTGTCAGAGGGAAATCAAATATAAAAAAACTTCCTTCTATTTACCATATGGATTATGGGGATGAATACAAAAGTTCTGATTTTGTTTCCTTTGGTATTTTAAAAACCTCACAAACAAAGATGAAAATTTTGACCCCTTGAATTTGGTAGGATTGATTCTCATCTTTAATCCAAAGCTGATATAAGATGAATGATATACTCATATCTTGGCCAATGAAAATTATGATATGATAGGGGAGAAGTTTTTCTTCAGGCATCATCAGATATATTTGAATTTTGTGGGGTTAAATTATCTGTTTTCAAATCTAAGTATTTGACCCATGGGACCTGTAGAGGATTGTATCCATCCAAAAAGTATGCAAGAATGGGCTTATCCTGTAAGATATCTAAAAAAATGGTACTAGAAGTCCAGAATATGTTGATGGAACTTAAAATTGTTAAAAATTAGTGCCTATGAACAACAGTTCAAAAACACTTGTAAATATTTCAAAATGTATGAAGAAGATTTGAAAAATTGTCCTCCTTTTTTTTCCAAAGAACACATGGCAATATATTTAAAATCCAATTACACAAGCAATTTTTTTGAGTTTCCTTGACTGGTCAAATGCTACTAACAAAAGCAATGGATAAGGAAATCTTTTACCCTTTCTCAAATGAAAGGTGATCTTTATCCTTCAACCCTTTTTGAAAATTCAGATTATTTTCTTGAATTTAAGCTCATGGTTGAGCTTTCATTCATCAATTAATGTTTGATGCTCCTACCATTTCCATTCAAAATCAAGTTTCTCACATTCAATTTTGAATCCAACTGGTTCCCAAAGTTGATCCATGCATCACTCATGATGCATGTGCACCACTTTTTTATATATGCAAGGGTCTTACATTATTCTCATTTTCCAATTATCTCTTCAAAGCCCCCAAATATTGAGGCCTTTATGCTATTTGGATGGATTTTTTGGTTTGATTCTAAAGGAATTTGAGGCCTTTGAATCTCTCTTTACTGAAGACAAATCTTGATTTAAATAATCACTATTGTTGGAGGGTGAGCTTGGAGGTCCCATTGGATCAAGCTTCCTATTTTTCAAAAAAAGGATGTGGCTGTTTACCCAAAATTTGTAATTATTAATCAAGGAAAAAATGGATGAACCATTCAATCCAAGCCTGAGTGGATTTTGATTGGACTGGAGATTTGGGTATTCAGAGAGGGGGTGGTGAATTGGATTCATTTTCTGGAACATGATTGAGTTGGCCTAAGCTTGGAGGTGATGGCTCCAAATAGGCAAGTGATGAATCCAAGTAAGGATTTGACTGAATTAAATATTCTTGTGTGGATTTGATTGGGGAAAATATAGTTGGAGTATCCTCAACATCATCATATGCTGGCCAACCAAGGCAATCTAGGTGTTCTTTGTTATTTACATCACTAGGTTGAGGACTGGAAACAATTTCCTCAGGGTCAATTGACTTGGATCTTTGGGCTTCAAAATCAGCAAGTGGGGTCATGATGGCTTTTTTACCAAATATTTAATCCATTTGATTGTAGAAAGGAAATATTGGTTCTAATCTTTCTACAATCAAGTTGATGCTCTTGGCTTCATTTGGTTTGGTTACGCTAGATCCACTGGATTTGGACAACAAATGTGATTTTTTGTACTTTTCCCAATAGTTCTTGAAACACTCCTTCATCCATTTTGATTAAAAATCAAGCCTAATTTTTTTTTTCTTTAGCTCATTTCTCATCAGGAGATAACTGTCAAACTTAGAAGATGTGGTTCATCCAACACAAGTTTCATTTTGGGTCCCAAAGCAAGAATTGCAGTTAGCAGGATTTTTTGGCCAGTTGACAAGAAATATGATCAGCTCTCTTTAGTTGGCCTGAAGATTTGGGAGTAGATTGAGAAGGAGAATTGACTAATGTTGAATTCCTTTGGGAGGTTTGCTTGGCTGAATTGGGTTTTTGAGTTTTCTGAGCAGGAATTTTTCTTCAAAGGAAGATGATAGTCAATCAAATGATGAGTATTGTAGAGCTAGTGATTTAAAGATGTGAGGACAAGGTTGGAGATGTATGGAGAAAGTGCAGGATGGTGGAGTGGTTTATGTGTAGAGAAGATGAGGGTATCTTTGATGAGGTCAGAATTTGATGGAATTGGGAACCAAAGGGTGGAAGGTGTGGTTTGATGTTTGGTTGAGGCTGTGAGTAACATGATATACTTGATTTGGAAAATTCCACTTGTTTGTGGTCAACTCTGACATGCCTGATGTCAAATAAGCGGGGTTTTCACTTTTTAATGGTGGGCTTGACATGGGTGACTTTTGTTGAAACCTGCCATTGAGACACTGGCAGATTTTTTAACTCTGATATACCCCATTATTTATTATTCACTAGTGTATATATGCCCTAATTTTGGGGCGGAAAGGCTTTTGCCCAGTGTAAAAGTTTGAGTGAGTAGATGCATGGCCTGTCTCCTTGACATTGGGAAATGAATGGACCATGCACCACCAGGGCAAACAACACCAGTATTTGCGGAGGGTGCAGGAGGCCATATTTGTAGTAACATAGAAGGTTTATTATCTAATCTCCTTTACCCTCTCCTGTCAAACCTTATTGGTCCCAATATACATTAATATCACTATCCTCATAGGCTATATATATACATATTTTGTTCACTTACCCCTTCACTTACCCCATAGGTTATGATATTACATCATATCCAATAGGATCTTATCAATTATCACTGGCCATTACAGTTCTGTCCCTATAAGACTCAACCTTTATTGTTATTGAATTATCGATTACCTACTTCTCCTATCAGATCCCCTTTCAGGGCGTTTTCCTTCAAGTATTTTGCAAGCAAGCTGTGTCGAGTCGTTTCCTTTTGGTTAAAGAATTCCAAATAAATCTTTTTGGAATGGTCAATGTCAACCTTGAGCTCTAGCCTCTTCAACCATTTAGCTATTGTTGTTGAACCGACTGTGGAGCTTTGCTTGAGTTCAGAATTAAAGTGAGCTAATCTTTATCTAATTCTACCGCGAAACTTCAGTTATTTTCTCTGGGTGGCACGACCACGCTGTCTACTAGCTTCAGAATCTCTCTTCCATGTCTCCCTCCGCAACTGGTCTCATCAAGTTTGAGTAGCTTGAAGAACAAAAGAAGTCAAGGTTGATCATGTATAAAGTGACCGGATGGTGAATTTTCCGATAGCAAATGTACGGAGGCTTCAACATTACACGCAGTTAGGCTCTCTGCGAGAGACTTACCAGTCCGTCAAGAATCCCTGGGATGGGGAGGCTGGTGATGGCAATGCTGCGTTGCTGGAACCTGCCATAAACTTGGAATGTTTGAGGCTCTGGTACTCTGCAGGCTTATAGCGTCTCGGTGTCGGGCGAACCATACTTCGGCATGGGAGCCTTAAGATCCACCTCAGGCGTGCAACAGGGTCCAACTGTGTAGCTAGCAGCGGCTCGACAAGGTAGACATTCGCAAGGAGGCTCATCGTGTGGTTTCCGGTCAACCAGAGTTCATTTTGCTGGTCTACGACACTAGCGTTCTCACATGATGGCCAGATGGACCGGACCTCATGAGTCATGTTGCGCTGGACGTACTCCTAATCATGAATTCCCCACATATGTAAGACTCAGGCGCTGTCTGACCATCCGCAAGCTTACCCAGGGTGACTGATTTTGTATGACCCCACTTCTCTAACCATTGGGGCCAATGCAACCCCACAACATGTCAGATGTCTTCCCCCTGCCGCCTTCCGACGATATCACGATGCGACCGTGGCGTCTTGTTCCCATTGGGCGGTCTTGCTTTGGTCAAGGGGTATGGAAACGGGAGGTTGCCCTTGAGGCTTACCTATTACATACTCATTTCTCTAGACTGAACCCCCTGGACGAGGCGGCCACTAGAGCCATCTGACCATAGCACGGTCATTTGATGGAGGCCAAAGGTCGTAGAGAGCTTTTTCAAAATGCGTAGACCTCTTATCATCTGATATATCCAGACAGCCGGACACCTCATGGCTGACCATTCCTGGCGATATGTACATGCGGTAATCTGTTGCTTGGGTCCGATGGCTCAGCTAAGCGAATACAACATCCAAATAAATACTTTTTCCCAGTTGGCCAGAGGCGATTGTAATTCGTAAATAATCGCTTAACCAATCACATCGATGCGCAGGATTGTGGCCTTTTCGGTTTTACACATAACCTGCATACACGCATAGATCCATCTGGTGATCAATACGTTCCTTCAATCCTTACTTGTACAGCCGACATCCGTTCCGCCATCGACGGCGACTACCCGTCAAGCCTGTCGCTTTTGAGTCTTATCACCGGCGGTTCCGTAGATACACCGGCGCTGGTTGATTCTGGATCACCTCCTAGGGCCTCATTTCTACGATACAGCATAGATACGACGTACTTGCATGTTTGTGTTGATTACTTTGAGGTGCATAATTTTCCTTGTAATCTTCTGTTTGATTGGCGATATTCTGTCGTGTCAGAGCTCGTGGTTGATCTTGGATGACATAAACATTGTTCCTTGGAAAGCGGCAGTGATACGATAGCATACACATCCAGGTCTTGTTAAGTACAAGTTTTGAGACACACTCTTTTCCTTGCGGGCAACCAAGTCCCGTTTCAACTCCAAACTTGGCTTCAGAGTCCTTCGAGCTCGACGCTTCCGTCCCATTGCAGCCCTCTGCGCATCTTTCTCCTTTCTCCACTTGAGCCTTGACCGAACGGAATGTGTAGCATACCTTACAAGCGATCCGGCCAGGAGTCCAGTCCCAGGGCGCTTCCTCTATCGCCCTCGTCTTCGACATCAACGCCCACGCTTCCATATCAACAGCCCGAGAAAGATTTCGAGCACCTTCATCCACCGCGTGCCGAGTTTAACCAACTCAAGTCCAGCTTTGTCAACATGTCATCATATCTCGCCCAAACCGGACGACAACGCTCCTTTTCGGTAGGAATTCCAGATCAAAGTCATCAGGGTCCAGGATGTGAGGATGGATCAAAGGCAGCTTCGAGAACACTACTGCAAGGGAATATCTTTATCCGCTGGTTTTTTTTCATCACTCCGATTCTCCTCGTAGTGTGGATCCCTGGCATAATCGCATTTGGCTTTCCACAGAACCATCCTAAGTTGAGCCAAACGTACCCTCTTGCTGCCTTTTCGCCGATCCTGCTCGCTGAACTGGTTGTGTCTGCCTCGCTCCCAGCATCGCCGGGGTAGGATTGCAATGGTGGTCCGCTTGGCTTTCAGTCGCATGGCTCGGATGGTGGGCCGGATTGATCGTGGGAGGCCTGACTCCAGTATTTTTCAAACACATCGTTGGAATCGCCCTTTCACCCGATTTCGTCGAGAAGTGGTACAGCTTTCTGTTGCCCATGAAGAAGGTCATTATGGGCGCCGTGTGGAGCATAATGACTTACAGTGAGTTGATAGGAAAAAACTGCAAGTGGTAGTCATGTGTATATTCCCAATACACCCACTTATCTGTCGTTTCCCCAGTTGCGTTCAGTGTATTCATATTGAGGATGTCCTACAACCCAAGTGATTCAGCCTCCAAGAGTCTACACCTCATGAGCCAAGTTAAGTTCGCAAACAGACGACTGTTGAACCGTCAGCTTTTCGGCTCTTCTAGGGAAACTCAAAGCCATCTTTTTTAGGCCTTGTTTGGTATACTTCTGTCTAGTATGATGCTTGTTGGGGAAAAGATTTTAATACAAGTGATCGCAAGGTGAAGCCAGCCATCCAAACGGCCCAATCCGACTCATTTCAAGTTGAACAACAAATACTTACATTGAATTTGCTTCTTACCTGCAGCTATTTCCATCAACGATCCTATGAAGATCGGATCGAGGAACAAAAACGAGCGATTCAATTCATCACCACTCTTTATCGCTTCAGTCATGACATCGGTAGGACAGATACTCTTGATCGGGCCTATAACCCGAGAGCTTCAGAAAATCCGGCTAGGCTATTGAAGTCAGCACTGAAAGGTGTCAAGAACGTTGCCAAATCCACCACCAGTGTTTTTGGAACGGTGGCATCAGAAGTAAGTTTTGCCTGATCCAAAGCTTCATTAACGCATGACTTGACATATTACAGCGATCTATGTTGAGATTTGAGAACATGAAATTCTGTCATGTGCAGATCGCGGGAGAGCGAATACTTCAACCCAATTCCCCATCGTCCATGGTCCTCTCCGCCCTGTCATCGGCAAACAAAAGTCGACAGCTAGCGCGTCGAATTTACTACTCATTTGTCCCAGTGGCTTACCGGCAAGTGATGGTTTTGGCAGACATAGTTTCTTGCTTTGAAGGTGACCAGGAGGTTGCTCAAAACGGGTTTTCAATATTGGATAAGGACAAAAATGGAGATTGTTCTTTGCAAGAAATTGAGTCAACTTGCCTTGAGGTCCGCCCTTAGCCCAACTATGCTTTGTCCTCAATTTTGTGCTCGGATCGCTAAGTTGTATGTCTCGACACGCCACGTCATCACGTTTTATGTACTAGCTTCATCGTGAGCGATTGGCCCTGGCAGCGGTAAGTAGTCTTTCAAGCCCTACCCACTATGATAGTTTTTCCTGTACTTATTTCCTTGATGTGTTTTAGAGCATGAGGGATTTGGATAGTGCAGTTGGAAAACTCGACTCCATTTTTATGTTCCTATGGTACAGAGGCGCTTTGTTTTCGCTTTCGTGAACTTAATTTAAATCAAAGAGTTCAAATAACTAGAATCCAATTGACCATTTTCTTCTTTCTCGTTGTCTTTTCTCATAGGTACACCATCTCATTATTGGTCCTGTTCGTTCTCTTCATCTCGCGCTTCAGATTCTTAAGGCACGATGATCACAAGCTGATTCAATTTGATATCTTATTCCAGGGTGGCGCTGCTCGATGTTTCCTTTCAGACTCTTTTAGCCTCAGCTGGTACCCTGGTTTTAGGCTTGAGTTGGTTAATCGGAGGCACCGCACAAGAGATACTCTCTTCGATAATATTTCTGTTTGTAAAGCGTGAGTTTTTACTTGACATCTATTTTCTTCCTCCCGAGTCGATGAAATTCCTGGAAGTGGTCCATGTAAATAAAAATGCGTCCATCACAAGCTAACACAGTGGTTGATTTCAACTCGAATCCGAAGACCCGTATGATGTATCCGATCGAGTTGATGTAGATGATGTCTCGTACGTAGTCAAAGAAATGCACCTGTTACACACGTGAGTCGCCGAGCGTCCCTGAGGCCCACAAATTAAAAAATTGACTGGGAAACCTCGTAGCGTTTTTCGCCAAACAGATGGCAAGATATCTCAAATACCACACAGTAAGCCATATCCCGGTCTTCTGGCCCATTAATTTATTACTTTCTAAGACTAAGCCATCTGAAATGCTTTGATAGGCACCTTGAACAGTAAGAGGGTTGTTAAGTGAGTTACTTTTTTGCTTGATTTCTTTTACCTGGAGCGTTTATTCTGATAGCAGTGTTGATGAAGGCAAGTCAATCTTGGTTGATCACTTTTCACACTCATTCCATGACCTTAGTATCAGGAGGTCTGGTCCAATCAGCGAAAAGTTCACGTGGGATGTCAACTTCAATACATCATTTCAGAAAATTGAGCAACTGAGAACCAAGATGATGGAATTCCTGACATCTGAGAGAAGAGACTTCAATCCTGGGTTTGATGTTATGATCAAAGGTAATCAATCCCCTCCCTCTTGTCGAGTCCAAAGCCTTTGCGCAACAAGACCTTGGCGATAAGAATTTCGAGGGAATTAACTTTCCCATCAACTCCCTTGAATTTCAGATTTTGAAGGACAGGCTAAACTAACGTTGCAAGCTGACATAAAATACAAGTCTAACTGTGAGTTAATTACTCACATTTGAAAAAAGTTTTTCTAATACTTGGGAGGATGTTTCTGATGGCTGTTTGTCGGAATATTTTTAACCAGGGCAAAACGGGACATTGAAGAGCCAGAGAAGAAACGTAAGTTGAAAGTGGATGCAATTCAACTGTGAAAAGAGATGAACGGCATTGAAGCCAGTAATCTTGGGGCTATAGCTGATATGATTGGACTTGATTTGCTAAATTTTCAAAAATCCATTCGTCACCGTGGTCGTTGGATTACTTTTCAGAAATGGATCTGCGCTCTTAAGCAAACAATGTCTGACGCAGAGATCTACGGGCCGGATGATGCAGGAAATCCGAATTCTACACCGAGTCCAACTTTGATCCAACTGATTGACAGACCACTGTCGCCAATTCCATCACGTTCGGCGCCCAGTCCAGCAGAAAATTTGGAGCCGCCCGAGGCAAAACAACAACCTTCCGTCATAGAACCAGCCGGCTTGGATAACAGGGAAAACGTTCTGAGGGATGATGAGGACGAAGAGCCGGGCTTACCTCTGAATTATATACCTCTCTCACCCTTTTAAAATATTATTTTGCTTGCTCCGGATCTCATTTGCGACTACAGGACACAAACCAATGTCAAAAGTGAATCAACCAATCTTGAAACATTTTAATGAATTCCGATCTTTACTATACATCTCGGTTTCCGTTCGCTGAACTTTCCCAACTCATCCCCCTTTAGTCTTCACGTCTTTCCTTCCAGCGCCAAAAAGTATTGAACAAAAAAAGTAAATAAATATATCTCTGAGATGTGTAGGGAGATCAAATGTATTACAATTCCTTGATCTATTTAGATTAGTTTGCTTCAATGTTTGGTTTAAGGGAGATCATCAATTTTTTTCGGTGTTAATTTGGCTGATATAAACTTATGATCAAGAAGTGTATGCAAGGATGTAGATATGCTAGCTTCTAGTGATGTTTCATCAAAATTAAGATCATGATGTATCGAAATTAATTTTGATACTAATTTTTGACCTTTTTTGTCACATTCTAGTACCTGCTTATCTTTATTTTTTGCTTGTAGTAAGCAGTCAACATCAGCCACCTGCTAGAATCACTTCCAATGTCATTTATATCCTGAATTGTGGAGACCTAACTTACTAAAATTCTGCATTCAAATGAGGGTTTGCTTATGGCAAAATGGCAAAGATAGAAAAAAAAGGTGGTTTGATGAATGTTGGCTTACCAGGTATGGCACTACTGGATTATGATCAGGAAATATAAATTTTCTATAGTGCTGGTTTTTTGACACAAAGGAAATCCTGCTCAACAATGCTTTTGGAATTTTGTTGGTTTGACTTTTGCAGTTTTTGTGTTGTTGCCTTCTGAATCTCAAAAAATAAAATACCTCTAATTTTTGACTCATGTTTTGTATTTTCTTCTGTGGCCACATTGCTAACATAGCTGAATTTGAGCTACTTCATATCAAAAGCCATAGAAAGAATTCTTATTTATTTGTCAAGATGATTAATTGAACCAGGGAACAACATTTCAAAAAATAAGGGCTCATGACAATGTGCTTTCAGGTCTTTTAAAGAGTAAAATTCAAGTAATTGTAGCTATTTTGAAAGTGTTGGACTTTTTTTTTGTTAATTTCAATTAAGGTCAATTGCCACTGAAACTTCAACACAAGATGAATTAGTTAAATGCCTCCTTTAATCTGTATACTGGTTCAAAAAAAAATATACAAGCCTTGGGAATTAATTTGAGAGTGATTCAATCCTTGAAGCAAATCTTGGAGGAAATAGCAAGTTCCAATGCAGGGGATTCATTTTTAAATTTTGAAGATGACACAAATGGTTTGGAAGTACTAATAGTTATATCCAGAGGGCTCCAAACTTTTTCAACATGATTCTAGGTGTACTGGTTGTTCTAATTGATGTTTGAGGGGGTATTTCAAGGGACAAGAAATTTTCAACATGAAGTATAATTCCCTCTTGATGCATTGATTTTCTGAAGGTATTCTCCAGGGTATCAAATTTTTCATTAATAAAACTTGAGATATCCCATGATAAATCTTTGAGCACAAGCTAGACAAGGATTGTTCTAGATTTTTGAATGGGTATAAAATTCATTCTAATTTATTCTAAATCAGAAAGCAACACAAGAAAAATACTACTGCAATTCTCTGGTCCATAATTTTGCAAATGATGTGAGTCACAAATTGCAAATGCAATCAATGGATGCAAGAATTCAAAATTGAGATAAAAAAAGCCTTAAAATCATACTAAATGGGATATACTCTTAAGAATCTTCCATCAGCATTCAATCCAAAAAATATATTGCTGATTGTATTTATTTTTTGAATTTTTACCAAAAGGTTTTTGGAATCCACCATTTCCATCATATTCCTATTATGCTGTTTTGATCTTTTTCAAATATATAAACATTTAAAAATTTGATCTTATTTTTTAATATTATATTAAAAAATAGAGAATTTTAGATCACTGCCTCAGCTTCCTCTTTTGTATTTCTCTTCTTCAAAGTTTATAAAGCCCCTGAAGATCTAAAACATAATATCAAAGCCCATGAAGAGCTTAGATTAATGGATGGATGAATATATCTAACCAATGCATCTCAATATGGAATGCTATAACTCATATTTACCAACTCAAGAAAACTATTTGCAGAAAAAACAGTAAAATGTGTAAGAATTTTAGGGCAGGAAACCAGGACCACTAGTGCATGTATTTCAATCAAGGTTATCCAACAAGGTGAACATCACAATGGAGTTAGAAAAATGAACAAGGAAAAAGAAAAGAACATGAGTTTAACCAATGTTGGCGTTGAGAGCTAGTGGTTCTACAATCTTAATGGGTCTTCAGGTTGAGTTGAGGAATGGAACAGTGAGTGGGATTTGATGGATGGCCAATTGAGTGGTACTGGTAGTATTGCTAGAAAGGGTCAGCATGAGTTTGACTTGAGATATAACCAACTGATTGTACCGGTGATTGTTATGAGCTTGATGATAATCCAACACCAGGTGGAGGAGGTGACTGATGAGCCGTTGTACAAAGGATGTGACAAATATCAAGGAACAAATATGAAAGAAATGAGAAAGATTCAAGGAAATGAAGAAACAATGTGAGAATCCAAAGGAAAAGAAAGGGGGATCCTGGGGAGGAGTGGTGCAGTGTTGATGTGAGGTTGAGCTGTCACTCTGGATATGGAGTGTTCACAGTGGCTCCATCATGAGTGGTTGATAACTTCTTTCACCCCTCCTTGGTTAGAGATTGAGTCAATTCATAACATGTTTGGTCAGGTGTTCCACCAAGTTCTTAGATGCGGCCTTGGTTAGACATCTGCCACAATTAAGTTGGAAGTTATGAGTTGTAGTTTTATTAATCCTTGGTTGCGGTCTTCCCTGATTCCTTTTGTTTTCAGATTGGTAAACTTGGTTTTGGAGTTGGTTCCAAACTTGACAACCTTATCCTCCAATCCTTTGTTGTCAATGAGATGAATGTTGGGAGAAGTGTGGCCAAGGTCAGTTCTCCATATTTTGGCAATCAGGTGTTTGATCCAAAAACCTTCTAGTTGTCCATTGTTCAGGGCGTTCAATTTGGCTTTGGTCAAAGAATAGGTGATGTTTCATTGCTTTCTGCTGGTCCAGAACAGTGGCGCCCCATATAGAGAGCACAGGATGCCGGATTGTGATTTCCAGGTGGTGGGATCATCACCCCAAGTTGCATCACTGTAACAGATGAGATTGGCACAATTGTTCTTTTTTGAGATGGTTAGTCTCAAGTGCTTGGTTGAATTTAAGTACCTCCAGGCTTGGACAACTTCATTCCAATGACTCATTCCCGGTTTTTCCAAGTAACAAGCAAGGCTGGATACTGCAAAGGAGATATTGGGTCTGGAAAGTTCCGCAATGAAGTTGAGCTTCCCAATGTGCAAGAAATAATTGAAGTTAAGAGCCAGGAATGACATGTGTTCTGATTTGGAGGCTGGCAAGAGGTGTATTCCAGGTGTGCAAGGTGTTGAGATTGGTTTTCTTTCAGTTAGGCTCAGCTCTTATACTCCTTTGCAAATGTGTAGCAGTAGGGGAAGTGAGATCAAAGAGTTGTTGCAATCCATTTTCATGCCAAGGATTGTGTTTGGTTCATGGATAGAGGAGTTGGGGAATTTCTTTAGAAATTGCTCTTTGAATCCCTTTGTGTTGCCAACAACTAGTAAGTAATCTACGTGAAAGAACAGAGAGGAAGCTTCAGTGGCGTGGTTTTATAGGCACGGGTCGGAATCCAAAGGTATGTAGCCAAAAGATTCAATCCAGCTACTGAGGGTCCTGTACCAGTTTTGGGGTGCTTGTTTGAGGCTGTAAAGTTACTTCATGAGTTTCAAGATGGGTGATTTCCTCAAGCTCCCTTCTCGCCTGTGGATTTATACTTCCTACTTGAGCTCTACATGCAGGAAGGCTCCCTTGACCTCCAATTGCAGTATTGGAAGGTTTTTATCTAGGGAAAACAAAAGAAGCGCCCAAAGGGAGGTAGTTTTTCCAGTTGGTGCGTACTTCTCAAAATAGTGAATTCCAAATTTCTGGTTGAACCCTTGCATGCATAGTTGCATTTTATAGGTTGGTGGTTCACCATGGGCATTCTCTTTGATCTTGAAAACATGTACGGTATTGAGCACGTTTGGAGGCGTAGGTCCAAAGTAATCTTCCCACACTTTGAGGTCCTTGCAGTTGTTGTGTTCCTTCTTCACAGAGTTGGCCCATGTTGGTGAACCAAGAGCCTCTTGTATGTTTCTAGGTACAACTGTGGCTGCAAATCCATACCAATTGGGGGGTCAGAGTGTGTTTCTATTTCTGAGTGTTCTGTTGTTGTTGGGTTTGGTGAGAAGTTAATTGATTTTGCCTTTGTTGTTTTCTTCTTTGGACAGGTCAGAAGCAGCTGGTGTTTCTTCTACCCTGATGGGGTTGTTGTTCTTGTCTGAGTCCATTTCAGACTCTGATCCTGCGGTGGTGGGTTTGGAGGTCCAATTTTGATTGGGTATGAGGGTTTCTTCTGTGATGTTGAGTCTTTTAGACAGGGGATTGGCTGTAGTGGCTTCAGGTTTGCTGATCTTTACGTGCTTGGATTGGACAATTGCTCCAGAGTGATTTAAAATCCTGTAGGATAACAGCCAGGGGATGAATCCCACAATCTTTTCAGGAATTCCCTTTTCATTGAATTTTCAAAGTGAGGGCTTGTATTTTTGGTTCAAGTAGACTACAGGGGTTCTGAGTGGTTGGAGATAGTTTTTAGGCAGTTTAGATCCGCACATGATCTCCCAAGGAGATGGCTCACCATTGTTCTTAGGGGTTTGGTTCAATGGGATGGAGAAGCCTTTTATGGTTTCATGCCACAGGTTCAGTGGTAGCTTGAAAGTTGAGTGGGTAGCGCGCACGGATTCTGCTATAGTCCAGTTTTCCCTCTTGGCTTGTCTGTTGTGCTTGGGGTGATAGGGTTCTGAATAGATTCTTCTTATGCCATTTTTCTTGAGGAAGTTGTTAAGGGTCTGATTGATGAATTCCCTTTCTCCATTGCAGCAGAATTTGTTTGGGAAGTAACCTTGTTTGTGCTGTTTTTTACTGATGATGAAGATAATGACATCTGCTGCATTGCTCTTGCGTAATAATGGAAACGCCGCTATGTAGGAGGAGTAGTTTTCCACCAGGGTCAGAGAAAATCAATGATGAACCTTAGACATTGGAGAGATTGGTCCCATGAGATTGACGTGAATTTGCTCAAATACCTTTGAGGCAAGAGTGGATTTTTGGGTGAATGAGGATTTGGTGATTTTTCTAAGATTGCAACCAGAAAAAGTGAATTTCTCTTACATTTTGGTGTTGATGGGCTCCCCAATGAATTTTTCCATCCATCCCAGACTTGCGTGACCCAGTTTCTGGTGCAGAGTTTCAACTTTGTCTAGGTTCATCATGTACATGGATTCTTTATCAGGTGTGTTCAGCACCAATAAATTTTTGATGATTGAGCCCTGCAGAAACAACTTTTGATGCAATTTGAGAGTGAATTTGGGAGGTTGCTGACTGTTGTTCACAATGATTTGACAGTCTTGCAGAAGGAATCTTCCAAAGCAAAGTAGATTTAATGCGGCTTCCAGTACGTAGTAAGTGTCTGTTAATTCCAGGTTGATTTGACCAAAATTAATGCATGCGGTTCCTCTCCCCAGTATGTTTAGTGCTGCACCAGGTTTACCGGTCTTTATGAGTTTGGTGCCATCAAGAGTTTCCATTTCAATGAAGTGATTCCTAGAGTTGAGAAGGTGTACTGAGCAACCAGAGTTGAGTATGAAGGATGATCTGGTCAAGGGGTTGGTTGTGTTGATGCCGCAAAAGAAGGAGAAGAACTGGGCTAATTTTTCTTCTTTCTTTTTGGGTTTCTTTCCTTTCAGTTTAGGAGGTTGGAGATGAGGAAATTCCACCCAACAATTCTCTTGTTTGTGATTTTTCACTCTTTAATTGTGGACGCTGTTTGTGCATTGCGGATAGGGGAGATTGACCAAACTGATCTCTGATTTGGAGTCTTCTTTGGTTGCTTGTATCTTGTTTTTGTGTTGAATCAAATGATTCAGAATGTAATCTACCATGATTATCTGACTCCCGTGCATGATTTGGAATTGCATTGATTTGAGTGATGGGGGGAATTTGAACAGCACTAGGTAGGCTAAAGTATTGGAGGGCAGTTCTATTCCTACTTTGGAGAGCTTGTTCAGATGAATTCTGACCGTGGTCACAAATTTATTGATTTGGATTTTTTTGAATGAGAGATAGAGGAAATTGTTGAAGAAGCAAGCTCAATTTGCAGATTGGGATGATGCAAAATGAGTTTTAGCTGCAGTACAGATTCCAAAAGCACTATTCTTGTTATCTGACATTATAATTTTGGAGTGGGTTGCAGCCTCTAGCCTTGAGAGCAGGTATGCTGTGATCTCTTGGTTGAGGTCCTTGTCCATTTCTATTGTTTCATCCTCTGAATTAATGAGTGTTAGGATCTTGCATAGACAAAAGAGGTTTTGGAACTTTGAATGCCAGATGGAATAGTTTTCCTTGTTTAGAAGAGGAATGGGTTTGTAGATCCCTTTCAGTGGAAGAGCTTTTGAAGGTTCACCCCCTGGTCCTGGTGAAGGTGACGCCATGATTTCATGTTGTTTAGTTGGTGGTCTTTTGGCTTTTAACCGTGTAAGAATTTTAGGGCAGGAAACCAGGACCACTGGTGTATGTATTTCAATCAAGGTTATCCAACAAGGTGAACATCACAATGGAGTTAGAAAAATGAACAAGGAATAAGAAAAGAAAATGAGTTTAAAAAACATTGGCATTGAGAGCTAGTGGTCCTACAATCTTATTGGGTTGTCAGGTCGACTTGAGGAATGGAGCGGTGAGTGGGATTTGATTGATGGCCAATTGAGTGGTACTGGTAGTATTGCTAGAAAGGGTCAGCATGAGTTTGACTTGAGATCTAACCAACTGGTTGTACCAGTGATTGTTATTAGCTTGATGATAATCCAACGCCAGGTGGAGGAGGTTACTGATGAGCTGTTGGACAAAGGATGTGAAAAATATTGAGGAACAAATATGAAAGAAATGAGAAAGATTCAAGGAAATGAGGAAAGATGTGAGAATCAAAAGGAAAAGAAAGGGGGATCCTGGGGAGGAGTGGTGCAGTGTTGATGTGAGGTTGAGCTGACACTCTGGATATGGAGTGTTCACAGTGGCTCCGTCATGAGTGGTCAATAACTTCTTTCAAAATTGTTTTATAAGCTTGCAAAGGATGAATTCAAAAATTTAAGATTTATCAATTCACAAATTTCTCATTAAAAAAAAAAAAAACAAAAAAAAAATCCAAAATGGTATAAATTTATTGAAGAAGGTTTGAATCTATTGGAAAGAATGAAAAAGTAATGAATTTATGGAAGAATTCAGTCTCCTGAGTATTATTTCCTACCCAAGGAAGATGTGAAAACCTATGATAATATGGAGACAGGATCAAGTAATTGCAAATTGTTTTATTTAGGCTTGAGATTTACTCAAAAAAAGGGGGATTGTGGGGAACAGAGAGGTATCTCAGATTCGCATAATTTGCAAAGGGTGTGGCTATTTTTAATCAAAAAAATTGCCCATGGCACCCCACTGTTTTTTTCAAGTGCATGTCCACACCCCACTTCTTTTGGTGTGTACAAGTCCACATGCCAAAAACCAAACTTTTGTTGGCATTTGGATGTGTCCATGCCAAAAGGTCTGGTGTATGGATGTGTGAACTTCAGAATTGGTAGTATTTTGACCTGTGAATGCCAAAATTTGGTGTTTCATCAAAAAAAGAAATCATTGAAACTTTTGAAAAATTATTAAGAAAAACAATAACTATGTTAAAATAAAAAGTGATGATGGAAAATGAACCCATTTATGCAATCTGAAATAATTCAATAACAGAAATATAATACAGGGAGGGTAATATCTTTTATTGTTTTTACCTGAAAAATTGTAGAAATGCAAATTTTTCTTATAAGGAACTAGGTTATAATTCCCCAAATTTGGGGAGGGGCTTTTTCCATGTTTGATTAAGGAGTTTTTCCCAGCACAAAAGCTTGGGGATTCAAGAGGTGCATCCTCAAGGTTGGAAAATGAATGGTTGATGCACTTCCAGGGAAAAAAAAAATTTTTGGATAGTATATTGGAAATTTATATGAAAGAATGAACACAAAAATACAAACATTTGGCCTAAAGCTCAAAATTTCTCATGAATCAAACTCCCAGAAGCAAATATTTTCAGGAAAAAAAATTGGCCTCCATAGAAAGGAACTGAAATTTTTAATTTAAGAAAATGCATAAAATCATGGAGCTTAGTTTTAGTATTTTCCTTACTTCCAAAAAGATAGAAAGAAAGTAGCCAACAGATTTTTATCAGACTGGAGATTTATCCAAAATACATTTTCTTTCTTAGAAACAAAAGGCATATTTTCATAAAAATAAGTTGATAATTTAAATTTAAATCCTCAGAATCTACTTTCAAAATACAAAATGGAAATAAAATAAATTCAAAGCAAAGCATTTATCAAATTTGAAAACATGAGAACAATAAACGGCTAACTGTAAAAATACCCATTTTACATTTTTTTTTTGAATTAAGCCAGGGTTTGATTCTTTATTTTCATGGAAAAGTTTTTGTTGATTTTTTTTTCCCAAAATTTCAAATTTAATATATAGATATATATGTATATATAAACTCAGTTCTTCCAACCACCAAATCATACTTCCATGGTCTAGGCTAAATTTTCACCTTTAAAATTACTCATTCCATGTATTTTTTCAAAAAAGGCATCATTTTAGTATTTTTTTTGCTAAAATCATGCCTCTTGTGAATAAAAGCATTATAATAGTAAATCTTTTACTGAATTAATGCCTTCTGGTGGGTTTATCAACCATCTTAAGGCACTCAAAGCTTAAGATTTTACAATACAAGAAAGGTGTGAATATGGACAATTGAGGTTTTTAATGACTTTTTAAGAGTCAGAGGAGTTCCTGGGGTGGTATAAAACAACTTTTGCAAACATTTTGGACCCCCAAAGACATTTAAGTATTACTTGAGGCATTGGGTGCTAAATTAAGGCCTCCATATCCCCTATGAGTCCTTTCTGGGGTAAACCTTCTTGTAGAATTCCATGATGGAAACCAATTGAATTAATGTGATATGTAAAAATTCAAGAAAAATGAATTTTTTTAAGAAATTGAAATCTGAACTCAGATTTGAAACTTGATCCAATGTAATTAAAATAATCAAAATGATAAGAATTCATATTATTAACCCAAAATGGAATATTTCTAGTGGAACATATATACCTTTGTACCAAAAATAAAAAAGCATATAAAGATGTTCCATTTGACTATTTGATGAGGGGAATTAAAATATTTAAACCTTTTTCAATAAAAATAAAATCATTTACAGAAATGATTATAAGATATATGAAAAACATTTCTTTGAAGAAAATTCAAGATTTGTGATGGAATGTAAATACCTTTTTACCAAGCATAGAAAAATAGAATAATAATGCATATATATATTTCATAAAGATAATTTGAATATTTTTAGATATTGAATTTAATTCTACTTGTGAAATAGATATATGTACTATATTTCTAGCTTTTTTATGCCAGGTAAAAAGGTATTTAAATTCCATCACAAATTATGAATTTTCTCCAAGGAAATATTTTTTTCATCTTTTTTATAATTGATGTTTTTTTTTCAAGAATTTTTGAAATATTTGAATTTAATTCATCAGATAGGTACATGTAGCATTTTTATATGTTGTTTTATGTTTGGTACAAAGGTATTTATGTTCCACAAGAAATATTCCATTTTGTGTAAAGAAAATGATTTTTTCATCATCTTTATTATTTTTATTAAATTGTATGAATTTGTTTTTAAAAACTGATTTTAGACTTGAATCACTTGGAAAAAATGATTTATATTGAATTTCTACATATTAAATTAAATCAATTAGTTTCTATGAGTTAAATTCTCCAAACCTCTCTACCACAGACAGAGCCCACAGGGGGTCTGGAGGCCTTAAATGAGCCCCTAAAGCCTCAAATAATGTTTATATGCCTTGGTTGAGCCATTATGTCCCCAAAATGTATGTTATCTCTTCCCAGTCACTCCCTGAAACCTTAAAAATGCATTCCAAAACTTTATTTTCTATATTCACATCATTTTTGTATTGGCATGTCTCTTTAAGGTTTGAAAACCTTCCTGGGGTTGTAAAACACATCAGAAGGAATGAATTTATTAGAAATATCTCTATAATTATACCCTTCTTCAAAAGAGGCATGATTTTATCAAAAAAATTATAGAATCACACTTTTTCAAAGAAAGGAATGGATTTAATAATTTTGAAGATGTGAATATAGCCTGGGCCCACTTTCATCAGAAAGGTACCAGACGATTTGAATTTTAAAAATTATCTTTGATTGGTATATCCATAAGTCAAATATATCCAAATAAAAAAAATATATAATTTTAAACTAGTTAAATGGAAAAAATTTCTTGTTACTGATAAATTTAATCCATCAAAATCAACCCTTTGACTTTTTTTCTTGCATTCTATCTATGATTTTCAGTCATTTTTGATCACAAATTGCTCTTATAATTACTATAATAAAAGCATTTGAACATGCATCCATCCATTTGCCGTTTTATTTAAAATTAATATAAAATTTGGAATTAAATCTGCCTTAATTTTATTAAAAATTATCATTTGAATTGAATGAAATAAAAATTAAAATTTCCATAAATTTTAAATTTTGAGCTCACTCCATTATAATTTCCTCCTATAATTCAAAATTACTTCAATCAATTAATTAATATGGCCAATTTAGAATTCACTAAATTTTATTTGAATTAATTCTTTTTTTTGGAAGACTTTCCTCAGATTTAAAGTTTTGAATCAAGGTGTAAATTATTGACCTTAATATGCTTTATTTTGTTTTTTTTTCTCTCTCTTTATTATTTGATCAATTTTAAATGTTCAATTTTTTCCCCTATCCCTTATGTCTTTACAATATCTTCTCTGCTCATTTGTTTTTTTATTCAAATTTTCATCACATACTACTTTACTCACAGAAAACCTGTATTTATTCTTAGAAAATTAATTGATTTTTCCTCTTTAAAATCTCTGCCTCCTATCCTTGACAGGAAAAGCAACTTCAAAAAAATAGATCAAAAAACTATATCAACAGCTCATAAATAAGTGTGACATGCAGCCATCTTTATTTCAAGCCACCAGATTTTTCAAAATTGTTTTAAAACTGCTCCATTGGTGGCAGAGAGGCCACCAAAAAAAACATTGGTTTACAAAAAAATCAAGTCTGCTCAAGCATTTGCTGGCATTTTGTTGTAATTTCCAGCAAGGGAAGGGGTTATATATTTTAAAATTGTGGTTGGGGACATTGTGAAAGCTTTTTTAATTTGAGCCAGGAGATCACAAAGTGGCTTAATTTTTTTCTTCATTGAAATGCTTCAAACTTTTACTTTTTTATACCTTTTTTACAGGAAAGATTATTGGCTTATCTTAACCAGCAGATGAGACATTTTGGATAATTTCATGTCATGATTAAAACCTTTTTTTTAAAAAACAATAAATAAATAAATGTGGTTCTTCATTCCTAATAAGAAGGGGGTTAAAATCATTTTTAACCATCATAGTTTGATGTTATTGGAGGGATTGATGGAGGGATAATGGGGAGAGTAGTATTGGGGGTATTGATAGACAATTAATCAAAATAAATCAAGTAATTTTTTGATGGAGAGTTGAGGCTAAAGAAGGGTATCAAAGTGGTTGAGGTTAATTTAGATGTTGGAAATAGCACATTGATGGTCCAAGGGTAGAAAGAGATCTGAATGGATGGGATTGGGGCATGTTTTGGAGAGGATAGATTTGAGTAGGAAGAAGGAGATGGAGTATATAAGGATTGTGGAAAGATAGAATTTGATTATCTGATACTGAAATAGGAAGGATTTAAGAGTGTTAGTATTTGATAGATGATGAAGAATATGAATTGATTGAAGAAACTCAGAAGAATTCTGAGATGGTCAAGGAGGACAGTGAGAATCTTTCAAGCAGGAGGAAGGATTTTCAAAAAAAAAATGGGAAAAGAGACAAAGGAGATTCAAGAAAAGGAAGAAAATAATAAAAAAATAGGCAAGGCAAAGTAGAGTTCAGGAGGACTTGTATAAAATTTAATATTTAATGATAAATCAATTAAATACAAGCAAGGATTATGATGAGCAGATTGGTGCTTAGTTTATCAGAATGAAGTTAAATTAAAGATTGGAAAAAAAGGAAAAAACATGGGATGGAAAGGAGGATGCATGATCCATTATGATTTGAGGATAAAAGACAAAGATAGAAACCACCAAGAAACATTTGTGTCATGGATCCACAAAATTTGTTTTTTATTTTTGAATTGGAAAAGTAAGCATTAAGAAGAAAACCCCACACTGCTGACCTTGATTCAAACACATGTTGGGTGGCAATTCAAACCCAAGTTCAAATTAACCACCAGAAAGCAGTCAATTCAATGCTTGCACAGCCTCTTGTTGAAATTCAAGGTGGTCAATTCAATTGAAATCAAATCAAATCCTGTTTTAAACCATGAAGCCCTCAAATTACCAAATTTCACCCACGGTATATTTTAAAACACACTCCATCTCAAAATCAAAGCAATTACCATCATTTATGCAAAGCACATAAAGAAAAAATTGTCAATTCAATAAGTTTATCTATTTCGAAGTAACTTGTTTAATTTTTTCTTGAATAATCCATTTTTTTATCTAGTATTCTGAAGGTCATAAATCAAATTTTGAAACTATTTTTTTCTTTCCATTTGGATCTGAATTTTTTCCCTATTTTAATTTTTTCTTCTGATTCTAACATCATCCTGAGGTACAGCCTAGTCTAATTTTTGCCAATTATTTATTTCACAAATTTAAAATAAAATACAAATGACCCATTGAGTTCAAATGGTTCCACAAATTAATACCAAACTCCTGTAAAATTGAGTCAAAACAGTTTGAAGTTAATAGCTATGAAATTTCTCACACAATTTTATCCCTTACTATGAGAATAAAACCAATCAATCTTGAAAAGCAAGCTGGAAAATCTTTTCAATATTTAACTTGTATTTTTTTTTCAAAATCCCAATGTTGGAGTTTTTATAATCATTTTGATGAAATATTTATTCCAATTCTTGACTGAATTATCTTAAATTATTTATGGCCCATTATTTATATTCTTTCAAAAAGTTTTTTTTAATAGTCTAGTGATTCATTTGAAATATAATAATAATTTACACTTTTTTTTTCTCAAGTGACTGATCTATATAAAGCTTTTTACCAATTCCTGATTCAATTATTTCAGATTATTTATTTAATTTTATAATTTTTTGTTTTATAGCCTAGTTATTCATTTAAAACAAACTATAAATTTATACATTTTTTTGCCCAAGTGAATATTCTATATATATACATATTTATTTGAGTGGATTTGAGTGGAATGTGAGTGTTAAACACCCCCAATTCTTGATTTTTTGTGGTTTTGAAATCCTCACAACGTCCTGCAATGTTTCCAATCCATGCAGAAATCCTTGATTTGATGTGGTTTGGTAGGATGGTCAAAAAAAAAAACAGGCACCTCCGGCATCTAAAACCTCTTTAAAAGAAAGATGAGAGTTTTTGGCCAGTTTGCCTTCAAAATTACACTCAAAAAATTGAAAAAAAACTGCTTTACATTTGAAATTTTTTCAAATTTTTTTAAGTTTTATTTTTATGATTTAGGAAGATCTGGGTAGACAGAAAATTTCTAAATATGACAGGCAATTCAATTCTTTCTCCTGCCAGAAAATGGGATTAACATCAAAAATAAGACATTCTTTTCATTTTTCCCCCTTATATTTTCCAGATATTTTTCCAAATTTTGAGTTTGCAGTTTTTTAGTGGGAATTAAAAAGGCACAAGAAAACTATGTGAGGATTTTCTTTAGCTTTTTTTCCCCAAAAAATTCATAATTAAAAACACATAAGTGGCGTTTCTGGCTGTAAATCAGTGATTCAATAATCAATAGAAAAAAAATATGGAAAATTCAGTAAAAAAAAAGAGATAATTAAATCAATGTAAATTTTTAATACTTTCTTTATTGGATTTGTAGAATTTTTATAAGGAAAAAAAATCTTTAAGCCAATTTCAAAATTATTTTGAATCAAATCTTCACATTTTTTTGATTCCTTCCTAGCAAAAGCCTTCCAAAGGGGATCTAATTGGGGAGCTGGCCAAATTTCAGAATTATAGTGGAAAGAAACTATGTGCTGAAAATCTTCCAAAATCATTTAACATATGGGAGATATTTGAGAATTGGAAGTTGTAGGGAAATTGAAGGACAAGGGGGATAAACATGGTGACTTGAGGTTAGTCATTTGAGGGCTAAATCAAGGTTCAAAAAATATCAAAAAAAATCATTTAAAGTTAATTTCAAAAATTTAAACTCAGATTGTCCATAAAATCAATCAGAAAAGTATCATAAATGGCTTCAAAATGCACCCCAAAACATACACTTCCTGTTATTGTTGTAGATGCATCAATTATTTTAAGGTAAATAATTAATCCTAAAAATCCCCAAATAATTTTTTGGTTCCCTTTTCAATTCCCACTAAAATACTGCAAGGTTAAGTTTGTGAAACCCTTTGTAAAGATAAGGGTGAAAAAAATTGAAAATAATGTCTTATTTTTGATGTTAATCCCATTTTATGGTGAGAGAATGAAGTACTAAAAATCTAAAAAATATATAGGGCATTATTTTTCTCACGCATGAAACCGTTTATGTCATGCATTTCAACGTTGGCATGCGGTTTCACCCCTTTGGTATTTCACCCAAAAATACTTTATTTTGTGCAAATTTCAAGGATTCATTTTTTTTGAATTCTGACTGTGAAGCCCCATAGCAGGGGTTCTTAAACCCTTCACCAAAATCTTTGGTAATTTTGGAGCCATTAGAACCCCTTCCAAAATGCAATCAAAAAATGAAAAAATTCTATAAAAACAAATTTTTGCATGGGTTTTTGGATCATAATTTTGGCTATTTTGAATTTTTTTTGGTTATTTCAGCTGCCATAAATTTTAAAAAAAATTCAAAGATTCTTCTAATATTTTTTTCATATTTCTTGGATGGATGATGTTAAATTCACAGCTCCAACCATGTGGTAGTTGTGTAGGGCCCTACACAGCTCAAATGAGCCGTGGGGGCCCAAAGACAACTACAAAGGGCATTTTCAAACACACGCAACCCCCAGGGGGTCGTTTAGGAGCCATGCAACCCCATAAAACGCCCATTTGAGCCGTGTACCCCCGTAAATGGCTCAAATTAGCCATGTTTGGGGGTGTACAACCCCCCAGAAGTTGTGCCAGAATTTTGAGCACCCTCTGGACCACACTTGGGTTCTGTCAACCTAAATTTTGGATTAATGCATACTTTGTGGGACTTTTGTTCCACACCTAGCAATCCCAAAGAGACATTAAAGTCAAATCAAAGTGAAATTAAAGTGAAAACTGAAATGATAAATCATATAAAATTCTGCAAACAATTCTTTCTCAACTCAAAAGTGCGCAAAATTTTTTTGTTCAATTGAAAGTTGGATTGAATACTGAAGTATACCATTGCATTTTTTTGCATGGGAACAGTGGAAAGACCTTCTTCTTCTGAAATGGCTTCATGGAAGGTCTACATTGATAGTTCCATCAACAAAGCTTTGGAAAAAGAAAAAAAGGATTGGGGTAATTAAACATTGGAAGCCCAAATTGCATCCTCATCAAGGGTGACAATTGAGGAACAAAATGATTCACAAATGGACATGCCCTCTGGTGGTGAGCAACATTTTATGTTACTGGTCTTTGCCATATTTAATTTGACTGAAACCAATGGAGTGCATGCCATCAATATAACTATGTAACTATGGCAGATCCACTTCATCCACCTCCCTTGAGAGCTTTTCCTACTAGGGAAGAGGCACAAAACTATTTTCAAACATGGGCAATGAAGCATGGTTACGCTTTAACAGTTTTCAACTCAAAGCTTGACCAATAGGTGGATTTAGCCTGTGATAGACATGGTTCCTATTTGGTAAATCTTCTTACAAAACAGTCTAGACAAACTCACACAAGGAAGGTTGTGTGCAAGTTTTTAATCCATGCAAGTTGCACAAAGGCAGACCCCTTGTGGCACCTCTCCTACAAATAATCCCAACATAACCATCAACCATCTGAAAATATCTCTGTGCATCTTCAACTAAGGAGAATCTTGGTGGTGGCCTTAGACAATCTAGTAGAAGGCATGAATGATGGGCTCAATACGTTACAACTGAAGAGAAAATTGAGCAAGATTGATGGGGGAGATTATGTTGATGACCAAAAAATCTATAACACTAAGCAGAAGTTCATTCTTGCAGAGCTAAAGGTAAAAAGTTTTATGGAGGTAATCTATGAACAGCTTGAAGAAAAAAGTTGTATTCAATGGTCAAATTTCAGTGGAGAGGGTCACTTAGAGGCCCTCTACTTATTAGGAAAGAAATGATTGAAAAATTAGAGAAACATAAGGCATGCTAAATTAAGATGCTTGGTGGTGCAAAGGAGGTTGAAAAGATTAAAAAAAAACTTGATGTTGAAGACATCAATGAAAAGATTCCCTCCTCTAAATTTATGGCTAAATTAGACATGGGTGAAATCATAGCAGACAAATATTCCAAACCTATATGTTTCATTTCATTGGAGTCATGTGATACTTATACTCCAATGAAAGATGGTGTTACTGATCAATCAGATCCATTTTTCATTTCCTTTGTAAACAATAAAAACTGGGTTCTATTAGTACTTGAAGGAGAAATGATTCCAACCCGCCCATTGTAGCAAAACCATGTTCCTTGATTTCAAAAAAAGCCTCTGGTTGGGTTGATCATCTAAAAGATCAACTGCAAATGTATTCTAGATTATAGATATTATAGACTTTGATTTCATTTCATCATTGGGTTTCATATAACTTGTAATTCTAATGCAGCTAACAATTTCTATTAATACAAAGGGTTATCACATTTTTAACATCATTATGTTGAGTGTTTTGAGTTAACATCATTATATTGAGTGTTTTGAATGAGATTTCAATGGTAAGTCAGTTCAACCTTTGTTGGGCTGATTCCATCACAAGCTTAACTTATGTTAAGTTTGGGATGGGATCAGCTTAACACAAGTTGAACTTGTTTTTTTGGTGTTTTTACTTTAGGGCTGGTCAAAAGACTTGTATTTTTTTGGGCACTTTTACTTTAGGGCTGATCAAAAGACTTCTTTAATTTTTGGGCCCTTTTACTTTAGGGCAAGCCAAGTTGAACTTAATTTAGGGCTTGTCAAGTTACTTGTATTTTTTTTGGTTTTTTTACTTTAGGGCTTGTCAAGTTACTTGCCTTTTTTTTTGGTGTTTTTACTTTAGGGCTTGTCAAGTTACTTGTCTTTTTTTTGGTGCTTTTAGTTTAGGGCTGGTCCAGTTACTTGTGTTTTTTTGGGTCTTTTTAGTTTAGGGCTAGTCCATTGGATAGTACCAGTTCTTTTGATTTTGATTTATTTATTTATTTTTTTTTAACCAAAAAATGAACATTCTTTGATTTTTTGGTTGATTTTTGATTTTTTGGAAGGTTTATTTAGTTTATTGTTTGTGCTAGTACCCTTTCATTCCTTTTCCTTTTTTTTTTTGCTCACCGCGCTCCAGTGCTTTGTGGGATGCCACACAACTACATTTGAGCCGTGTACAACTCCACATGGCTTGAATGTAGTCGTGTGGAAGTCCACGCTGCGGTGGACCAGGCTGGGTGGGCTGCACAACTCCTTGAGCCATGGAAGGTTGTGCACGGCTTGGATTGGACCATGTGGAGTGCCACACAGCCCTTTTTCAACCATGTTCATGGCTCAATGAGCCGTGAATTTAACATTAGCCTTTTTGGATGTATCCTTTCACCTTAAAAAATTCCTTCAAAAAAACACAAAAAATCAAAAAAAATCAAATTTCTCTTTGGACATTTGAGTCCTTTTATTTTCCTTTTTATTTCATTTTTTTGGGTAATTAAAGCTATCAAAAAGTTAAAAAACATTCAAAGAGCATTAAAGTATTTTTTTATTTCAGATTTTTTGGGTGTATTATGTTACCTTAACAATTCCTTCAAAAAAGCAAAAAATTAAAAAAATTCAATTTTCTCATTTGACTTTTGGATCCTTGTGATTGCCATTTTGACTTATTTTTTTTGTGTTTCAAGCTTTGAAAATAGTAAAACAACTATTCAAGAGCTTTATGATTTGTTTTTCAGGATTTTTGGATGTCATTTTTGACCTTTAAGAATTCTATCAAAAAACCAAAAAATTTGAAAAATTTACTCTTCTTTGAGCCCTTCACATGCATATATTCAATATCACTGAAAATTTTTTCCTGGGACCACAAACAATCTTTGAGCACCCCAATTATCTTATAAACCACCCCCTTGACCTGTTCCACCCTCCCATCACCCCCCACCACACAATCCCACTACCATACCATAACACACCACACCACACCTTACCACACCATACCATACCACACCTTACCACACCATACCATACCACACCATACCACACCATACCACACCACACCACACCACACCACATAAAACCACACCACACCGCACCAAACCACACCACACCACGCCTTTTCACACCACACCACCAACCACTCATCACAAAAACCTAACACTCCAGATACTTCCAAACAAGAACATCTATTTTTCCAATGGCGCCAGAAAACATCCACCTTCTTTTCAGAACTGTTTCAACTGTTTCACCAGGCCCATCCTCCATTATCTCATCTAATCCAACTATTGATTCAATTCCTCTTGCTCCTTATTGATCTACTCAAACTCTTTATTCCACTCCTCTGGCACCTCCTCCTGAGCTATCATATAACCAAAAGGAGGAGCTGGTTGAGGCTATCCAATCATGGGAAAATTCCCATGGATATTCCATATCTACCAGAGTATCAAATTTCAAGAATCAAGCCTAAAATTACCAATGTGATAAATCTGGGTAATATAAACCCAGCAAAGATACCTCCAAATTAAAAAAATCAAGAAAGACCAATTGTCCTTTCAGGTTATCAGGGAATTTTTCAAAAAGATTGAGTGTTTAGGTGGTGAAGGTTATATGTCCAGAGCATAAAAATCCAACTTCCATTCATCCTTCCACTCATCCCATCCACAGAAGAATCCAAGGGGAGCAAAAGGAGGTGGTTGAAAATTTATCCAAAGCAGGAGTTCCCCCTTTAAAAATTCTCAACTCTCTTGTACAAAACTCATCATCACCTATCCATACATATCTCCCAACAATTTACAACAAAAGATCCCAAATACAAAAAAATGCCCTTGATGGCTAAAATCCTGTGGAAGATCTCATACTGGATCTCAGGAATTCTTCTTTTTAATAAAAAATGAAAAGTGTGTGTGGTCAAATTAATTCATTATTTATTTTACACCCTGATTCCATGAAACTTCTCAACCTTTTCCCTACTCTCATTATGATGGACTGTCCATATAAAACCAAAAAATTTGGAATGCCCCTTCTTCATATTCTTGGGATAAACAATTCTGCTAGAATCACCTGAGTTGCATTCTGTTTCTTATCTCAAGAGAAAAAACAGAACTATGATTGGGCCCTGACTCAACTTCAGAAAATATTTGAAGATAAAGAACCTAGTGTGATTGTGACAGACAAGGAAAAAGGATTGATTAGCTCAATTGAATCAGTTTTCCCTTCCTCTCATCATCTTCTCTGTTTCTTTCACATTTTCAAGAATATTCATACTAATTGCAGGAAGCACTTTCAATCTGAAGATGAATGGAAGCTATTCCAGACACAATGGCATAATTTGGCCTATTCGAAATATGAATCATCCTATCACCAAAACTTCACAAAATTTTCTCTGGTCTGGAATCCTCCCACTTCTGACTACCTTCTTGAAAACTTGATTCCTCTAAAAAGAAAATTTTTCTCCTATTTGGAAAAAAAGACTTTCACTTTGGAAACAAAATTGCATCAAGAATAGAAGGTTCTCACTCCTAAATTAAAAGATACATCAATTCTTCTATTGGCTCTTTCTATAATGTAGTTCAAAAAATTTACAGTTCCATCACCCTCCAAACCCGTGAGAGAGCCATTGAAGCCTCTCAGCAAGAATTCAAGAATCTCATTGGTTTTCCTCACTGTGTGGATCATCTTTATGGAAGGATCAGCCACTTTTCCCTCAAAATCATTAATTCATCTCATCAAGTTCCTGATTCTTCCACCAATTTCAACAACTGTGATTACTCTTCTTACATGGGTAACCATGGGTTCACGAAGTCAAATTGGCCATCAGAAAGGGTTTACTCTTCAAATTTGATTATTTTCATCCTCAATGGAATGTCAAAGCTCCCATTTCAGTAATTTTTTTGCTTTTTTATGGGGGGGATTCAAGCTCAAATGAACAACGTACTGATTGATTTTGATTTTCCTTTCTCCAGTTAACTTTGAACCCTGAATCAACTGAAGATTCAGCAAAACTTGAAGTTCCAACCAAAGAAAGTAATGAAAACCTATATTTCACTAAACTTTTTGAAGCATTCAGAAAGTTGCCACCTGAAGAACAGCTATATTATCTGGGTGAAAGCATGAAGCTGTACAGTGGAAGATATCAAGTTACCCTGATTGAAGAGCCAAATTACACTCAAAGATCCCAAGTTAGAGGAAGAACCAAAGGAGCAGCCAATAAGTTCAAGAAGATCTCTCAGTCCTCAAGCAAAAGAGATCCATCTGGTTTTGAATATTTAGAAGAACCCAAGAGGAGAGGAAGGTCAAAGAAGAAATTCATAGCAAATTTGAAGGTCAGTCACCAATTTTTTTGACAAAAAAATATATCAACATTCATAATTAATTTTTTTTCTCATGTGTTCATGTTTCAAGAAGGTGCAAGGCCATCCAAGGGAAAGGGAAGGGGAAGAAAAAGGGAGGAATCAGAGGAAGAGCTAATTTTATCACTATACTTATTTTTTCTGCAATGGGTTGTTCTTTCTGATGAGTCCTTCTCATTTTTTTGACATAGAGTGAATTTATGACAGAAGAGGAATACTTAGAAGATGAAGAGGTGCCAGATTTGGATGAAGGGGAAGATTCAGCAGATGAAGAGCTGCCAGATGTGGATTTAATTAAGATGGTGAGCTTTCAATTTCTTTTATTCTTGGCTAATTTGTTGGATATTATTTTTCATTAATTTTTTCATTCAAACCTTTATCAGAGGTCTGGAATCATTGTAGATAAGCAAGTTGCTTCTCCTGAATACAATCCTTGGACAAGAACCAAGATACTAAAGGTATCCAATGAAGATGGTGATTCTCCTTACCATCCTCCTGGTGGGAAGGTATTAGCAGCCCCAACAATCAGTGAGAAAGGGAGTACATTTGGTACTTTCTAATTTTTTAATTTTGTCTGATTTATTTTGGGTTCTTCCTCTAGATTTCCTGCACATTATCTTATTCTTCTTCTGGGATATTTGACCAAGTATCAATTGAAGAGGTGAGTATTATCTTTAGTCCTTATTTTCTGTTATAAAAAATTTTGATTTTTGGTTTTAGTTCCAATACAAAGATTCCATTTCCCCAAAAACAGCCATTCCACATATCTCCCATGTTCAAGATTTCATAGGGGATGGGAACTGTAGCTTTATAGCAGCAGAAACTTGCTTGGGGAGGATCTCAGAAGACTGGATTCAAGTCAGGAAAGAAATGGTGAAAGAGCTTGATTCAAACCCAATCTTCAAGGACACAAGATTACTGTGTGATATTTGGGGTGAAACTTTGCAAGAATCAAGAAGGAAACTGAACCAAATTTATGGCGCAGATCCCATAAATATGTGGATGAAATTTCCATACCATAGTTTCCTTCTGACTGAAACATATAAGTGTCCATTGGTTCTGTTTTCTTCTTTAATGCCTTGCACTTATCTTCCTCTGAATTCCCCTCCCACTCCAAATTTCAAAACTTCTCCTATTAGGGAGTATCAGAGTTAGAATACCTGCCATTTTTTTTGACAAAACCCCCCATTTTTAATGGCGGGTTTCTGAAATACACATACCCCCTAACTGATGTATTTCAAAATGGCAGGTTTCATTAAAATGGCTGATTTCAAACATCAAACCCGCCATCAAACCCGTCATTTATGCATCATCATCCATCCACCATCCATCACATCTAAAACACCCATCCACATCAGCAAATCCATACCGGTCCCATCTCCATCACATCACACACATCTCATCTCCATTGCTTCACATCTCCATCACTTCACATCTCTATTGCTTCACATCTCTATTGCTTCACATCTCTATTGCTTCACATCTCTATTGCTTCACATCTCTATTGCTTCACATCTCCATCTTCAAACAAATTCCATCATCATCTCATCACCCCACATCAAATCACCATCTTTCTCAACATGTCCCATCAAAATTCTTGGAAGCAAGTTGAAAATGAAAAAAAGCTGACTGAACTTTTGTCAGTATTTGACTGCCATTCAGACTCTGATTCAGAATCCAATTTGGAATCAACTTGTTTGGCTTTGAATGCTCTATTACAAAAGCAATACATGGTTCCAAGAAGACAAACTCTCCACAACCCTATGTATGAAAGGCAAAAGCTTCATCTCCTCCCCAACTTAAGCTTCCAGCAACTTTTCTGAACTTTATTTCCTTCTTTCATAAAAATTTTGGAGATTATTGAAGACCACCACATCTTCCAGAACAATTCTTGGAATCCTCAATTCAATCCAGCTATCCAACTGGCTGTTGCTCTTTTTAGATTGGGATCAAAAGGAAATGGAGCAGCAATTAATTGATTATAAAATCTATTTTCAGTCAGAGAAAAAACAATTTCAACTATCATCTTGTTCAATCACAAGTTTGGATTGAGCATTCCATAGGAGTCCTGAAAGGAAGATGGGCCAGCTTAAGGGAACCGCAAAACCAGCTTCAAAATCCAAAAGACATGAAGTTCCTCATCAACTGGATTATCACTTGTGTCATCCTTCACAATCTTTTGGGCAACATCAAAGATGAATGGAACAAAATATTTGAAGAAGATATTCCAGATCTGCCTCAAGCCATCCCTGTCTCATCTTTTCCCTCATCTTCTTCTATGAGAGAACGGATTCTTCCTCTTACCCTTGCTTGCTTTGATGAGTAATTTTCAGTGATGAATTAGGTAAAAAATCCCTTCACCAAATTTTTTTGGTTTTGGTTGTTCACCCAAGATTCATTGGCTGACTCACTTGTTTTTTTTTCATTTGGTGGGGTGGGCTTAGACAAATGGTTTTGGTTTTTCACCCATGATAGGCTGAGTTGGGGGGGGGGGGGGGGGTTCACAAATCAGAACCACAAACCACTGGTCCACTCTCCTCCTCACCCAGCACCTCCACCTCACCCATCTCACCCCACTCACTCACTGGTCCCATCCTTCCTCCTCACCACCACCACCTTTGCGGTCTCACCCGTCCACCACAAACCTCATCAATACACTCACCACCCAACTCCCAATCCCCCATCCTGTGAGGTGAGTCCCCCTCCCCTCTTTTACTCACCCCTCTTGGTTTTCTCTTGGCTGACCCTCATCCCCCCCCTCCATCCCCCCCCACCCAGCTCCTGGTCACCCAATCCCTTTCAAGTAATTTCTGCCCCCCTCCCTCCTCCTCCTCACCCTACTACTCCCTTGCCCTTGCTCATTCTTGGCCCCCCCAGACCTTGCTCCCCCCTACGTAGCTTGCTTGCCCACGGTGCCACCCCTCCTTCCCTTAGCTTGCTTGCCCACGCCCCCACCATCCCCCTTCCCTTGATTGACGCCGGAACTGCCTGGCATCACTCAAGTGATGCCGGAGCAGCAATACTGGGCCCAATCAACGCCGGAACCACACCCAGACACCAGCACCCCCCCCAGTGGCTTCAATCAATGCGGGCACCCCCCAAATCACTTGATTGGACCCGCGCCCCCCCCAGCCAATGGTCAAACAGACCCTCCCCCCCCAGCCAACGGTCAAACGGACCCGCCCCCCCAGCCAACAGTCAAACAGACCTGCCCAGCCCCTCAACCAACAACGGCCGGCCCTGCCCCCCCACCCCTCTGCTTTGGTGCTCTTTTATAGACGCAAGTTGGGAAAGGGCTGCGGGCGGCGCGCTCAGCAATAGCGGCAGGCTCAGCAGCGGCGGCACGCTCAGCAATGGGTAGGGCCTTGCCGCAGCTAGCCATGCTGCGGGCTCAGCGGCAGTCAGGTAGGCCCAGCAGCTGTCGGGTCGGGCTCAGCACCTGGAGACGGGAGACAGACAGATCGCCCGGATTGCGGACCGGACAGATTGCGTGGATCGGAAAGCTTGCGCGGATCAAGCGGATTGTGCATTGCAAGACGCGCGGATTGGATCACGCAGGTACGCCCCGGATACCTGGAATGGGTTGTTGGGCAGACGCCTGCGGGCGGGCAAACCGGGCATACATTGATATTGAGGGGCATGGGTTATGGGGCAAGGGATGGTGGGATAGGGTTGGGCTAGGGTTGGGCTAGGGTTCCGTGCTTAGGGGTTGTGTTTCATCATTCTTGCTTACTTGCGGTTGTACTTAGGTTAGGGTTGAGAGGGAGGACTTAAATACTTCACTATCAACTCCGGGTTGTAAGGGGAGATCATCACATTGGATGGCATCAGATTGGATTGGATTGGAAAGGAAGGAATTCATCTTATTATCACTCTATCACTCTCTCTCTTGACTGGCTGCATCCAATCTCCTTACAGATGCTTTGATCAATAACTTCCAGAACTTGAGGACAACTTCAGGGGGTATTGCCCCTTTGGTTTCCACATCTGGGGGTCTGGCCGGGAACAATCTTTTGTTGAAGTCTCTCAAAGGTACTCATGGATGCTACCAACAGCCGCTTCTCTTCCTTCCTCCTCCCACAGCCTCCACGCTACCCCATGGATTTACCCGCATATTTGACTCAACATTGTGGAATTGGAGTGATTCATCTCACGGTATGAAATGATTGCGGACTCTGAAGGCGTTTCAGATTTTGAGAAGGCGCGCCATGTTGTCCTGTTCATCAAGGACGCGGAAGCGCGTCGGGATGTAGAGGAGATGGGAGGCTACCTGAACCTGGATTGGCCGGCACTGAAGGAGGACATGCTGGCAAGATGGGGGAGGCGCGGCTCCCTCTTTTGGGAGGACAATCTCAAGCCATCCACAGAATCGGATTACAAGGCAGGCGCGCGCGGCAGGATCCGGTTTCAAGCGGAATTGGATTACGCAGAGCTGTATTACAGGGCAGTGTGCGTTCTGGCCCCACCACCGGCAACCATCTCTTGGGCTAGCAAACTTGCGGAGGTGGCAAGGGGCCTTGAGGCCTATCTGGAGAGTATTCAGTCTCCCAGCGCATCTGCGCCCCGCGTGTGCGCAAATGGGGAGGACGACAACCGTTGGCGGACGGGACAGAGGGACTGGACAGCAGATTCAAACGTGGAATTGGTTTCCCCAGTGGAGGCTAAGTACTTATTGGGGAAGCGGGACTCAACAGAACCAGTGCGGCCTACTGACAGGAAGCGGGCAAGGACGACGGAACAGGAAATGGATGCTCTGTGCGGTTTGGGAATTGGCAAGCGGCGGATGGATCTCACAAGAGGGGTAGACGCGGCAATGGAAGGGACAAACCACGTGCCAAAGGATGGCGGCCAGAGCCGGATCCCTTTGACGGTGGGGAGAATGAGGATAGGGCAGAAGGATGTGGCGGCAAAAGAGAGGATGGGCACGGAATGGACGGACGGGGGGTTGGAGTGCGGGACGGATGGTCCCAGAACGGGCGCGCAGCCATCATGGCTAGCAAGAGCCTTGGGATTGGTGCAGCGGACGCTTGGGGCAGGGCTTCAGGGGTGGAGCAGGGAGCAATTGGATGCCAACGGCACAACTGGGGAAAAGGACAATGGATTGGCGGGGACGCTGGCGACAGAAGGTGCGTTGGGACGGAAGGTTGAGGAATTGGCTGGCAAACGAGGCCCCTGCGGGATTTGTTGAGGCAACGCGCCGCGGATCTGGTGATGGGTATAGGGAGCGCGGTTGGCTGAGGACAGCTGCAAAGTTGGGGGGGGAAGCTAGCGCGGGGTGGTAGGTCGGAGTTGGGAAACAGGACCCGGGCACAAAAAAAAAAAAGAAAAAAAAAAACTTTTTTTCTCTTGTTCCTTCTTATCTATTCATTCTTCCTTTTCCTTTTTTTTTCTCTTCCTATCTCTCTCAAGGATTGCGTACGCGCGCTGGCGCGTCAAGGTCTCCCCATGTATTCTTGCAGATACTCTCACTGGCGCATATTTCTCACTTTCAGACTCTCACTGGCGCGGATTTCTCACCTTTGCCAATTTCTCTTGCTCACGCGGATCTTCTCTCTCCAAGGCACGGATCTTGCGCGCGGTTCTTATTCTCTCTAAGGGACTCACAAGCCCAAAGGCAACTCAATTGTGCGCAATGTGTGTCTTTTTGTGTATAGGCGCTGAATACAAAGGAGAAAGGATAGGAGAAGGAAAGGAAGGGAGGGGGGGCAATCCGTCTAATTTGGTCCAGCTCTCATCATCTTCACCATGTCCAAGCAAGCCGCGGCAACCAAGTTGCAGAATGAGGCCAGAAGTTTGCGCTGGGAGTCAGTGTTGTGACCATGCGGCGCGGCTAGGAACCTCCGGAGGAGTCCATCCGCGTCATTTGCCATTGCGTTGAACCTGGCAAGTGGGATGGCCGGAACAATTGGAATGAAGTCCGGGATCTCACGAGTACCGGCCGGGGGAGTGAGGTCTGGGCCTGGAGCGGCGTTGGGGACAGGAGCCTGCTTGGGCGATGAAGAGACCACAACAGGGGACGGTTGATGGGCCAGCTTGGGTGAGGATCGCGGAGCGGGGGATGGTGACAGCAGTGGTGGGGCAAGAAGCGGAGCCAGGGCTGGTTGCAGAGGAGGCAGAGGAGGAGCAGCCGGACGAGTGAAGATTTGCAGGTCCATTGCAGGCTGGTTGACACGGACCCGGGCTGCCCAGGTTCAAGCCACGTTCTGATATGCCACAAAGTTTGGGAAGTTTGCGCGTCATGGAGGCCCAGCAAAACGGTATGGTGAGCCTGAGTCATGGCTCTTGCGCAAGGATGGGCCAGGAGGAGCGCGGGGGGGAGTTGTTGGGGGAGCCTGCCGGGGTCCACTTGTGGCTTGAAATTTCCTTGTCGCTCAAAACCACAAACAAGTTGCAACGGGCCCTCTTGCGCGGTCGGGGTTGGGGTTGGGCACACGGACGAGCACGCGGCATACCATCACTCAGCAAGCAACGGCGGTGGCTGGCGCAGCAAGGGATGCATGCGCGACGGCCAGGAATGATCCGGCAGACAAGGCCGTTCCGGCTGCAATAGGTGCAGGACGCCATGGGGGAGAGCAAGGGAGAAGGGGGGTAGTGTACTTGCTGGCAAGGAGTGGGGTAGTCGCGACAAGTGGGGGAGGGTGCGCAACTACAGAAGGTGAGATGGTGGGAGATCTCTGGGGACAGAACTCAAGTTGGGGGGGATGTGGTGCTCTTTTATAGACGCGAGTCGGGAAAGGGCTGCGGGTGGCGCGCTCAGCAATAGCGGCGGGCTCAGCAGCGGCGGCACGCTAAGCAATGGGTATGGCCTTGCCGCAGCTAGCCGCGCTGCGGGCTCAGCGGCAGTCAGGTAGGCCCAGCAGCGGTCGGGTTGAGCTCAGCACCTGGAGACGGGAGACAGACGGATCGCCCGGATTGCGGACTGGACAGATTGCGCAGATTGGAAAGCTTGCGCGGATTGGAAGGATTGTGCGGATTGGAAGGCTCACGCGGATCGGACAGCTTGCGCGGATCAAGCGGATCGCGCATTGCAAGACGCGCGCATTGGATCATGTGGGTACGCCCCGGATACCTGGAACAGGTTGTTGGGTGGACGCGGGCTGGCGGGCAAACCGGGTGTACGTTGATATTGAGGGGCATGGGTTATGGGGCAAGGGATGGAGGGGTAGGGTTGGGCTAGGGTTCCATGCTTAGGGGTTGTGTTTCATCATTCTTGCTTACTTGCGGTTGTACTTAGGTTAGGGTTGAGAGGGAGGACTTAAATACTTCACTCTCAACTCCGGGTTTTAAGGGGAGATCATCACATTGGATGGCATCAGATTGGATTGGATTGGAAAGGAAGGAATTCATCTTATTATCACTCTATCACTCTCTCTCCCTCTCTCTCTCTCTCTTGACCAGCTGCATCCAATCTCCTTACAGACGCTTCAATCAATAACTTCCGGAACTTGAGGACAACTTCAGGGGGTATTGCCCCTTTGGTTTCCACACCGCTCCTTGACCAAAAACGGCTGGCCCGCCCCTTGACCGCCTGGCCGCCCCCCACGCCTGCCTGCCCGGCCAACCAACCTCCCCCCCCTCCCTGGCTGCCGGGCCTTGCCTACCTTGCCCCAGGCCCAACCCCAACCCAAAGGCCCGGCCCAATTCCCTCACACCCCGGTAAGTTTTTTTTTTTTTTTTTTGGGTGCTAATGTGAGGTTTTTTTTTTTTTTTTTTTTTGGTGATCACTTTTCTGGTGAACTTGAAATCAATTCCAGGTTTGGTTTCATTTTTTTTTTGATCCAATCTTGTTTCACCAATGATGTCCCTTTGATTGACTGTTTTTTTTTGTTTTTTTTTTTCAATCCCTCAACCCTTATTTGTGAATGTCCGATTCTTCTCCCACCCCCCTCAAAATGTTACACAAACAATCAAATCCCATCTTGTTCCTCACCCCAATCTAAGTATAGGATTGGGAGGGAACAAGATGGAAGGAGATGGCTTGAAAAACATACAGAGAGGTGGGAATAGTAGGGCTGCTTGCCAAAAGAGGCTTCAATCTTGGGATTTGGAATTGTATTTGGAAGTTGCTGAGGAAGGTATTAATGAAAATGTTGTCTGGTCTGGTCAAAAACCACGTCCTTTGCATCTGTACCCTTCCATTGTTTCCAAAAGCAAAAAGAATAGTCCAAAACCCACCCAGGAAGAGTTTGAACAAGCCAAACAAACAATCAAATCCTTCCATTTCTTCCACCATGGAAAATTAATTGCCCTTGATCAATCTGATCACCAAGGCCTGGTTTCAATAATAAAACTTGTGCCCTTGGATGAACTCTCAGATCAATATAAGAAGGACATCAAATTTTTCACCACTTTCCTTCACAGTTCAAAAAAAATTGTCAACCCAGTTTGTCCTTGAAGAGCTTTGGGTGGAAAAATGTGGGCAATTGGATTGCAAAAATCAATGGACCCCTTTGAGTTATTTGGAAGCTATGTGAAGAAATCATGTATTCAATTTTCCCCTCAAGAGTATGCTTCTCTCAATCTTAAGGCAGAAAAAGTCTCTTGAATTTTAGGACAAATTTTTTGCAATTTGGCCAGGCTTCTCTTTGAATCAAACCATGAAATAATGAAGGAAAATGGCATACCCTCCTTCTCATCACTCAAATTTGGATCTTGGCTCACTCCCTTTGACTTCTCTCCACGTTTCACCTTCACATCCAACTCTTTTTACAACTCACCTCACATTGACAAAGGTGACATCTCTGAGCATTCCTTTTTACTTGCAGTTCCAACCAGGAAACCAAATAGACAACTTGTTGAAAACATGGCTGAATATCAAGTATCTGATGGCCAATTTCTTTTCCTGACCTGGGCTTTGGAATTGACTTCAAGCCAAAAGGTGTGGTAAAAATGGTTTGGGAAGCCAATAAGTACAAGCACTGTACTTTTCCTGCTGTCAAGACTGTCATACAAGAATGGAAATGTCAATTCAAATCAACAAAACAACTAGAAACACTTGCAGGGACTTGGGGAGTGGGAAAATATATGTGAAATTTTAGAGCTGGTGCTCAAGATGAAGGGATCAAAGGATGATGAGCTCCAGATGGAAGGGTCAGAGAGATGATAGGGAGATGTCTTGTGTCGCCAAGAGGAGGGCGGATCCAAGGATTCAAGAGGGGAGCACTCCGGTTCAATGTAAGGTAAAAATGGATGAGTGTTCATTCACTTGAGGTTCAGCTGGCTTAAGTAGACTAAGTACAAAAGAGGCTGACAAGTGGTTGAACAAATAACTGGAAATGAATAAGAAATATTCAATACTGGGCCATCAGAGACCGCACAAGGTGAAGGACTACAAGACAGGTTGCACTCAAGATTCAGGCAACACTAACAGTAGACAAAAAATTCTAACAATATACTCCAGGAAAAAAATATAAATAAAAAGAAAAATTATTTTTTTATTGGTGGGGTTAAAAATAGTCTTAAGAATTGTTGTAATCAAAAATGATTTGTTTTCTTTTTAAGTTTTTCATCAAATAAAATATATTTAAAAGCCCAGCATTTGAGTAACCTGCTTTGATTCATCTAATGTTCTGCTGCTACCAATGTATGCTGCAGCCATTAACCACTTATCCTTTTTTTCTGTTGCCATTTTTTCTCTCTCCATTTGCAGTTGTGCTTGCTGTTGATCCTTCTCCTTTTCCTCTTTTTTAAATTCTAGCTCAGCCTTTTTCAACTTCCACTCAGAATCCCATTTTTGCTGATCAGCCAAACTCTTGGCTTTCTGCTTTTGAAAATCAATAAAAAGTTGACAATCCCACTTCTCCTTTTCAACCCAAAGTTTTTCAGATTCAATTTGTGATTTCACTGTTTTTCAGAGGGTAATAGGAATGAGCTTGATTTTGAAAGCAAGGAGACTCCAATGGGCTTACTTGAATCTTGCTTCTCCATGATCTCATCAAAGCACAAAAAATTTGAAGTTTTTCTCCTCTTTTGAATGCTATTGGGGTAGATGTTGATGGAATTGGAGGCCTTTTTCTTTCCCTTTGCAGAGGAGGTTTGTGTGGGAACATCATTGCTCTCATTTGAAGGGGATGTAGGAGGCCCCATTGGCTTGAGTTTTTGACCATTCAGAAATGGATGATCCTGTTTCTTTTGAATCTAAATCAGTCAGGATTAACTGGTCAGAAGAGGAAAGAAATTGGTTCCTTACTTGAGCAGATGTTGATGGCAATAGTGATATGGGAATGAGATCCTCCAACTTGGCTAAGTTCTCCTGTTCTTCCACCCCAGGAAGAAAGCAATCCAAAGAAGGAGGGGAGGGGTCCAAGGTTGGGTTTGCCTCCTCAATCAATTCCAAAGTATACATGATTGGAGCTGATTGCTTTTGAATATCCTCCTTGGCATTGGATGGGGGCCACTCATATGTTTCTTCAGGATCACCATTGCTAGGCTGAGCATCCCCAGCCAAGTTCTCAGCGTCAACTGAATCATATTGTTGGGAATCAAAAGCATCTCGGGGGGTGATTTTGGCCTTCTTTCCAAAGATTTCATCAATTTGAATATAAAAATGACAAATGGAGTCCAACTTACCAACCACCAAGTTGATTCCCTTGGCTTTTTCAGAGTTGGTGATACCAAAGCTGGAGGAGATTGACATGGAGTAGGCCTTTTTTTACTTGGATCAATAATTCTTGAATTGCTCCCTCATCTGTTTGGATGACAGATCCAGCCTACCTTTGGTTTTATTCTTGAGTTCATTGGCCATAAGGAGATAACCATTGACCTTAGAGGATGGAGGTTGGCCAACACGTGTTTCATTTTCCAATCCAAAGCAAGCATTTTAGTTGGACGGAATTTTGAGCCAGTTTACCAGGATGATGTGATCAGCTCTCTTGAGCTGACTTGAGCCTTTGGAAGCAGATGGGGGAGGATTGTTCAATGTTAATTTCCTGGGGGATGTTTTCTTTGGTCCATTGGATTGTTAGTGGAATTGTGGGTGGAGGATTGCTGAGGGGCCATTTAAAAATAGTAAGATGGATGAAGGGATGAAGGGCTATGAGAGTGTTAGAGTGATGATGTGATGAGAGGATGAGAGTTATGAAGCAAAAAGAATAGGAAGAGATGAGAGTGATGAAGTGAAAAGAGGGATAAAGCAATGAGAGTTAGGATTTGATGAAACTGATAAACAGATGAGAGAAATGAATTGATAAGGATAGTTTTCCAATGAGAGTTAGCTGGATGTGATGAAAGCAATAAATGGATGAGATTGATTAACTGATCAGGATAGTGATCTGATGAGAGTTAGCTGGATGTGATGAAAGCAATAAAATGATGAGAGTGATGAATTGATGAGGATAGTGATGAAGAGATGAAGAGCTATGAATCAATTTTTTTTTCAATGAGATTGGATTTAGAAGGAGGTGGGAAGCCAGGTTTGGATGACGTGGACAGATTTTGGAAGCCTTTAAATACTTTATTTGAAAAAACCCACTTATTTCCAGGTAACTCCGACACATCTGATGTGAAATAAGTGGTTTTTTTTATTTTTAATGGCGGGTTTGAAATGGTGGATTTGTTTGGAAACCTGCAATTAAGCAATGGCGGTTTGCTTAACTTTTAGACGCCCTATTTTCTTCATTATTTTAGAAGAATCCAAACATATAGTCTCATTAAAGTTCAAGTCTGATCATTGGCCAGCTCCCAGGTTAGATCCACTTTGGAAAAGCTTTGTGATAAAGGATTCCAAATCTTGGAAAAAAAAATTTCAGATAAATTTTGATTTTGGTAATGAGGTTTTGTTCCCTCCACAACAATCAAGTACAAAAATAAAACCAATCATAGTTGAATAAATTTTAATATTTGTATCCATATTTGTTCTTTATTTTTAATTTTTTGAATGAAGCTTGTAAGGTGTATGCAAGAATGCAGACCATCTTCAAAAAGTATTAATGAACTTTTTTTTTGTTTTTTCAACATTCAAAATTCTGAAAGCTTGAATCATCTAAGAAAAAAACAATTATATAGGCCAACAAAAGGATTTAAAAATCCAGTGAGAAATGTGAATTTTTTGAATGTTTTGGTTTTTTGATGGAATTTTTAAAGGTCAAAGATGACATCCAAAAATCCTGAAAAAAAAAATTAAAAACTCTTGAAGATTTATTCTACAGTTCTTAAAGCTTGAAAAACCAAAAAAAATAAGTCAAAATGGCAATCATAAGGATCCAAAAGTCAAATGAGAAAATTGAATTTTTTGACTATTTTGCTTTTTTGAAGGAATTTTTTAAGGTAAACTAATACATCCAAAAAACCTGAAAAAAATATTTTAATGCTCTTTGAATGTTTTTTTAACTTTTTCATAGCTTTAATTACCCAAAAAAAAGTAAATAAAAAGTAAAATAAAAGGATTCAAATTTCCAAAGAGAAATTCGATTTTTTTGATTTTTTGTGTTTTTTGAAGGAATTGTTTAAGGTGAAAGGATAGATCCAAAACATATGAAAAAAATATTTGAAGAATCTATGAATGTTGGTTGAAATTTACAAAAAAAAAAGGAAAATAGTCAAAATGATGATCCAAAAACCCATGCAAAAATTTGTTTTTACGGAATTTTTTCATTTTTTGATTGCATTTTTGAAGGGGTTTTAATGGCCCCAAAATTACAAAGTATACTGTTTAGGGGTTCAAGAATCCCTGCTACAGGTCTGCGCATTCAGAATTAAAAAAAATAATAATTCTTGAAAGTTGCATGAAATAAAGTATTTTTGCGTGAAATACCAAAGGGGCACAACCGCGCGCCAAAGTCAAAATGCGTGAAATAAAGGGTTGGATGCATGAGAAAAATAATGCCCTATATATATATATATTTTAATATCCTGTAATATTTGGAAAATTTCTGTCTCTCCAGATCTTTCTCAATTATAAGAAAAAAACTTAAAAAAATGTGAAAGGATTTGAGACATAAAGCAGTTTTTTCTTTTAATTTTTTGACTGTAATATTGAAGTTCTTTAAATTGGCCAAATAATCTCATCTTTCTTTGAAAGTGGTTTTAGATGCCTTTCTAGGCGCCTGTATTTTTTTCTTTTTGACCACTGCACCAAACTGCATGAAATTAAGGATTACTGTGTGGATTGAGAACTATGTGGGATGTTGTGGGGATTTAAAAAACATGCAAAAACAAAGATTGGGGGCATGAAAAATATAAAACCCTATATTTATATTATCTATTGATTATTTTTTTCATCTTTTTCTAATACCTTGTTGGCCTCTTTTACTTAGATAATTCAAGTCTTATGATTCTCAATTTACTTATTCTCATCTGTTTCTCCTTTAACAGGGTGTATAAAATTTAAAAAAAACCAACATTAAATATAGAAAAAATCACTTATTTCAGATCAGGCATGCCAAATTTCCTGGGAAATAAGTGGTTTTTTTCAAATAAGGTATATAAAGGTACCCACAGAATTGACCACAGGTTACACCACATCATCCATCCTTGGCTTCCCACTCCCAATTAACTATAACCTCATTGGAGATATCATCATCATTTCTCCTCATACTTGCTTCATTGCTCTGCAAAATCATCCTCATTCATCTTCAAATCCCCACCTCAATACCTCATTTCCCTCCATCTTGCAGTTTCTACTACACCGTCCCCACCAAGTCACTGATTTTCTCCTAAGCCTTTGAGAAAAATGGACCCTCAGAAAACTAAAACTAAAACCCAGCTACTAAAGTGAACCCTCCCAAGAATTTCCACAACAAACCATCCCAATGAAAATGAACCATTTTTCAAATAAACAAGTTGGGTTTTAAGTATATTTCAGAAACCCACCATTCCTGATGGAAGGTTTATTCAAAAAAATGGTGGTTTTTCCAACTTTGAGAAACCATATTCAATGATAAGAGTACCTGCAGAAACTTATCAAGATATTTTAACCTTGAAATTAAAAGAACATTCCTTAATAATCATCATCATCTTTGAATGGGTTAAAGCTTTTTGTAAATTATCAAAAATGAAAAAATTCAAGGTTTACTCATGTCCAACTTTTATCAAGATAAAAAAACAGTATCATAAACCCCCCCCCCTCCAAAAGAATATCTATTTAGGACCTTTTTTTTTCACCAACAATAATTTTGCTTCCAATCAAGGACCCAATTGGGCACAAATTTTCTTCAATTTCCTGTCAGTTTTGATTTTTTTGAAAAACAATTGATTTAATAAAAAAAAACTTTTTAATAAAAGAAAACATTCATTTAATCAAAAAAAACACATAGATTTACTTAAAAAAATGTGTTTACTCAAAAAAACATTGATTTGATCAAAAAAATCACTAATTTAATCGCTTAAATTACCCAATTTAATAAAAGAAAAACCTCCAAGTAAATTTAGAAGATTCATCAAGAATAAAAATCCCAAATTCCATCATTACTAATTATTTTTCAGCATCAACCACAATCAGAAAAAAATCAACTATAAAATTGGTTTCTAAACACAATGATTTTCAGAAAAAAACACTTCAAAACTCTAGAAGTCCAATATTAAACATGGAAAATCAAAAAAGGCAAGGAAAATTCCAGAATACAAGTACATGGACTTTCCATGGCATCCATAACCAGAAAAGGCCATACTTTCATGCCACAAAATTTAGTCTTGTTTCCAAAACATTATTTCAAATGAATCTCCATTTTTAAAATAATTAAAGCAGGATTAAATCTTAAATTTAATTTTTAATTAACCCCTAAAAATTTCTTCCTTTTAAAATATGATTTTTATTTTAAAATTGGGTAAAATCTCAAAAACCTTATAGACACTATTTTGTTACCACCAAAATAATCACATTTGAAAATGATGGTCTGATCAATCAACAAAATTTACCTTCAATCAAATCCACATGAATCCTGTAAGACCTATAAAACCATTCATTAAACCAATAATGAGCTACTCCCTAAAAATATTATAAAATTATTCAAGCTATATACTGTGATTTCCTCTAACATCACAAGATGGAGCTTCCAAAATATTACCTTTGTTTTGGAGGATGATTCCAACAAAAACCATCCATATACTATTGAAGTAGTAAACAAAAGAGGAGGAAAATGTTTAGACATTAAAATATTATGCTATCTAAAATTAAAATCAATAGTACACCTTATGAGTGAGCCATATCACTTGCAAAAAAAAGGAAAATTAGAAATTCAAAACAGTGAAATTGTCAGATAAATTATGTTTTATTCATTAAAAATAGCATACCAAAAACCTTGTGAAATTTTTTATTAATTCTTTCTTCCTGTAATTTAATGAAACAAAAGATGAAAATGGATTTGCCTCTCATTGAGATCCAATGCATAGAAATGGCCAACCTCACAAATAACTAAAACCTTTTGGCACTGGTTTAATATACCTTTTGAATTATTCCAAATTACCAACCATACTCAGTTATAAAGTTGATTAGGTTATCCTAGTTGGTTTAAATCTACACTTCCACTGGTATAAAATAATCACTCAATTAGGTGCAATGATAGGAATTTGAAATTCCAACTTTCTCAGAAGGCAAATAACCAACACTCCATATGAAATGGAAAACAGGTAATATTTGAACTTATCAAAACAAAAAATAAAATATCATAGATGATTTAAAACTTACCACAAGTTCACTGGATTCAATCACAGTAGAGGAAGGACAGGAAATGAACCCTATCCAACCTTAATAGATGCTTCTACAGAAGATAACTCCTAAAAAGAAATCTACTCATTCCAGAAACCACTTAAAATCAATTCAAGGGACGCTTTGAAAACCAAAAAATAGATTTATATTTTCTATCACAAACAAAGCCCAATAAGCATTAAAAATTCTCTCAGATTAAAGCAATGAAAAAAAAAAACTCAAAAAGATAAATGAATCAGGGTTTTGGATGATTAAAATGAGTCCAAAGTGTTGAAACCTCTTGAAATCACATGTACCTTTCAAAGTAAGAAAAACTCAAATTATTTTTCCTTGGCTCTCAAAGTAAGGGTCTGTGTTCAATTTTTTTAAAAAAATATACATAATTGAAAAATTTAATAATTTTTCTCCAACTGGAAAAAAAATATCCACCCATGCTCTACTGAATTACGTGGTAAAAAAAATTCCAATCTTTCTTATGTCAAGTTAAAATTCCTACATTCCCCCTTACAAGAACATTTCTTTATCAATACTGCATTATGTCAAAAATTAATATTAAATACCTGAATATAAAATAATAACCATGTGCCTTCAAGAAAGCAACTCCATTAACTGGTATTGAACCTTGAGTGGTTGGATTAAAGTAAATAGCTTTGACTAGAGAAAGTCAAACCCTTGCCTGTGCATAAAAGAATATTCTAAGGTGGATCTCTTATTTGAAATAGAAAAATCATTTATGGTTTGAAACACATTTCTATTCAAATAAGTCTCCCTTGAAATATTCAAGGACTCTTTGGCCCACAAAATTGAGATAATTCTTAGAATCAATTTCAAAATAGACCAGACTATGTTGTTTTGCAACTTCCTGAAAAAATCCAAAAAAAATATATCTGAAATGAAACTCACAAATTCTCACCTGATAAATAATCTTTGCACTCCAGAATTTTAAATATTACCTTCTACTTAAAAAGAGATAAATTATTTTAAATAATATGATTTCAAATACAAATTTTCAATAGGAAGATTTAGTAATATTGAATTTCATAATTACACTATGTCATGCAGGCATAATATTTGAACTAATTAAATTAAATCATTTTTATGAAAGCCAATGTATCAAAAACTGTAATTATTCAATCCAGGAATGGATACAATCAATCAAAACCATCAACTAAAAGATAAAATTTCAAACTAAATAAAACTTGGAAAAAAATTCTTGTTACCACAATTCCACCTGTGGAAATTAACCTGAATCACAAGTATCCTGCATCTATTGCACCAGAAAGAATCCAAGAAAAATAGCCAATCCCTCTAATGCGTCTGAATAAAATGCTCTGTTTGATATTTTCTTAGAATGAAGACGGATCAAGAACTTGGTTCAACAAATATGGAAAAAGAAACTTGATTCTATTATGCGCTTAATAGATAAAAAGGGTTTAGAAAAAAAGATCCAGATATTTGCCTAAAAGGCACCATCAACTTAAATTTAAATGAAGCTTAAAAGGCTAAGAAATTAGTGAAAGGACAAGAGCATCAACATCAAGCTCATGACCTCACAAGAAATGCTTTCAGAATGGCAAACAGAAACTCTGCATAAAAAATGGGTAATTACATTGAATTCTCCCTTAAATTTATGTTAAGATAAGTTTTCATGTTGATTTTTATGTTTTTCTCTCTAACTTTGTTTATCAATTCTCAATATTTAATTCTGTATTGTATACAATATCATATTTGTTTCCCTTCTCTTATTATTTTTTCTTGTATGCAATTTCTCCCAAACTGACTGCTGAAGTAATTGTGTATTCTATTTTAGCTTATAAACTATATTACTCTGGAAAATTTCTGCCTTCCATCCTTGAAAGGAAAAAAAAAACTAGGTAAACAACAATCCATAAATTGTTTTTTTTGAATATCCTCCATCTTAAAATAAATCCACTGACTAATAAATCTGAAATAAATTTAAGAAGACATTTCCAATTGGGCCAGTTTCTCTTTCAATGTAACATATATAATGGTTTTTCAAAATTTATGTGTTTGATTAAGTTTCCTGAGTGTTATGACTCAAAATTTCAAACTATTCTTGTTTTTTAGGTCAAATCTAAGATTTATGCCTCTTTTCATTGGTTGATTCTGATTTTTACTTAATCCTTAAATTCAGCCTAGTCTAGGTTTTACCTACCATCTATTAAACAAATAAATTACCCTTTTTCTAGTTTCATTTTTTCCTCAGATATTTGATTTCATAAATTCTTTCATTTTATTCCCTTCAATTATTATTTTGGACTCAGTTTCCTTGTATCAAGAACTCCTATCTAAAAATTCTGGCGCTTATTTTGAAGATTAATTAAAAATTTCAACCAATCAAATCGAAATTCAGATTAATTTGGAAATTTCTTTACAATGCTGTTTATCTCAGTTTTTGGAATTCTCATATAAAACACAATCTTCATGCCTCAAGTAGGTGAGGTGTGCATGTGGCAGATATCAATCAACATCTGGAATATTTCACCAAAGCATAAGATTGAAAATAACTGGAATAATAGTTTGAGTTTATCTAGGTATCATAATTTCAAGGGCAATAGAAGATCCTGAGAGATGGAGCTGAATTTTAGCTTTTTCTTTACATTTGGGGGTAGTTTATTTTGTAGACCAAGCTCAAAGAATTACAGGGAGATAGGAATCAAATTAAAATATGAAATATGTTGATATCCAATCAAAATAATATTAAAGAAATTTTGGGAATAAATACCAATTTCCAACTTAAGAGGATCTCAGACTTGAACATTTCAATTTAAAACTCCCAGATTATTGAATAAATAAAAACATAGAAGATCTTGTTCAGTGTACTGGATGGCCGGGACCTTTGGAAATGATTGGAATAAATCAGTCATTCTATTCTCATAAAAATGCTACAACTAAAATTGACATTGAAGAAAAAATAATGTAGTTAATTTTATCCATTAGATTCTCATAAAACAATCATAAATCAGAAAGAAATTCACTCAAACCAAACAAATAAAGATACTCAAAAAATGTGCTAGAGGGATACAAAATCTAAAGAAACCAAGCCAAGAATTGGTTTCCAACTTGAATAATACAATTTAAAAAATGTAGCTTTACTTAATTTTATCTTCAATTGGTTCAGTAATACAGGATTTATATCAAGAAACTAATCCCATAATGAAGCTTAGCTAGGTAAATTGAACTGAGAGCCAGATGATTGAATGGTCAATTTTTGCAATGGGACTCCCCTGGCATCATCAAGATTTTTTGAGCTACCTTGGTATTCCCAATTTAAATAATAGTCCCACAACCTGTGTTCACCCACTTAATTTGAACCAATTTTCAAAAATATTCCCAATACCTTCTGTCCCACCCACTGTATGTACAAATTTGAAGAATTGAGGATTCTTTTTTATCTGGGTCTGTGTAGCAATGCATCCTTCCACCAGCTTGATAAAATATTATGAAATCTCTCAATTATAAAAGTTGGATTCATCTATAGTATATACATGGTAAAAAAAAACATGAAGATAAAATCAATTTCCAAATAACCATGCTTGAAATCACATAGCTTTCAAGACTAGGAAGTTAGCTGAGTTTTTCTGCATTTTCTCCATTGTTTCACTGATACCCAAAATTCAAATGTTTTCCATGTATTGAGTGCATGAGTGATTTCTAAATTGAGTTGGGGAGATTTAAATAGGTTTTTATGGAGGCCTGGAATGCTGATAAAATTTCAATTTTCATTGTACAAAATTTCACAAATATTTCCTAAGAAAATATCAGGCTTCAAACATACTAATTGAAGCATAAACTCAAAGTCTTCAAGAGACACTAAAAAGGGCCTGCCTCAAGCTTTGTACATATGTATGAGTTTTGCAACACTATTGATTTAGAACTTGTCTCAAGACATACTTGAAAAACCCCATGACTTGTGCAAACCCATGGTAAAATTGATCCACCAAATTGGTGCCAGCCAAAAGTTGACTTTTAAACTATGATCCTGCAAGATGCAGAAACACATAGTTAAAAAATAATAAAGCCAAAATTTTGGCTGTAAACCTTATTTTAACCCACCCTACTGACCAATCATTTTGAGTCCACAAATTTCACATATCATCTCCAATCTACACCATCTACTCACACAAATACCTCTTTTGGAACCTGGTGGTCCCATGCTACTTGGCTGCAACGCTGTCACCCACAGGTTGACACTGACCCAGAGCAGGTTAATTATACCTGCTCCATGTCCCATTGGAATACAGCCTTACCAATGTCCCATGACAAGTCAATACAGGTTATGAGCCTGCATTTCCAGTTCTGTTGAAGATCTCATTTTTTGTTTTGACACCCACATCCCAAAAAACATTTATTTCCTCATTCCAAAGACTTTCCCAGACCCCTTTTAATTTCCCATAACCTTTCTATCTGTGATTCCCAGACCCCTTTTCCTTTCCCATCACCTTCCTATCTGTGATTACTTCAATTTTGGCCAATTGTTGCGCAGCTTTCAGACAGGTCTTTGCCTTTCTTAGAAACCTTGAGATATTTCTTAAACTTATAAAACCCCATATTTCACCCTCTTTTCATCATGCTCAACCACAAACCAATTGATGTACCCCTGTTTTCTCTGAATATGTACCTTTATCTTGTCAACATGGACCAACTGCTTGCTCTATGGCTTGGAGGAATCAATACACCAAGACACATGCTATTACAAGGCTTCAAAGGACCAGTTCAGGTGTTACTGTTCATGCTCCTTTCCAGATCAATCCCATAGTCAATCAGATGACCCATGGTTGTGAGCTTGCACAAGCAGATGGGTTTGAGCCAATGGAGGATTGAAAGTTGGAATGCCTTGGGAATGAGGAAGACCAAGAATCTTCTATTGATTTCATCATGGACAACAACACAAGCCAGCCACCAGACAACCCTTGCCATAACACAATATTGCCAAAGCAGATGATGAGATTAAAAATGATTCAAAATCTTTTAAAAAATCCCCTTACTCCAATGATCATCAGCTCCATCCCCTCCAACAACCATCCCTCTAATTGAATGAAAAGCAAGAGCCACATCCCCCCAGACATCAATACCTCTACTTGGATGACAAGCAAGAGCCACAGCCCCCCAGACAGCCATACCTCTACTTGGATCAACAGCAAGAGCCATAAACCCTCAAGCAACCATACCTCTACTTTGATGAAGAGGAAGAGCCCACAACTCCTCTCAGAAATTGGATTTGCTACTCTGATGATCCCCTAGTATCACCTCCATCCCTTCTTCCCCCATCTCCCTACCTGGAAAAACTACCAGATCAACCATACTCCCCTGAACATATAAAGACCTACCATGGATACAACAAGTATCCTAATGGCTTTGGTGAGAATATTGATAGCATCAGTGGTCTTGATGATGGTGGTGGAAAAAATCATTATGATAGTGGTGGATATGACTATAACAACAATGTAGAAGGATATGATTAAAAAAAATGGTGGTGGATATGGTTTTAGCAACAATTGTGGTGGATTTGGACTAAATGATGATGGAGGAGGATACAGTTACAATACCAGGGATTATTATTGATTACATTACTCAGTTTTTTTTTCATCCCCTTGTCTCCTAGTTAACACCATTTTTTTTCTGTGCCTTTCTTTCTGTCTCTTGTTTCTTGATGGTCTCACCTTTCCCTGATCTATAAACCAATTGATTGGGTTCCTTGTTTGATCTCTTTTCCCATTGCCATTATATGAACAATGGGGTGGTTTTGTTTTTTTTTTCTTTTAAGAATTCCAGTGTCTAGCCAAGGGGGTGGGTGTTGGAACCTGGTGGCCCCATGCTACTTGGCTGTGACCCTGTCACCCACAGGTTGACACTTACCCGTAGCAGGGTACTTAGGCCCTGTTTGCACCCACACAAAGTGTCATCTGGTGGTTGTTTGGTGTCCACTCATCAAATTATACTCAAATGACAGTAGTTGACACTTCCTAAAGCTTCAGGTCTCCCATAAGCCAAAAACCAACATGAAACCAGATTTAGGTCCAGACAAAAATCTGGTGTTGTGTATGTACTTATATTCATGTTGTCTTGAGCCTCTCCCCGCTTATAATTACCTACCCCCCTCCCCTTTATACCTTACATCTCTGTTCAATTTTGCCTTTGGCCTTAAAGAAACCTTTCCAAATACATCACCCCAATCATACCCCCCATTTTAAAATTGGAAGAAATCCCCCGCCCACTATCTCTGACTTGTCTCTAAACATACTGCCCAACACTCCCCAAAACTCCCACAGACACCATTTTCAAATCCTATCTCCCCCATCCCATTTTCCTACCAGCTTCAGCTTGACTGGATTAATTTCTTTGAAGAATCAGCCCAATTGGAATCAATTTTCTTGTTTTATTTCCCAGCCTGTTTCCCAGCCACTTAAAAGTTGTTGCCCTCCAAGATTTCAAAGCATGAACTCATCTCCAAATGAAATGCCAATTACCTTGTGAATCAATGCTTCCAGCAATTACTACTCACAATCTTTGGACCCAGTCAAAGGTTGGTCCCCAACTCCATCTCCTGAAATTCAACCCACCATCTTGTTTGATGAGCCCCCTAGCACCCCTTCTTAGATTGCCTCAATCATATCAGCCCCCCTAACAAATCCAAGAAAACAATCTGTCAAGTAAAATCCCCAATTTGGGAAGTTCTGTGGCACTCCATTTCCTGAGATCTGAAATCTAGAGGTCATATTTGTGGAAAATACATAAAATGGTTCAATGGCCATGTCTCACTGGGGGAATGTTGAAGAAGTCATGAAGAAAATTGGTCCTATTGGTTCCTCCAATGAATCCAATGTGGAGGTTGCACCACTGGGCCAAGTTCAATGGCACAATTGAAAAGCTGCTGTGCATGCCATTGAGAATGCTATCAACAAGTTTTTTGATTCCTGGAATCAGCCTGCACCCAGTGGCCCATCAGTCATGGACCAGGCAATGAACTCGTATCAAGAATTCATTGCACACCATCTGAAAGGTCTTGAAGAACTCACTGCTGGATTCAATTTCCTTGAATCCAAAGTGAAGTGTGTGATATTATTGAAAATCAAAGATCCCCATGTTTGTCTGGTGTGGTTCAAGCAGAAGATTCAGGCTTACTTGAACAAATTTCAACAATCCTTTTCCTCATACTCTCAAAATTTCACCATTGGGTGATTTTTTATTGTTTTGCTTGGTTTCTCAAAAATAAAACACATCTATATTCCTTTATTTACTAAATAGCTTATGACTATATTTTTTAATGACAATAGATTACTAGTCCCAAAATTAAATAATTTTATTATCTCATTACTTGTTTATGGGGATTTGCACCATTTCATTCCCAAGCCTTGATAAATATTTGATATTGCTCCCACATTTCTTTAGCCAATCCATCTTTCCAACAATTCAAAGACTTTGAGATGTTTTTTTTTCAAGGGATGAGGTATTCTGATTGTCTTGTATTTCATTTCCCCCATGTGATTCTTCATATGGAAAATTCAAGGTTCTGTGATTCAAAACACAAAAATTGTGAAGGCACCCAAGTGCATAAACAAGATTAATTTGGAAAGTCAGGTGATATTTGGCAGAATTTTCCATGATGGGGAATCTATTCTTGAAAAACAAGACACCCTCTCAATGAAATTCCTCAAGGATTCATGATTTAGGTTATACATCTTGAAATCATTTTGAGGCCTGTAATAAACAGCAAAAAAGTTAGGCAATAACCATTAATGATACACTAGTATGATCACTTACCTTTGTGAGGCCAATGCCTTCTCCTTGAGGTGGTATCTAGTGCCCCTGTAAGGCACCAGAATATCTGAATTAAACCCATAACCCACATCAGCCATGTAGAAAAAACCGGGAGTAATTTTGAATTATTTGCTGCGGGCATCAGCAAATACCCTTGAATCATGGGCTGAGCCCTCTCAGCTAGCATAGATGAATTTAAAGAGCATTTTGAAATCACAAACCGCCAGGAAATTTTGGGATAAAAATCACTTGAAGTTGTGATAGGCTCCTGAGTGCCTTTATGCCACTTTTACATATATATTTACACCATAAAGAGCCCCAAGGCAGTTTTTGGAGAATGGATAATATTTGGGATCATCCAAGATTTGGATGGGGGTAGAGCCAGGTGAGGGTGAGTGCATGTATTTGGGAGCTAGGTTCATGAGTAGGCTAAGGATGTGGTGGAAAAATTTTTAAATAAAGTCCCCAGAGTGTTAAACTTGGTCTTGAGTTTGGTGGTTTGATGCAGATTGGCCAACAATGTAAAATAAAATTGCCATTTTTTCTTCTATACAGATCAACTTGGAGCACAGTCAAATGTTGATTTTATTTAATTCTTCTATAAGCTTTTGGAAGGTGGAGGCTGATAGACATAGGAAAAAAAAATTCATCAGTGGTTCCCATTGAGTAGTGCTTGAGTGTATTCATAGCCTGATTAAGGAAAATCATTCTAGGTGATTCCAATGTTTTGATAATAAAAAAGGATAATGTGGAGGGAAAGGATTTGAAAAAATTGCCTTTAATTTTGCTTATGTGCTTTTATTTTTTGTTGCTCTGTTAAATTATCAAGTTCCAGTAGTAGTTCTAATGTAGATATGACCAAGAACACAGATGGGGAAGTAGTTGTGTAGTGGTTCAAAGTGGGAATTGTGGGACTTGACACTAGCCAAAAGTTGCGTAGTGGTTCAAGGTACAAATTGTTGGACTTCAGAATAGTGGAAACCAAAAACACAAGCAAACAGAAACCAATGACAACTAAATGTCACTTGTGGACACCAAACACATTAAACCCAAAAATAAATTTGTGTCATTTTTGATTTTGTGCAAAATTAAACATGACACTAGCCTTTTGTGTGACGTGATGATTCATGATGCCTTGTGTGGTTCCAGACAGGGCCTTCTACCTGCTCCATGTCCCATGGGAATACAAACTTACCAATGTCCCATAACAAGTCACTAAACCTCTTGTATATGATTCTTACTTTCTTTGTAATGATGTGGAAAAGGTAACACAGTCAGTGGGAATTGAACCCACATTGACCAATTACATGCAGGTTGCTGTAATTGTTGAGCTACAAACACTTGGTGCAGGGTGTGCAGTGGGTGGAAAAAAATTGTGGGACTGCTTTTTAAAGTGCCCACAATCACCCACTCCAAACCAACCCAATCTCCTTGCGTAAATCCATTCAACAACTGGGTTTGACCTCCTCCTCCTGAACACATTGGCCACTTCCCCTCCATCCCCCCTCTATCCTACACCATCACCTCTTCCAATCACCTTGAAAGATGAATTTAGTAAGTTTTTTCTTCATCGCATCTTTTTTTTTCATAAATTGTTTACTAATTTTTCCTTTTTTTTGATACTTTACTTATAGTTAACAAATAAAAACCAAAAAAAAAAACACTTACTGAATGATTTCAAGGCCAGGATTGTTGGTATACATGACACTGGCACTTTGGGGAAAAAAATTGCTTTGAAATTGGCAATTCCAAGGACAACAATTTATAATGTCCCAAAACACTTCTGCAATTGAGGCAACATCAATTCTTCAAAACAATCCGGACAACCTCAACAACTAAGGGACCAGGATCTTTGTGATCTGGGTCAAATCACCAAGGACCACTGGAATTTGAAGGCCCCCAAGATCTGCAATTTGATTGTGCAAGATGTATCAACTTGTAAAATTTGACAAACAGCCCATGAATTGGGTTTCTATTCAAGGGTGGCTTCCAAGAAGTCTAATCTGACCAATGAACAAAAAAAATACAACTCACCTTTGCTTGCAAGCACAACCATTGGACCATAGAAGATTGGATGAAGGTGATTTGGACCAACAGAAATATTTGAAATTGGCAAGGACTCACAGAAAGTCATGGTCTGGAGAAATCCTCAAGAAAAATTCAAACCCAAATGCTTAGCCCCCACATTCAAGAGTGGGAGGTCTTCTGTCATGGTCTGGGGTGCTTTCATAGGTGAAAGCACCTCCCCACTCATCATCATGCCCCCCAAACAACAAACAGCAAATGATTTCATCAAAATTGTTTACAAAGGGGGTCTTGGCCCCTGGATCTCAAGATTCAATCAACCCAATTTTCTTTTTTAATGGAAGATGGGGCCCCAGTCCATAAGGCCAAAATAAGAAAAGACTGGCAACACTCCAAAGGCATAAAAAAATCATTTGGCCAGCTCAATCACCCAACCTCAATCCAATCAAGAACTTATGGAAAATTTTAAAATGCAATATTCAACAATTGTACCAACCAAAGACCACCTTGGAGATGGAAAGACCCCTCCAAAGCACCTGGGATGACTTTCTGAATCAAACACTCAACAATCTCATCAACCCCATGCCTGATTGCGTTGAGGCTGTCATCAAGGCTTGTGGTGGTTCTACCCAATGGTAGATTCAATTATATATTTAAATATATCTTCCCTTTTCTCATTCCTTACCATCTTATTTCTCTTTTATGTAACTCCCATCATTTTTTGATAATACATTATTTTTCATATTTTTTTTATCCATCATCAATTTTAAGCCAATTTGTAACTCTTTTTTCATTTTGAATTTTTGGTTTATTTTTTATTTTTATTTTTTAAATTCAAAACTCATCGTACAATAAAATTAGGATGCTCAATTAATGAAATACAAAAAGAAAAAAAAATACATTTTTTTCCTGCATATATGTGTGAGAAAAAATAACATGAAAAAAAATAGATTGAATAAAAATAAGGGCATCAGTCCCATTATTTTTGTCTACCCAATGTACATCACAACATTCTTTACCTCTATCTCCACCATTATATTCACCATCTCTGCCACCTAATTATTGATATACAATTCTTGATATCCTGACCATATATCCCTTTTCTTCCTCTGTTTACTATGGTTATCTTTCAATTCAATAACTACTCAATCCCCCCATATCACCCACCACCTGCCTTTCATAACCCATGGTTTGCATGGGTTGGTACAATATTCTGCTCTAACCCATGATTTTCAGGGGTTATTTTAGATTCCTCTCCATTCCTAAAAGCCGTTCTAACACATAGAAAAACCAGTCCACGGAATTTTATGGGTTAGGACAAGTTCTACTGTAGTTTGGTTTCTTCATCAAGCTCCATTTAACAGTGGAAAAATTAGCTTGAGATGCATTCTCTCAGTGTTGTGAAATCTGAATCCGGCGCAATATTCTCAGGGGATATTCGGATTGCAGCTAGTTTGACCGAAGGGCAGTACTTGTTGCAAACGACAACAATATGTAAATTATTGAGAAAACAAGGTTGTGATTTTGACCTTCATCGGGTGAATAAACTTGATCTTTCAACACTCGCTGCTCACGGGTATTGGCCTCAATGTAAAAACGGGGAAAGGGGTTGACCCGCCGCTAGGCCATTCTAGTCGGCATGTGTACTCCCCCATACACAGCAGATGGGCCCATTACACTCAACACATGGTCCCAAACCACGATTTCTCAACCTTGCCTGGCACATCGCCGTCCTAAGTCCCATTGGAGGTGACACCAGCATTAGGCCAGCCCGATATCTTGCATATGCGTAGCGTGCCATGTCAAACCAATAGATCGTTATTGGTTACAGCCACATATTTAAATAGATCATTCATTTTCTTTTTCCCAAAAACAACATCAACAACAAAGAACATCAGAAGAGTGGAGAGCTGCATCACTCGAGGTTGACCTGGGAAATAACTATCAGCTGCTGGCAGGGGGGCTTTGAGCGGGATTTAAGGAGGACTTGCTTAATTTTGAAATCGATTACTACTACGGTACTGGTTAAGATTTTGATAAGTAGATGAACGAATTTGCAATCTAGATAGGCCACTATGTGAGCAAGCCAATATCGGAAGCCAAGTCGATCGGTGATCTCACGACTGGAGGGGAGGGACTGTTGGAGCGCTTTGAACCTTTGATCGAGCATGCAGCGGTCTGTCTTGGGTGAGATCTGACGAGGATATTCGATGGATGATCGATCGGATGGCGCTGACTCCAGGAACTGCTCTGACCGATGATCTTCAAGACTCGAGGAGTCGATCGAGAGTGGCTCGTGAGATCGAATCGAGGATGGGTTGAGAGTTTAAAATCGGAGACCAAACCACCCAAAATGACTCCGATCGTGAAGGTGGAGGCTCTTCTGAGCTACCAATCCTCCTGACCACCTTCATTCAATAATACACTCGAGGTATGATATACATACTCCTTAACGCCTGGCTAACTCCTTTCGATTTTTTGTTTTCTCCCAAGTGTATCGAAAAAAAAAAAAAAAAAAAAAAAACCTCGGATGAAGAGATGAAGCGGTCAGATAGCCCGGCCGTGAGTTGGGATTAGGATTCATTTGATATGTAAGGGATCTGACTCGCTGGTTTTGGGTTTCATTGCCGATACACATCTATCTACCTTGCACTCGAGTGACCAGTGTGCATCTGAGCAGCTGGGACTCGGAACCTAAACCGTCGCTCGCAGGGAGAGGGCGATCGGAGACTCTCGCACCCGATCGACGTCATCGGTCTGAGGATCGCTCCCCTCCCCATCTCAGCCACCCAATATCCCACCACGGCCTCCCCCACCCACTACCCGGGACTGTATCCGCTGGGTGTCGTTGCGCTCGGTCCAATCAAGGGGGGGGCCCAGGCATGATCGGAGGAGGGACTTGAGAGTCATATTGACTTGATAACTTGGGATTGGATTAGATGAGAATCGGACGGGATGATAGTTTATTGATCTATTTTCGAGCTGAGGAGGGACTCGTCCAATCGGAATGGGTTGCTCCATCGACTCATCATGAAGATCTCGAGTTGACCAAGATACTTATACTTATCCCAACCCGGTTCTCCGCAATCGATTGTTTCCTCCCAGCTCATACATCATCTCATTTCCACCAGAGCTTCCATCCTCCAACGACTCGGTGGGCAGTTTACCATCGATCTTCTCCAGCTCAGCTTGACTCAGTGCTCAGGTCAGTTCCAAGATGCCTACGATAGTACCACCCTTGCTTTCACCGATCAAGTCTCCAGTGAGATATATGTTCATTTAGATGATATACATACACTCATCCCTCTACTCTCCACACTTACTTGAGACTTGTCTCGCATCTGTTGAAAGATACATCTTTACATTGGTGCTTCGATTGTGTGTACCCCCACAAACACTCACTCTCACTCACCCACCCCATCTATCCTTTCGGAGCATCCAACCCCCATCGCTTGCATTGGCATCGGAGTAAAGACCACTCCAAGGGGCATAACCGCCCCTCTCTGCTGGCCATCATGCCACAAACTTATGACGTAGTCCTGCTCGTCATCATCAGCCACCCACTACTACCTTCCCTCATCCCGAGGCCTATCCACATCCCATCCCCCTAGGCCCACTGATCCTTGCCCCACCTTTGCTCTCCGCCACCCTCTTGACTTGCACCGTTGTTTGCGCAATCCCCTCCCATGGTCAATTTATCCCTACCTTGAACCGAAACCGATGGTTGATATTGACACGCTTCATCTAACTAGTAGACGTATGCTATGCTCGGACAAGTCAAGCGTTTGTTGGGCATAGTCTTCTGCTCAACATTTTCTCCGCATCCCACTCACCCATCCGTCCGTATCACCCACCATTCCAAACAGTTGCTGATCAGATTTGAACCGTCGGATTCGTGCGATGGATTGTTTGATTTATGTAATCTAGTCTTCGAGGCGAGCTGCTTGGCCCACGTTGAGGCATCGAATCCAGGAATTAATTACATCACACAGGTTCATTGTAAATTCATCCAACACGTCTGAAAACTTCTGATCGATCATCCCAACCATCACATCAACTCACATCGTCATCAGCCTCACCAACTCAGCATCCGCAAAAATCCAGAATAGTACTTAACAATCTCCTGCATCATCGTTTCAAGCGCCGTCAACCCATCAGCCAGCCGTAATACTTGAGTACAAAGAAATTCCTACCGGCTCCCAGTTTCAACTTGAGTGTAAATACTTAGCCATGTCGACGCCTGGTCCCGTATCGACCGCGCGAAAGCCTTCCTTTGGCGTTGGTATATTAGGCTCATCAGTTGAGCGCTTGGGATCCCTTTCCCCAGTGAGATCTATCAACGAGCGCGCTGGAGGCCGTAAGCCTAGTATAGACCCTGCCAGGTTATTCTCTATCCTTCTTGCATCATCCCTCGTTGGTGGCACAACTTGAATCCTTCCGCCCAGTCCCAAAAAAATACTTGATTCAAACGAGGGGAATAAAGCATTGTACCTTGCGTGGTTACCCTACCTGACCATCTGATTTCACATCTCAATATCATTCTCCCTCCAGACTGAGTGGTATGCATGCGCTGAATCCGAGTGCGCAAGTGCTAAAAGATATGCAGGCAATGAACCTCAAGGGTAAATACAATGTACTCTTCATCGGAGCTGGGGTCAGTCTCTTAATTCACATCTTAGACACCTTGCTTTTCCCCCGTGTTTCACTCGTGCCTGACTTGTTCATTCGAGCTGACGAGGGAAACTTTCCATCGTCTCCAATAAATGTCTATCCGGCATCGCCTTATCATCTCTTGATGCGCGACGATTTAACTGCTGACATTCTAGAATATCAACTTCGGAAGGTAAACCCCGAGCAACATTCTACTAATCTTGGCGTCACACTGTGCATCACATGCATCATTTTTCATTAACATACTCGTGCTAATGACTCTTTATGCTACACTCTACATGTTGTCCAAAGCGATCAAGGACCTTGGAGTGAGCCCTGGATATTCATATCAGTCCAGTCTGATTTTGCGCCTCGAAATCGACTGTTTTGTACCCTATATCTTCCTACTCCGTTCGCGGTCCACAGATCATTCCGTCAGACTCGAGCATAAGCTACAGACTCGCCTGCGGGTCGTTGGAATCGTGGATCCTGCCGTGGAACGGGCCCAGCAGGTCATTAATATCAAGACGGCAAGTTTTGTTCAAGAGGCATACAAAGACGCCAGGTTGTGCAAAGACCTTGATGAATTTGCCAACGCCATCAAGCCGGATGAGAAACCCCATGCCATCATCATCGGCAGTCCGGCTCAGTATCATGGCAGTAACATGTACGTTCTAGTCCAACGTCATGAGCCAAGGCCATCCACCCTTCAATTTCATCCCAACATGCGGCGTTTCGCTGACCGTCAGATTTGGACTTGCTCAAAATCATAAAGCCCGGGTCAAGATTTAGAACTTCAATGTCTCAAACATTTCCCAGATGCCGCGTTGTTTGTTGAGAAGCCAATTTCGTGTGCTCCAGTACCCGCTTGCTATGCTCTAGCAGATATCTTCGATCAAAAGAAGCCAGTAGTTTCAGTGGGCTACATGCTAAGATATCTGCAGGTATAGATCTCATTCCTTAACTCATCTGTTTAGTTAGGCCTCGGTTCCTGCATGAATCGTTCTTATTAACAGACCGCTCCTTTCATCGTAGGTCATCCAGCAAATGCAACGAATCATCGCCGAGACTGGCAAGCCAGTCATGATGGTAGTCGCCCGCTGTAAGCAAACCATGTTCTACCTTCCTAGGTTGGGAGCCGCGCTGTTTGCCTGACTATCATCCCTTGGCTTTCGTGCTTAACCTTCATGCGCTCTGCTTGGGTTATATTATACTTTGTTTTCTTACCGCGTGCATAGACGTCTGCAGTTATGCCAAAATCACCAGCGAAGTATGGTGGAACAAGTCTAAAAGCCTAGGACCCATTGTCGAACAGGGCACCCACTTAGGTAGAAACCTTGCGCTCATTTGCCGCAAGGCTGTTTGTGAAACAGAAAACATGCCATCCGACGCTTATTTCGATTGTCCATCATTCCTTCCATTCAGTTGACTTGTGCCGCTACTTTGGAGGGGAAGCTCTCTTAGAGACCGTCCAGGCCACTTCTACTGAGGTTCGCACCGCACAACGCCTTCCTTCCTGACGTCCATTAATTGACCTGCCTGCGTGACCTGATGCTCACCCAATCAGCACTACGAACAAGCCGGTAACTTGGAAGTCATTCCGATCGACGAGTCCAAGATCCCCCCAGAGGACCGAGTTCCACGGACCACTTCTGCGATTTGGTGATTTTCCTCCTCCCTTCTTCGGCAGCTGGGTTTGATTGCGAATCCCGTTGACGAAGCCTCTCCTTGGAATCATAGGAAATTTGATACAGGTGCTGTGTGCTCCTTCTCACACGCTTTAACGCTACAAGGCACTAAGTATTCCACCGAATTGGAAGTTTATCGTGCGTTTCATTGCGTTTTCACTTAGCCGAGCATTTTCTGATTGTCACAACTGATGTCTTCAACCTCCCCCTGTTCTCAACGAGCTAGTCGATGGATGGCAGATGAAGGTGGTTGACCTCTACAACGAGCCGACGTTATACGTCCGATCTCCGGAAGCGGACGCCGAACAAAAAATCAACTTCCCCTCGGATGATCCTTACTTTAGTGAAATCTCGGCATGGATCGACGCGACGGAAAGTCAACACACCAATGACTCCGCCATTGCTGAGGACGATGAAGACATTCCGGATGGGATCCTGAGTAACTTCCGGGATGCTTGTGGTACTTATGCTCTTACGTGGTGAGTGTTTTAATCGCTCACTATTTCTCCCACAATTTCGCCGTTTTCATGAATTGCCTCCCAATTTGTCCCAGGGCCATCAAGGAAGCCTCTGAGCGGTCTTTGAAGACTGCCGCCAAACCCTCAAAATGAACGACGCCTAGATCCACGCTGACTCCTCGTTGAGGGGCGTCAACGCACCTGAATTGTGAACGCGGCGGGTTATTCTCAAAGTGCTCAAAGAGGAGAAATTATCGGGAAGCTCGGACGCCGGGTGTTTTCTTTTTTTTTTCGATTTGGAGTCGACCCCTTAGAGAGGAACCATTAGTGCCTGTGAGATTTGTTTGCGTTCCTCCAAACTCAAATCACCGTGTCTACCCAGGTGGCTTGACTTGACAGTATGGGGAGCAGAATGTTGGAGCGGAAAAACAATGTGTTTGTTTTTTTATTGTATCCTTTATCTCAAATCTCAACCCCCCCCCTTCGTCTCAGTACTTGAGCGAACAAACCTGTTTCTCTTTTATTGTGCGTTGTATGCAATTTATTATTCTTACTCTCTATTCTTGTCATGACCTGATGATGGTGATCGACGAACTGCCGGCAAGGAAAGTCTAATAACCGAAGAACATCTCTCCAGATTTGGTTATCAAGTTCAAAGGGGAGGTGAGATGATCCGAGAAGATCATTACTTCAATAAGACGTTGAACTACGGACCCGTGAGGGCCTGCCCTCTCATGACCATGGGAGCCCTCGAGGTCTCATTTATAGGGGCAAGTCGCACCGAGGAGCATGGAGGACGGATTAGTCAACACGCAGCTTTCTGAAGTGATCCAAAGCCCAGCAAGTTTGACTGACATGATCAGAACCATCGAATCGGGTTTGAGCCGTGTGAGACTAAGTATCGATCTTGCCAGTGTTTAGAAAACCATCTATACACGTAGTAGGTATCCATCTATAGATGAAGCCCGCCAGTTGCTAGATTCATCCAAAGGTCTCACCCTGCCTCAGATGCCATGATGAGAGTGGTAAGCTGAAGAGCAACCGGCCTTGGCCACCCAACAAGCCGACTCAAAGAATGCAGTTGATGATGTATGGAGCACTTCTAACTCCTCCAACTCGTGTATTTTGCACTCCATTCAAAGTATGATATGTTCTTGTATGTCGCACGTACTACTTTTCCCGGTAAACAAGTCCACTGGACCAGTAAACCCTGTCCGGTTGTCAGGTGAGCCACAACAACCAACCAAGACCCCTGTTCAAATAATTCAAGGCCAATCATCAGTAGGATAAGGCCTTTGAACAAGGGATTGAAGGCCCCTTGACGATTGCACAAGTCCACTCAACATGGGTAGGAAGTCCACCGGACAAGTCAAGCGGCCACTGTGGTTCTTGACCAATAGAGTATAATAAAGTACCACTAATGTGTGTAGCTGTTTTTATTAGGGTAAATAAACTTTGATTAACTACAAAACCAACAACAACAACAAACAGGAACTTATTGGGAAGATATGGTGCGGTAGATGAAAGATTGATAGGGTGGCAGACTTCATGGCCAATCTTGCTGACCACTGGCCTTGGCACCCTGGTCAACAGGCATGATTTGCTTGAAATCATGATTTCATTTTTCAACAGAGCAAAGACTGCCTTCAAGCCAACAAGTCTGTGATACCCAGTAAACAAGTCTGCTGGACTTGATCCACTTGCTTTGTGGACTTTTATAATGGGAAAAGTTGTATGTTTGCAGACAATATCTACATACCTAGCAACAAATAGATAGACCCTCTGTCTTGGGGTTTTTTTTTTACTAGTGTATTGCGCCCAAACTTGAAGACTCCTTAGGGAAGAGTAGGATCTTGTGGGATTTGAAATTTTAAAATCAGATTGATGTATCTGCCAGAAAAAAAAACCCATATTTCTAAATTGATTCAATGATCAAAATGAAGAAAATAAATCATTACTAAAAAAAAAAAATATGTCAGAAAAAAAAAATCCAAAAAAACAGATCTCCAAAATGAATCAAGGTGCAGGATGAATGGCATTCAGAACCTCATGGAAAACAATATTATCAGTTTCAAAAGACCTTTGTTCTTATAGTCTCTGTGCTAAAACTACTCTTGTTGAGTGGCTTGACCTACTTCTTGAAAGTGCTACATATCACTGATCATGGCTGAAAAGTGGCTCTTGAATATAAAGGCCAAAATTTGAAATTGTCTGAACTTCAGATTTGTTAATTGTTTAAGTAAAGGCCAAATTTACTGCAAAATTCTTGCATATAAATTTGAACAGAAGAATTTTTTTTTTTTCATCTGGTTCAGAAATCAAAGGGATGCATGGGATGGCAAGAACTCTGACCATTGAATCACCTGTTGCTATCTTGGCAAACATAATATTTGTGCCCAATCTGACCACAACCAAGAAATTTCCATTCAATAGGCTAATCGTATGGTCTGTATTCCTCAACATTATTATTGGGGCACAAAATTTCAGAGTCAAGCTATGGGGAGGAAAGTTTGGAAGAAATAATGTATTCAGGAACTCATGTTGGTAAAGATTTTTTGTTTCATCTTCCACAGAGTCATGACTCAAGTAAGTTTTCATTGTATTATTTTCTTCATTACCAGGGATTGAATTCAGAATTAATTGATTGATCTTGTATACTGAAGTATTTTTCAAAACATAGGATCACATGTTCCATTTGATAAACATTTTGAGGGTAGTAGAGGCACAAGTCTTATTTTTTTTTCTTTTGATTCACTTCTCCCAATTATGATCTTCACAATGAAAATGGATAACCATGATTTATGGAAGCAAGATTTTTTTTAAAAAAACCCTGAATCATATTGCAACCATCTCCAACATCAAGTAAGGAATTCTGGAAATCAGGATCACCTGCAGCATGCATATTTGAAGTGAGTTGCAAGACTTGGAAATTTATCCAAAAAACTGAATTAAATAAACTGGCATCAACAATTTGAGGACTTGTAACTTTTTGAACCACTTGTAGATTTTGCCTAAAGTCACCACCAATAAACATGACTTTAAAACCAAAGTGTATATTGGAATCTATGATTTATTAAGGTAGTCTTTCAACCAGCTCAAGAACATGCCTGTGACTCATAGGTGTTTCATCCCAGATTAACAAATACTCTAATTTGAGAGCTTAAGCCTTTTGAGAATTCTTTGAAGTTCTTGATACAAAGATGTAATTTATTTCCAGGGGGATTCCAAATTTGAGATGAGCTGTCCTTAGATTTGGTAGATTTTTGGAAGCTAATAAACTACCAGAACATGCCAGAGCTATTTACCCTGTTGATCTGATAGAAGTAAAAGAAAAATTAAACAGAATTTTTTTTTACAGATCCCTCAGGTCCATCAATAAAGAAGTCAGAAGGCTTCAAAGAATTGCAAGAATTCATTATCAGGTCAAATATATTTCTTTGTCTATGATTTGGTAAAGAAAAATTTTTCAAGTCTGGTTCAGTTAATAGTGATTTTTTTTTCTTCCTGAAGGATCCAGTTCCTGTTGTTTTTTGTACCTTGAAATATTTGGTAAAGTCTTGGAAGATAAGAGAAATGCTCTTCAACACCGGTTCCCATATTTTGCAATATTATTGGGTTGATTGCTGTTAATATTTCATGAGAGAGAAAACATTGGTCTATGATTCCAGAATGAACCCAATATTTGACCATTGAATTGAACAAGAAATTCTATGAGAAAAGTGGGTTTTGCTGGTTGAAAAAGTGCCAAGAGCATTTCAAATAAATTCCTCAGATGGTATGGATTGATAGATTAATCAGCTTCAAGAATAGCTGTTTCCAGATGATGATCATCCTCAAGTAGAACTTTTTCAAAAGCTGATTCTCTGAAAGTTGAGGAAGAGATTCCATTGAGCTTTTTCAGGTGACCAAAAGAAGTAGCACCAACAGAATTATTAAAAAAGAAAAAATGAGAAAACAAGATTCATAATCTGCAGTTTAAATAGCATAAATCCTCCCAATGGAGAAACCTCTCTGTCTTGGCCTCCATTCTCTTCTCTGGGGATGCCACTTAACATTTTTTTAGAAATTCAGATTATTTGATTGTCCTTGGAAATGGATAAATAGAGTTCCTTTTTAAGTATTCTGTGAGCATGGTTTTGGATTTGTTTGATATTTGAAAGAATTCATCCAGGGCTTCATCAGTTTCAAAACAAATTCTCCAGAATGCCTCAGAAGGAGAAACCCATCTTGAATCCCTAAAATGGTTTAGTTCATCCATTTTCTCACTAAAATGAAAATTAAAAAAGTCATGGCCTTTATGAAAATATTTGTGAAGGTATTTGACAGCTGAGATACCTTCACATACTTTGAAATTAATTTGAAATTGGAATTTTTCCAAGAGGTGGGTATTCTAAGGGAAAACTCAGGAAATATCAATTTGTGTGTTGTTTTTGTAGTGGGAGCATGATCTTTTAATTCTATTCTAGAATATTTGATAAAATGGATAAGAATTTGAGCCCATGATAGTTTCAGGTTAGAAGGCTTTGGGTTATCCCTTTATGCATGTACAATTATCAATGCAAGGGTATTTGAGGTCAAAAATACCACATGGATGTACCTCTTGAATTATTGAAAAAGATGAGGATGATTCCTTTCATTAAGAATCTCTGCAAAAAAAAAACATCTCAATGTGTTCAGATTTTCTGGGCTTGTGGTCATGATGGAGGATCACCAAGATGTGAGCATGTGGAAGGCCTCTATTCTGTACTTCTATGACATGATTGTATCTAATTTTATTCCCAAATATTCCATCCTTGAAAATTTAATCACTGATTCTCTTTAATTTCAAGTTGGAAACATGTGTTACAATATCTGGCCTATCCTGTTCTGTTTTACCCAGAAAAAAATATGGTTTAGAATTTCTGGCCATGCTGGGTTACTTGTTAATTTTCTAAAACTAACAGGCTTTCCAATATGCTGAAGCCTTGCCATATCATCTTGAAATCAAGGATTCATGCCTCTCTTACCACCTATGAATGATCATGGAATAATCAAACAAAAGCCTAAGAATATTTAAATGTTAATTTATGAATAATTTTTGGAAGAAGATAGAGATAAAGCTTAAATAAAAAATTGAAAAGAAAAGAAATTACCTGTTACCTGACCCATCTCAAAACTATTGTTGATGGAATCAAAAAAACCAGAGAGCTTCTCAAAACTTAGATTATTTTAATAATGAAAAATTTAGAATTATATTTTTGTCTCAATTTTTATGTAAATTTAAACATAATATTATTGGAACAGATGACCATCCCAGTGAAAAATTGAATAATCAGGATGAAAAAATGCCAGAAAATTTGAATAATTATTCTTGGAAGTGAGCCTATTCTTTAAATTCTGGAAAACAAACCAATTTAACACAAGGATGAAAAAGAAAATAGTTTCAGAGGTTAATAAAAATTTTTCATTTCAATAATTATACTCAAGGAGCCATCTGAGTGCCTGATCATGAAATCAACATGGATCAATCAAGAATTAACTGTGTTTAATAAAAACCCATCAGAAAAATTTGACTTTCATAACCAGAAAAAAAATAGGGAATAACATAAATTCCAGCCATATTTCAGCTATTTGGTCTCCTTTTAGTAGATTTGAAACTATTTGATCCATATTTTGTGAAGATGAATTTGAAAGCCTAATGGATTGATTTGGGAAAACCTGAGGATAAAATCTTTGAAAAATCTTTTTAAAAGAATGATGTTGGTGTAGTGTTTCTTACATAATTTCCTGAGAAAAAAATCCTGTGCCAAATTTGAGCCACATCTTTTCCAATTGTGAAATTCATCTTTGCTGTAAAATATATAAAACTGGAGGAATGATGGGTTTTTACCACCAGTGGTATTAAGACTGAATATTTTGTGGTGAATATTTTGGTTTAAACTGAATGTGTATATTCCATTTTTCTTTCCATTGGAATAGTTTTGGTTAAGAAAAATTGATCCAAAGGAAAAATTAGAGTTTATAATCATAAAATTTGAGAGAAGTTGATGCTCATTGGAATGATGATGGTAGAAATCTTGAACATATGGAGCAACTGATGTGGTGGTATTTTCTGTGGTACTGAAGCCTGTCCATTGATACAGAATAGAGAGATTTTCTGATTTTGGAAAAGGATTTCTTGGAAAGTTTGAAACAAATTGGTGGTAAATGGAGTTTATGGCTCAAAAATAGTAGTTTAAATCCACAAACAGGAAGCAGGGTTGCTAATTTGTGCTTCTTGAATGTTATCTCCAGGTTCAAAAAAAATTGGATTGTTTCCCAATATTGGGAGCACCATAAGATCACCTTTAAAAAAAATCTTGTATGGTTTGCCTGTAAAGTATTTTTAAATTCCAAGTAATGCATAATTCCAGGAAACATGGTTATTTCAATAGTTTTGTTGATCAAAATTTTCAATATTTTGATTTTTATTGAGCTCCAAGTGGTCAAAAGCAATATTTAGATCCACATTGGTGTGAAACAAATGAGGAAGACTTTCCCCAGAAATAGGAATGCTGAAAATTTGAGGAGTATTATGAATATTTTGGTGAGGAGGTGGAGGAAGTGAACTTAGAGGAGGTGCGGGAATTGCACTTGAATTTGGTAGATTATAGAATATATATGGATGTTTAATTTTTGGAATAGAAACTTAATGATGTGGAGGCACAAACCTATGATAATTGGTGTGGTTGGGAGGGAGATTTTATAATTTTTAAAGATGAGAAATTGGATAATGATCATGTGTTGATATGGTATGGTATATATATAACAATAAAGAATTTTGACTTCTATGTAGAGTATGGTTGAGAAGGTATGGTGAATGTGGGAATAAGAATTTTTCTCCCATATGGCCCTGATGGGTATCATAAAAAAGTTAATAGGTGCATGCTTGGTGTGGTTAATTTGGAAAAATAAAGTAACAGGATTATGTCCTTCTTTTATGTGATGAATTTGTGAAGCCACTCATTTTGTGTTTGACTCTAAATTCATTAAAACTTATTCAAAATTGATAAGTTAAAATAAAGTCTATTGGGGTTTTTTCTGGGTTGAGAAAGAGGTAAATCAAAGTTTTATGCAAGTTTTTTATGTAAATCTTAAATTTTATTTATTTTTTTGAAAAAATTGAACCAATTGAAGAAATGGTGTTCATTACATGTGTCTTCAATTTACTCTTGTAAATCTACTGTAATTTTTAAATGTGTTCTCCTTGTTGAATATTTTGTCCTTGTTACATGTGTTGTCAAAGTTACATGTGTAGGTTTTGCTTGTTAAATTTTTGTCCCTGTATATGTGTTATATTATAAAAAGGGTAGTTTCAAATTCACAACCCTATGCAACCCATAAACAACTCAAAATGGGTTATGTGGCATAAATCACAACCCATTTGAGTTGTGCATGGCTTTCCACAACCCACAGTATTGTGGTCCAGGACCAAAAACCCATTTTCAGTTTTGAGTGGTTGTTCACAACTTGTTCACAACTCCAGGTTTGTGAGCAAAAAAAAATAAATAAATCAAATTAAAATTAAAATAAATAAAGATTAAACAAAACAGAAAAAATATTTTTCTTTTTCTTGTTCTTTTTTTTTCTTTTTCTTTTTCTTTTTCTTTTTCTTTTTCTTTTTCTTTTTCTTTTTCTTTTTCTTTTTCTTTTTTTTTTTTTTTCTTTTTCTTTTTCTTTTTCTTTTTCTTTTTCTTTTTCTTTTTCTTTTTCTTTTTCTTTTTCTTTTTCTTTTTCTTTTTCTTTTTCTTTTTCTTTTTCTTTTTCTTTTTCTTTTTCTTTTTCTTTTTCTTTTTCTTTTTCTTTTTCTTTTTCTTTTTCTTTTTCTTTTTCTTTTTCTTTTTCTTTTTCTTTTTCTTTTTCTTTTTCTTTTTCTTTTTCTTTTTCTTTTTCTTTTTCTTTTTCTTTTTCTTTTTCTTTTTCTTTTTCTTTTTCTTTTTCTTTTTCTTTTTCTTTTTCTTTTTCTTTTTCTTTTTCTTTTTCTTTTTCTTTTTCTTTTTCTTTTTCTTTTTCTTTTTCTTTTTCTTTTTCTTTTTCTTTTTCTTTTTCTTTTTCTTTTTCTTTTCTATCTCTATTGCTCTTTTTATTTTTATTTTTGTGTTTATGTTTATGTTTATGTTTATGTTTATGTTTATGTTTATGTTTATGTTTATGTTTATGTTTATTTTTATTTTTGTGTTTATGTTTATGTTTATTTTTATTTTTGTCTTTATGTTTATGTTTATGTTTACGTTTACGTTCATGTTGATGTTTATTTTTATTTTTATTCTTATTTTTATTTTTATTTTTATTTTTATTTTTATTTTTATTTTTATTTTTATTTTTATTTTTATTTTTATTTTTATTTTTATTTTTATTTTTATTTTTATTTTTATTTTTATTTTTATTTTTATTTTTATTTTTATTTTTATTTTTATTTTTATTTTTATTTTTATTTTTATTTTTATTTTTATTTTTATTTTTATTTTTATTTTTATTTTTATTTTTATTTTTATTTTTATTTTTATTTTTATTTTTATTTTTATTTTTATTTTTATTTTTATTTTTATTTTTATTTTTATTTTTATTTTTATTTTTATTTTTATTTTTATTTTTGTTTTTATTTTTATTTTTATTTTTATTTTTATTTTATTTTTATTTTATTTTTATTTTTATTTTTATTTTTATTTTTAATTTTAATTTTATTTTTATGTTTAAATTTATTTTATTCTATTTTGATTCTTATTTTTATTTTTAGGGCATCATTTTTCTCACACATCCAACCCTTTATTTCACGCATTTTGATGTGGCTGTGCGGTTGCGCCCCTTTGGTATTTCACCAAAAAGTACATTATTTCACGCTACTTTCAGGGATTAATTTTTTAAAATTCTCACTGCGCAGCCCCGTAGCGGCGGTTCTTAAACCCCTAATCAAAATATTTGGTAATTTTGGAGCCATTACAACCCCTTCAACAATGCAATCAAAAAATAAATCAATTCCATAAAAACAAATTTTTGCATGGGTTTTTGGATCCTTATTTTGGCTATTTTCATGGTTTTTGTTTTTTTGGTTAATTCAGCTGCAATAGATTTTGAAAAAAAAATTAAAATATTCTCTTAATATTTTTTTTCATATTTTTTGGATGAATCCTTTCACCTTAAAAAATTCATTCAAAAAACACAAAAAATCAAAAAAATCAAATTTCTCTTTGGACATTTCTATCATTTTATTTTACTTTTTATTTCTTCTTTTTTGGGTAATTTAAGCATTCAAAAAGTTAAACAACATTCAAACAGCATTAAAATATTTTTTCCAGATTTTTTGGATGTATTATTTTACCTTAAAAAATTCCTTCAAAAATGGAAAAAATTCAAAAAATTCAATTTTCTCATTTGACTTCTGGATCCTTATTTTTGCCATTTTGAATTATGTTTTTGGTGTTTCAAGCTTTGATAATTTTAAGAGAAATATTCAAGAGATTTTCAAAGTTTTTTTCAGGATTTTTGGATGTCATTTTTGACCTTTCAAAATTCCATCAAAAAACCAAAAAAATTCAAAAAATTCACTTTTCTCATTGGATTATTGAATCCTTTTGTTGGCCTATGTAATTGTTTTGTTTTGGGTGATTTAAGATTTCAAAAGGTTGAATGTTAAAAAAAAACCCATAAATAATTTTGGAAGATCATCTGCATTCTTTCATACACCTTACAAGCTTCAGTCAAAAAAATAAAAATAAAGAACAAATATGGATACAAATATTAAAATTTATTCAACTATGATTGGTTTTACTTTTCTACTTGATTTTTGTGGCGGGAACAAAAACTCATTACCAAGATCCAAATTTCTATGAACAATGGTTTTCCAAGATTTAGAATCCTTTGTCACAAAGATTTTCCAAAGTGGATGTAACCTGGGAGAAGGCCATTGATCAGACTTGAACTTGAATGAAATTATATGTTTGTATTCTTCTAAAAGAATGAAGCAAATAGGAGAAGTTTTGGAATTTGGAGTGGGAGGGGAATTCAGAGGAAGATAAGTGAAAGGCATTAAAGAAGAAAACAGAACCACTGGAAACTTATATGTTTCAGCCACAAGGAGACCATGGCATGGAAATTCCATCCAAATATTTATGGGAGCTGGGCCATAAAGGTGTTTCAGTTGCCTTCTTGCTTCTTGGAAATTTTCACCCCAGATATCACCCAGTAATCTTGTGTCCTTGAAGATTGGGTTTGAATCAAGCTCTTTCACCATTTCTTTCCTGACTTCAATCCAGTCTTCTGAGATCCTCCCCAAGCAAATGGCTGCTTCTCTAAAGCTAAAGTTCCCATCCCCTATGACATCTTGAACATAGGGGATATGTGGAATGGCTTTTTTTGGGGAAATGGAATCTTTGTATTGGAACTAAAACCAAAAAACAGAATTTTTGATCATAGAAAATATGGACTAAAGATAATACTCACTTCTTCAATTGATACTTGGTCAAATATCCCAGAAGAAGAATAAGATAATGTGCAGGAAACCTAGAGGAAAACCCCAAAAGAAATAAGACAAAATTAAAAAATGAGAAAATACCAAATGTACTCACTTTCTCACTGATTTTTTGGGCTGCTAATACCTTCCCCCCAGGAGGATGGTAAGGAGCATAACCATCTTCATTGGAAAAATTTATTCTCTTGATCCTTGCCCCAGGATTGCATTCAGGAGAAGCAATTTGCTTTTTCACAATGGTTCCAGACCTCCAATAAAGGTTTGAATGAAAAAATCAATGAAAAATAATATCCAACAAATTAGGAAAAAATAAAAGAACACAAAAGCTCACCATCTTAATTAAATCCACATCTTGCAGCTCTTCATCTGCTGAATATTCCCCTTCATCCAAATGTGGCACCTCTTCATGTTCTGAATATTCCTCTTCAGTCAGAAATTCACTCTATGTTAAAAAAATGAGAAGCACTCATCCAAAAAAATCAACCAATTGCAGAAAATACAAGTAAAGTTATAAAATTACCTCTTCCTCTGATTCCTCCTTCTTTTTTACTTTTCCCTTCCCTTGGATGGCCTTGCACCTTCTTGAAACCCAAAAACATAAGAAAAAAAATTAATTTTGAATTTTGATATATTTTTTTGTCCAAAAAATTGGTGACTGACCTTAAAATTTGCTATGAATTTCTTCTTTGGCCTTGCATTCCTCTTGGGTTCTTCTAAATATTCAAAACCAGATGAATATCTTTTGCTTGAGGACTGAGAGATAGTCTTGAGCTTATTGGCTGCTCCTTTGGGTCTTCCCCTAACTTTGGATCTTTGAGTGTAATTTGGCTCTTCAATCAGGGTAAGTTGATATCTTCCACTGTACAGCTTCATGCTTTCACCCAGATAATATAGCTGTTCTCCAGGTGGCAACTTGCTCAATGCTTCAAAAAGTTTAGTGAAATATAGGTTTTTATTACTTTCTTTGGTTGGAAATTCATGTTTTTCTGAATCTTCAGTTGATTCAGGGCTCACAGTAAACTGGAGAACGTAAAATAAAAATAAATCAGGACATTATACATTTGAGCTTGAATTCCCCCCCAAAAAAAAGAGAAAAAATTACTGAGATGGGAGCTTTGAAATGCCATTGAGGATTAAAAGCATCAATTTGGAAGAGTTCACCATTTCTGATGGCCAATTTGACTTTGTAAACACATGGTATAACCATGTAAGAAGAGTAATCACAGTTGTTGCAATTGGTGAAAGAATCAGGAACTTGAAGACATGAATGAATGACTTTGAGGGCAAAGTGGCTGATCTTTCCAGAAAGATTATCCACACAGTGAGGCAAACCAATTAGATTCTAGGATTTTTGTGAGAGGCTTCAATGGCTCTGTCACGGGTTTGGATGGTGATGGAACTGTAAATTTTTTGAACTAAATTATAGAGAGAGCCAATAGAAGGATTGATGAATCTTTTAAGCTAATTTAGGACTGAGAAAATTCCATTCTTGATTTACTTGTGTTTCCAAAGTGAAAGTAATTTTTTGCCAAACAGGAGAAAAATTTTCTTTTTAGAGCAATCCAGTTTTCAAGAAAGTAGTCAGAACTGGTAGGATTCCAGAAAAGAGAAAGTTTTTTGAATTTTTCATGATAGCTTGATTCATATTTTTGATAGACCAAATTATGCCATTGTTTCTGGAATAGCTTACATTCATCTCCAGATTTAAAGTGCTTCCTGCAATAAGTTTGAATATTACTGAAAATTTGCCAGAAAAAGAGAAGATGATGAGAGAAAGGGAAAACTGATTCAATTGAGCTAAGAAGTGCTTGTTCCTTTTCTGTCACAATCACACTAGGTTCTTAAATATTTCCTGAATTTGAGTCAAGGACCAATCATAGTTCTGTTTTTTTTTTTCTTGAGATAAGAAACAGAATGTAACTGAGAAGACTCTGGCAGAATTTTTTATTTCAAGAATATGAAGAAAGGGAATTCCAAATTTGTTGGTTTATATGTACAGTCCATCATAATAATAGCAGGGAAAAGGTTGATATGTTTCCTGGAATCAGGGCATGAAATAATAATGAAGTAATTTGACCATCCACATTTTTCATTCTGTAGTAACAAAAAGAATTCCTGAGTTCCAGTATGAGTGCTTCCACAGGATTTTGGCCATCAAGGGCATTTTTTTGTATTTGAAATCTTTTGTTGTAAATTGAAGGGAGGTTTGTATTGATAGGTGATGATGAGCTTTGTATAAGAGAGTTGAGAATTTTTAAAGGGGGAACTCCTGCTTTTGATAAATTTTAAAGCACCTCCTTTTGCTCCTCATGGATTCTTCTGTGGATGGGATGAGTTGAAGTATCAATGGAAGGTGGATGGTTGTGCTCCGGAAAAAAAACCTTCACTACCCAAACACCCAATCTTTTTGAAAAATTCCCTGATAACCTAAAAGGAAAATTTTTCTTTCTTGATTTTATTAATTTGGAGGTATCTTTGCTGGGTTTATATTCCACAGATTTATCAAATTGCTAATTTTAGGCCTGATTCTACAGATTTGACACTCTGGTAGATATGGAATATCCATGTGAATTTTCCAATGATTGGATAGCCTCAACCAGATCCTCCTTTTGATTATATGATAGCTCAGCAGGAGGGAGCAGAGGAGTGGAATCAAGAGTTTGAGTAGAAGAATAAGGAGCAAGAGGATTTGAATCACTAGTTTGATTAGATGAGATAATTGAGGATGGGCCTGATGAAACAGTTGAAACAGTTCTGAACAGTGGGTGGATGTTTTCTTGAGCCATTGGAAAAATAGATGTTCTTGTTTGGAAGTATCTGGAGTGTTAAGTTGTTTTGATGAGTGGTTGGTGGTGTGGTGTGGTGTGGGTTTATGTGGTGTGGTGTGGTTTTATGTTGTTTTGTGTGGTATGGTGTGTTATGGTATGCTGTGTTATGGTGTGGTATGGTGTGTTATGGTATACTGTGGTGTGGTGTGGTGTGGTGTGGTATGGAATGGTAGTGGGATGGTGTGGTGGGGGGTGATGGGAGGGTGGAACAAGTCAAGGGGGTGGTTTATACAATAATTTTGGCGCTCCAAGATGTTTGGTGGTCCCAGGAAAATTTCTTCAGTCATATTGAATATATGCATGTGAAGGGCTCAAAGAAGAGTGAATTTTTCAAATTTTTTAGTTTTTGATGGAATTTTTAAGGGTTATGTTAAATTCACGGCTACATGGCTACACCTGAGCCATGCAGACCCCACACAATTTGAGTCGGGTTGGGCTGTACTCCACACGGTGTGGTGTTGTATTTATAACCTTGGGTTGAGAGCTGCGTCGCAGGCTGCACACTCAGCAATTGGGTAGGTTGGGCTCAGCATTTGGGGTGCGTGAGGTCTCAGCAGTGCCTGCTGAGGGCTCAGCAGAAGCCGCTGCGGGCTCAGCAGTAGGAATTGCGGGGCTCAGCACCAGGTGCGGGTTGGGCCTACTCTGAGGGCGCCGGGCCGCGACCCGCCCAGGAAACACGGACTGAGTGATGGAGCCGGCCCAACCAAGCTCGGGGGTGGCTAGTCCGGAAGGCGAGGGCGGGGCAATTGGGGGGTTAGGCGCGCGCGGGCCGGCCTGCGGACCGCGAGGTCTGCGGACGCACGCGGACGGGCAAACCGGGGGGCTCTGAGTAGGGCGTGGCGGAGGGCCGCGCCATGAGAAGGACAAACTGGGCGTGCGTTGATATCAAGGGGCATGGGTTATGGGGCAAGGGATGGAGGGGTAGGGTTGGGCTAGGGTTCCGTGCTTAGGGGTTGTGTTTCATTGTTCTTTTGCATTTGTGGTTGTACTTAGGTTAGTGTTGAAGGGGGGGGACCCAAATCCTCATCCTCAACTCTGGGTTGGGTTATGATCATCTACAAGAAGGCCACCAAGGAAAGGAACAGGAAGGATTGGGGGAAGAGAAATACATCTCATTATCTCTTTTTTATCTCACTACAGTTAAGAACTCATTGCATCCAACCTCCTTACAGACGCTTAGACCAATAACTTCCGGACTTGCAGACAACTTAGGAGCGTAACTCTCCTTTGCTTTCCACAATGGCACTAGGCCACCGTGTGGTGGTTGCAAAACAACATTTGAGCCATGTAGAGCCCCAAACGCCTCAAATGAAGCTTATTTTTCCTCAATTTTTCAATCATTTCTTTTTGTAATTTAAACCATCAATTCTCATCACACCCAATTGATTGAGAAATGACTCTAAATCCAAAATTCCCATCACCAACCAGACCCTAAACCTCCCCCAAGAAATTATGTAAGTTCTCAGGTATTTGATTGAGGTAATTCATGTTTGGTTCCTACAATAAAAAATTAATTAGCCAAAATACTAATCTCATTAAAGAAATTGATACTTACCAAAGATGAGCTTCTGTTTGAATCCTCCATTTATTTGTCTTCCTCCTTTGAAAAGGAATCTTATTCCAATGGAAGGGACCCTAAAAAAATTTCATTCTCTTCCACTGAACTATGAAATTCAGATGAAGAGCCTTCCTTTCACTATAGAAATAATTTTCCCATAAGTTCATTAAACCCTAAAAATGAACATTCTCCAAAATGAAAGACTTACAATTTTCTGTCTTTTCTTATTTGGTGCCCATCTGATTCCCTTTTTCTGCTTAATTTACTTTTCAAATTTTTAAAATTGAGAAGGATCTCTGCGGTTATCTGTCAATTTTTGCCAACTTCTACTTGATTGCAAGAATATTGGTTCAAGTCTTGGCTTTGATCAATATTTTGGGGTCTTCTGAATCAGGTACTTCAACATCTTGGAGTGATCTTGTTCAGGATATCCCAAGAATATTGCATTCAGATTCTCATGTAACTGAGAATTTTTGAGCATTTCATCAGCATCAAACTTCCAAAATTCAAAAGGATCAAACATCAGGAAAGTAGGAATCATCTATCAAAAAGCATTAATCCCATTAAACCAACTTACAGAACTAGAACTGCAAGGGTCATAATACCACTTCCACTGAGGATGAACATCCTCAGGCACAACAGATCCTCTTGATGCTAGTAGTTCACCTATCTGGTGGGAAAAGGGAAAACCCATATTCTTGGAGTATGACTTGGTGCACACTTTGCCATCATGGTTCCGCTTTAATTTATCAAATTGTTCCACAACAATTTTAATTGCCCTGAAAGACAAATTGTATCCCAATGGTAACATTTCAGTGGGAAGAACTATTCCTAACTTTATTTGAGAGTTTTAAAGCAACACCTGAAAAAATTTAATTTGATTGGAAACTGTGCCATCTAGGTTTTTCCAAACATCCAAAATGTTTCCCAAAGAATTTGCAAGGAATCATTTGAGAGTAGCATGGGCCCCTTCCACCCAAGACATGATTTTATTTCCAAATTCAGGGTTTTTGAAATTCCAAGCCGTTACAAACATCTCTTTGATACAGAAAATTTTATTTTCCATATACTTGAGCACATCCTCATGGTCTTCCAAGAAACACTTTATACAAGCCATAACTTTTTTAAAATACATTTGCACTCATTTGTGTGCTTTATATAGTTGTAATCTAAATGGGGTGCACATATGGACCTCTATAGCCCATTGGAAAATCACACGGACCCTATGGGCCTGTGTGGATGTCATGGATTTGGAGTAACTACCTCCAAAACATGTGAAATAAGCCTATTGGTATATGGGCCTCAATGGGCCCAGATGGGTATATGGTCACATACAGCCAAAAGGGCGTGTATGGGAATAATTGGGCCCAAGGTTCATTTTGGACATACTTGGCCAGCCGGGCTGGCCTTCCAAAGTTGTCATTCTATGTATTTGGGCTGGGATGGCCTGCTGGGGCTGTTGCCCACTCAGGGTCACTGTTTCTGGGCCTGACAACCTGCGCAGGGTTATCATAGGGGGAAGAGGGACTCATTTGGAGTCCCTCCACCCCTGTCAGTTTTCATTGCGGCAGAGGGGGGGAGCAATACTGCTTCCCCCATTGCTGCAAGGGAGCAAACTAGCTGTCTAGGCTGGTTGCAACAAGGCAAACAGCGGTGGGGGGGATTTTATCACCCTCCCACCAGAAAAGGACCAGGCCGGTTGTAACAAGGCAACCAGCGGTGGGGGGGACCTGACCACCCTCCCACCAACAAGAAAGGGGCCATCTCCCCCCTTCTTTACCAAGGGGGAGGAGCAAAGACCCTGGGGGGGGGGGCTTGACCACCTCCCCAGGGTAACTTTGTGTTACCAACAATGAGGGGGGGATCTGACCACCCCCCCCATCAATTTTAGTTGCTGCTGCTGCCGCAACCAACCTGGTTGTGGTGGAAATGGCAGTACCAGAACGCCATGGGGGGGGGATTTCATCACCTCCCATGTCAAATTTGAGATTAACGGGGGAAATGCATGTCTGTTGTACTGCCACACCCTCTGGTATGTGATTAGCACCAGGCCACCCTCCCTAGAGGGGTGGCTGGTCCAATTGGTGTAAGTGACACACTCACCGGACCAGGAGGGGCTGGTGGAATAGGCTGGGGTTCATGGAGACCACCCCAGCCATAAGTAACCAGTGAATGGTAGTTAGTATGAATCAAAAGGGCCAAGCACGGCTGGTTGGAGCATATGGGTCCAACCAGGGGTGTTTCTATAAGCCATAGGGGCTGATTGGGGCCAACTGGGCCCCTGCCTTGGTATGTAACCCTTCAAGGCTGGTTGTAGAGCCATTAGAGCTCTTTGAGGGCGGAATTTTTGCCTATTCTCTTGTTTTAACATGAGCCCACATGAGGGCCAATCTTTTATACATAAGGAGCAATTCTCCCTTCTGTTTTACATCTAATCCATTCAAATTAATCCAATCAATTGTCTGACATATTTCCCAATTGTGAGATCCCAATCAGACTTCATGAACACAAGGTTTCCAGCATTTCTTTTGCTTTAATTACTGCTCCTACTGCAACTAAGATAATTGCTGGTCATAATTTTCACAAACTTCAGTACCCAAAACTAGGAAGATTAACAGTGGAGGCAGTGATTTGGCACTTAATCTGAGTTCTGCATCATCAACCTCTGCCTCCTCCTTGGTTTTAGAGGCCCCATACTTAGCCCACAGAGACATAAAGCTTTGCCACCCTTCAACATCATCATTAAAGCAAACTTTACAGTTTGCTTGTATGTTTTTATACAAGTGCCACAGACAAAAATGTCTTGTTGACTCAGGGAAACTATGTTCTATAGCACAAATCAGATATTCTTCACGGTTAGTCAAAAAGAAATTGGGAATTCTCTCAGTATCATAAGCCAGCTCCATTAGCGCTTTTAAAGACCAATTGTAGAAATCAAATGTTTCTCTTGTTATAAAAACAAGAGCTTTTGTCAAAGTTTCTTGGTTGGAAGTAATTCCTACAACATGCAATAGGGGGATGTTGTACTTATCTGTTTTATAAGTACAATCCAACATAGCAATATGATGAAATTGTATGCAAAGCTTTCACGACTCAGGGTGATCCAAAAATAGGGCCTTCAAGTGTCCCTCTCCACTTGATTTTGCTTGATGAACCCAACCTGAATCACCAAGTTGTTCAAAGAGGACCTCCATAACAGTTTTCCACTTGAGATCTGCAAGTGCTACCTTATGCTTAGTTTTTTAGATTGTTTGGTAATCAACATACTCCCCCCCATCAATCTTGCTAAATTTTCTTTTCAGTTGAATAGTATTGAGCCCATCATTCATTCCTTATTGTAAATTCACTAAGGACACCCCAGAAATTCTCCTGAGTTGATGATGCACTGAAGTGTGTGGAGATTGTTGATTGTTATGTTGATCATGTCTGTAGGAGATTTTCCAAAAGGGTTCTGCCTTTGTGTTACTTTTAGGGATTAAAAACTTACACCCAACCTTCCTTGTGTGAGTTTTCCTTGGCCATTTGGTGAGCAATTTCCCAGAGTAGGAACCATGTCTATCACAGGCTACATCCACATATTTATCATGCTTTAAGTTGAAAACAGTCAAAGCATAACCATTCTTCATTGCCCATGTTTGACAATATTTTTATGCCTCTTCCCTAGTAGGAAAAGCTCTCACAGTAGGTGGGTCAAGTGGATCTGGCACCAATTAATTTTTTATATCATAGTTACATAGTTAAATTATCAGTTTCCATCAAATCAAATCTGGAAAAGGGCAGAGTAACATAAAATGTTACTCAACACCATAGGTCATGTCCATTTGTGAAACATTTTGTTCCTCTGTTGTAATCCTAGATGAGGATGCAATTGGGGCTTCCAATTTTTCATTACACAAATCCTTCTTTTCATCAGATTTGTTAAGTGCACTATCAATTTATTCCTTCAACGCAGCCATGTCATAAACAGGAGGGCTTGCCAATGTTCCCATAATGCAAAAAAAAATCAATGGTGCTTCATTATTCAATCCAACTCTCAATTGAAAAACTACAGCTTTTTCTACCTTTTGAGTTAAGAAAGATCAAGTTAACCAACGGTCAGTACAAATTTAATTTTCTGTTGTGCAACAGGCCGTTTTAGAGTGTAATTTATGGGACAGGGACAATTTCACAGATTTTTTTTCCAAAGGCAATGATTGTGTTTGCAGTTTCACTTTATGATTGCTAGGTGTGGTCCAATAGTCCCAAATAGTATGTGTTGATCCCAAATTTGGGTTGATGAAACCCAAACAGGGTCCAGGGGGTCCCAAAAATTTTGGCACAACCCCCAGAGGTTTTTTTACCCCCGTACACAACCGTTTAGACATGTGGACGGGGGTACACAACCCAAAAATACTGTTTGCAGGGGTATACAACCCCCAGGGGGTTGCCCATGTTTGGAACAACACATCAGAGTTGTGTCCAGGGGTCGCGCGTGTGTGGAGCAACCCATTTGACGCATGTATGGGCCATGTAGGGCCCTACACAACTCCAACACAGATGGGGGTTGTGAATTTAACATCACCCTTTTTATTTTATTTTTTTTGATTGAGAAGTTTGATCAAAGAACAACCTAGATTTTCAACCATGGATTAGTGTTCTGAAAGCCTCCTGAAATAGAATTTGTAATGAGGATTAGTGTTCTGAAAGTCTCCTGAAAGGATGACAGCTTCAGATAGGCCCTTCTATTGCTTTTTCTTGGGATACTTGTTCATACCCTCTACAAGAATTTAATTGATTCCAAAATGGTTGATGATGGATTCAAGACTTAAATGTGTTTTGTAAATGACTCAAATGGGCTGTTTGGCATTCTACACAACTACAATTGAGTAATTAAGTCTCTACACAACTTGACTATAGTGGTGTAGCCCCCAAAAAATAGTACCTTGTTGTGTGGCACCCTACACAACTACATTTGAGTTGTGTGGGGTTGTACACAACTCAAATGTAGTCTTTTTCCTTGCCACATGACTAAAGGCTTTGTAAGCCAAAAAAAAACTAAAATAAATTGAATAAAAAATAAAAAATAAAACAGAAATCAACCAAAAAATCAAAAAAGGCAATTTTTTGGTTAAAATAAATAAATAAATTAATTAATTAATTAATCAAGGAACCAATTATTAAATAAATAAATAAATAAATAAATAAATAAATAAATAAATCAATGAATAAATGAATAAATGAATAAATAATTAAATAATTAAATAATTAAATAATTAAATAATTAAATAATTAAATAATTAAATAATTAAATAATTAAATAATTAAATAATTAAATAATTAAATAATTAAATAATTAAATAATTGAATAATTAAATAATTAAATAATTAAATAATTAAATAATTGAATAATTAAATAATTAAATAATTAAATAATTAAATAATTAAATAATTAAATAATTAAATAATTAAATAATTAAATAATTAAATAATTAAATAATTAAATAATTAAATAATTAAATAATTAAATAATTAAATAATTAAATAAGTAAATAATTAAATAATTAAACAATTAAATAGTTAAATAATTAAATAATCAAATACTTAAATAATTAAATAATTAAATAATTAAATAATTGAATAAATGAATAAATAAATAAATAGATCAATAAATAAATAAATAAATAAATAAATAAATAAATAAATAAATAAATAAATAAATAAATAAATAAATAAATAAATAAATAAATAAATAAATAAATAAATAAATAAATAAATAAATAAATAAATAAATAAATAAATAAATAAATAAATAAATAAATAAATAAATAAATAAATAAATAAATAAATAAATAAATAAATAAATAAATAAATAAATAAATAAATAAATAAATAAATAAATAAATAAATAAATAAATAAATAAATAAATAAATAAATAAATAAATAAATAAATAAATAAATAAATAAATAAATAAATAAATAAATAAATAAATAAATAAATAAATAAATAAATAAATAAATAAATAAATAAATAAATAAATAAATAAATAAATAAATAAATAAATAAATAAATAAATAAATAAACAAATAAATAAATAAATAAATAAATAAATAAATAAATAAATAAATAAATAAATAAATAAATAAATAAATAAATAAATAAATAAATAAATAAATAAATAAATACGTAAATATAGATAAATTGTGTTTGGAACAACCCATTCAACGTGTGTATGGACCCCCACACGTTGATTGGGTTGTGTGTGGCCCTACACAACTCCCACGCAACTGGGAGTTGTGAATTGATTGTTACTCATAAATAAATGGTGTTTGGAACAACCCATTTGATGGGTGTATGGGCCCCCACGCGTCAATTGGGCTGTGCAGGGCCCTGAACAACTCCCATACAACTAAAAGTTGTGAATTAATCATCAAACTTCCAAACTAATGTGGTAAAATCTCCCTTAAAAAAAGGGGAATCTGTGGAAATAATATGTAATTCTTGCAATAATCTCCACAATGTCTAATCCCTTGTGATGCTTAGAAATCTTCACTTCCTGTTCTCATCAGAAGCCCTACTTGAATATTACATAAAACAGAAAAAGAAAAAAAAAGACAGCCAAACTGTCCCTTTTTTTTAATTTCACACACCCATCTTCAGTCCACCAACTCATTTGAAAATCATTTGACTCTTTGGAAAGCAAGTATCGTCCCTCTTTCCATCTCTGGAAAATCTTGCATGCATTCAATTTTAAATCAAACCAATTTCCTGCATTTTTTAATTTATACCCTCTGTTAAGTGCACTCCCTAACATCTCACTAATTGATCCCCAACAGTGAATCTCTGGACTATTCCCCATGAATTACCTTTCATCCCCAGTATCATCAACCTTCTCCAACTCTTTTTCCCAGAAATGAATTTCATAATCTGGTCCCAATATTTTTTCTTACTAATTGACCCCTGTTTAATCATAGCCTTTTTGGTTTTTGAATTTGGTAAGCCACATTTTCCATTTTATCTCCTAGTCCAACTAATAGCTTTTTTTTCACATCATGGGAAAATATATTATTCTACCTTAAATTTTTTCCTTCCTTTCTCAGAAGAAGAAGAAAATATGTGGCTCAGATTGTGTCACACTTGTGACACAGATTTATTTTTTATTTCATAATACAGACTATTTGATTGATCATTGTTTTGGGTATCATTATTATTTTACAAATGTAAGATAAAACAGGTTGGAAATGGCCTTAGATAAAATTTACTCTTTCCCCACTTGCTAGAACTTCCTTATGAAATATATAATACTTGTTTGCACCCTGAATTTCAGTTAAATGCATTCATGGAGTCTCCTTTATTATATTTCCATCCAGACTCATCTTCATTCCTTTTGTGGCTCTCACCCACCTTGGAGTCCTTACTCTATCCACTGAATATTCAGATCTTTCCATTTTGGATCTCTCCTGGTACTATTCTTTCTTCCTCATTGTTTATATGCCACCCCAGATTCTTTTCAAGCCTCTGTGTGACATTATAGAAGATTTCATCCTTTTATTTGAAAATAGTTACCTCCTAAATACTACTGCTGTATAATTGTATACTTTGTGTTGAATTCCTTCTTTGAAACCAACCTTCCCCTACTTATCCATATCCCATTAACCTCATCAAAATTGAAAACCTAATCCTCACTTTTTATTATTTATCTGCTAAATTTTTCTCTGGCTTCCCCCATTTAAGGATCAATCAACCAAATAAACATACAAACTAAAGTACTATATCAACAAATTCCTTTCTATCCTACTCAAAAAATCACCAATTTGTAACCCATCCCATTCTAACACCCCACTTTACATCTATTCCCATCTTCTGAAAATACAAACATGCAAAAATTATTAGATTGCCTCAAGGACAAGCCCTTTTTTAAAATAATGCCAAATAATGGCTTATTTTGTCAGAAAATTCAGAATTTTCATCAAGAAAATCATACATGTTTCCCCCCCATCCTCCAAATACCATCTGATCCTCCTTTGTCATTGCAACCAACCTTACTCTTATAAAATTTGTCTCCTCAATCTGAAAAAATCTGCCATCATCTTTTTGCCTTCTCCCATTTCTGCAATTGACTCATTGGTCTGCTCAATATTTTGAAAACCTCAACCTCATTTTTTCTGACTGGTTCTGCCTTCAGAAATGAAAAATAAAATTGCAATTTTCCTATCATCCTCTTGAAATCTCTCTTCTTTTTGCTCTTCTTCCAAACCTTGAATGCTAAACCTTCCCAAATTATTGTTATCTTGAATTGAGAAAAATTCTTTCTTTCTCTCCTGAGTCATACAACCCTGTGGCAAATTTCTATCAAAATTTTGTGTTTCTTTTTCCTCCAAACCTTGTTTTCATCCTTTAATAAACCTTAAAAATCTCCTCTCCTCAAAAATAAATCAAAAATAATTTTCTCAGGTGATTGGAATAGCCTGCAACATTTGATCCAATATTTCAAAAAAGGATTTCCTTGCATTTGAAAATACAAAGCCTGAACTTGGGAAAATCAACCCTCTTTTACCTGGCCAAAATTTTAACTCCATTCTTGTTAATAGATTTCAAAATTAAGCCTGCTTTTCAAGTTACCCATCCTGCCATTTCCAATACTTTTAGCTATCTTTATTTCAACCAACCAATTTGTTGATAGCTCAACTCAGGTGGACAACCTTATAGCTTCCCTTGGTACACTCATGTTTTTTTACCCATCAAAACAGATTTCAGTCAATTTTTTAAGCTCCTCCAACTCATTAGTGGGAATTTAAGATATTGATTTGTTCATTTGTATTTTATGGTTTTCAGGAGAACACCTGTTTTTCCTGGGAGGACTCTGTCAAAATTGTGAAACAGATGTAGTTTTGATCAAATAATGAATCCTATGTTATTATTCATGTTCTCTGGTATCAGAAAAATGTTACAAATTTAAGATATCACAGATTTTAAATAGAATTATATGAACTTGAATCCCTCCCCACTTTCTAGTCCTTCCTTGTGAAATCAATTCTCCTTGTTTTTGCCCTTACTGCCATTTCAATCCTTTCATGGAGTCTCCTTCATCCTGGTACCATAAACAATCATTTCAATTCCTTTTGGTTTGTAAATCAACTTTGAGTCCTTAATCCATTCTTAAATATTCAACTTGATCCATTTTGGATTTCTTCTGGTACTAGTCTTCCTTCCCTGTTAGTTATCTTCCACTCTGGCTTTGTGTCAAGCATTTTCCTGAAGGTATGTCCTTTTTGTGTCTCCAGATTCCTTCCCTTGACACAGAGTTTCATTTGAATTTATTTTGAGATTTTTTCTATGATTTAACTCCACAGTAGGACAGTTTGTTTAAACTCAAGTAATTGAGACAGGTATGAAAAAATAAAAGTGAATAAAATAAATTTTCTGCTGTTTTATACAAAATCATACCAGCCTATTTTTTTGATACTTTGAACTTTTAACTGAGACAAAAGCTTCAAAAAGATTCTGGAAATTATTATTATTCAATGATCCAGAAATTCTAGAAGAAAAAAAAACATCTTTATTGGTTCTAAGTCTTCAACATGAAATGACCTCAAAAAATAATACTGAGAGTTCAAGGTTTAATTGCATGATATAAAGATGGTTGATTGATTTTATAATATAAATTATTTTTTTCTGAGGATTTTTTATGATGAAAAAGAAATAATGAGGCTTCAATAATTAGGAGAAAAATTTTGATTTAAAGAAAACCAGGTTCATGGTTTAAATCATAATTTAATGAAATAGATGTCCTGATTCTAAATACCTATAAATAATTTTACTCAAGATAATTAGGGGTTTTGAATATAAAAACAGAGATCTGGTTACACTTACTGGCTTTAAATTTTTACTTATTTCCTCTCCTTTTTTTTAAAAAAATAAATAAAATCATGACTGATGATGTGATGGAAAAAGTTTGTTATCAAGTGAGAGTTTGAATTTGTAGAATTTTAATCCAAATTATATTTTTTTAAGAATAAAATGGTTTCATTAACATGGTTGTTTCACCTCTGATTTCTTTCTCAGAGGTTTTTGAATTTTTGAATTAATTTCAAAGAATGATCCCTGGGTGAACTATTTGACAAATAATAAGGTCACCAACTAGTCACTATCCTAAACTGTATGTTTAAAACCACCTTTTTGAAACAAGGATCATACTGAACTGCTTATCATCCACTCAGCCAACCAAGAACTTAGAGTTAAGATATTTTATCTTCTTCTTCTTCATTCCAAGAAGCACAGCTTGAAATATCATTAGTTTATCAGATCAATTTGGATTAGTCAAGCCTCAATCAGTTTTATCCCAATTGTCAATTCATCCAAAAATAAATATTCAGCTTGAACTATGATTGGCCATCCAACCCTCATGAGAAGATATATACAGCTGATATAAATTATAAAAAAAATAAAATCAAATTTAGGAAATTATTTTTCTCATGAACCTCATCTTTAAAATCATTCTTTTTCAATTTTTCAGGGAAATAATCTATGCATGCTAAAATTCTTAAAATCATACTATTTTTGAGTTTTTAGATATGCATTATTGATCAGCAATTTTTTTTAATACATTTCAAAGGCACCAAGAAATATTTATAAGGAATTTTTCTGGGCTTAAAAACCTTAGAAAAACATTCAAGAAAAAAATTAAAAAAAGAGGGGTGGTTGTCTGCATTTTTGACACTTATTGGAATTATTTTTGCTTAATTTTTTTTTATACTTCATTTATTTTGGTTATATTAAATAAATCAAATGACTTTTTTTGGTAATATCATAAGGGGTTTTTTCTCTCAAAATTCAACAAAGTCAAATCAAGCCACAAAAGAAGAAATTATCTTTTTAGCTTTTTTAAAACAGTTTATGTGGAGTTTCTGATCTTTTGAAGGGTATAGAAATTCAAAAAAAATTATAAAAAATTATAAAATATGATTTGGAAATTATCTGGGAGTTTTTCAACCCTTGAGAATCTAAGGCTGCATTTGGCTGCCGCGTGTAGCTGTAACTGTAGGTTACAAGTTACAAATCTGCCCATGGGCATATTTTGAACTGTAACTTTGGATGAGTCCCTGGGGCCCCACAGCCAAACATCCCAAGAATTTGTAAGTTTAGCCTTCAAGAATTGGTGGGAAACAAGATGGTTATAGCTAGTTACAAGGTAAAAAATTTTTAACTTGCTGTAACCTCTTTTTGCAGAGGGAAGTGTGGGAGTGTAAATTCCGTGGAAGTTACACTTGATGGGTTAAAGTGCTTGCCAAAAGCCCAAAATTTTTAACTGTGACTTTAAACACCTGTAACTTCTATTTTGCGGGCAGGGGGGAGTTACAGTTACATTTACACCTTGCAGACAAACACCACCTTACAAATGCCCAGAAGTAAAATCTTGAAGGGCTGTGAGGGGACCTTATTGAAGGTTTTTTGTGAATTTTTTCAAATGATAAAAATTTATTTTACAACCATTTGAAGTAGAAAAACATGAATTAAAATGAGGCAAAAATTAATAATTTTCAAGTATAAGTACATATATTAGGGTGTATCAGAGTTAGCAAATTGGCCATTTTTTTGACCGAACCCGCCATTTTTAATGGCGGGTTTCTGAAATACACATGCCCCCTAACTGCTGTATTTCAAAATGGCGGGCTTCATGAAAATGGCTGATTTCAAAAATCAAACCGGACATTAAAGCCACCATTTATGCATCATCATCCATCCACCATCCATCACATCCAAACACCCATCCACGTCAGCAAATCCATACCAATGCCATCTCCATCACATCACACACAATTCATATCCATTTCTTGACATCTGTATTGCTTCAAATCTCCATCTTCACACAAATCCCATCATCATCTCATCAAACCAAATAAAATTACCATCTTTCTCAAAATTTCCCATCAAACTTTCCAGAAGCAATTTGAAAATGCCAAAAAGATGACTGAACTTTTGTTAGCATTTGACTGTCATTCAGACTCCAATTCAGACTCCAATTTTGAATCAACTTTGTTGGCTTTGAATGTTCTATTACAAAAGTGATACATGGTTCCAAAAAGACAAAGTCTCCACAACCCTATGTATGAAAGGCAAAAGCTTCATCTCCTCCCTGACTTAAGCTTCCAGCAACTGTTCTGAACTCTATTTGCCTTCATTCATAAAACTTTTGGAGATGATTGAAGACCACCATATCTTCCAGAAAAATTCTTGGAATCCTCAACAAAATCCAGCTATCCAACTGTTTGTTGCTCTTTGTAGATTGGGATCAAATGGAAATGGGGCAGCAATTCATTGATTAGAAAATAAATTCTCAGTTGGTTATGGAACCATTGACTCATACACCAAAAGAGTCATGATTGCTATCCTATCTTTTGGTTTCTCATTCCTTTCTTGGCCAACCAAATAATAATGAAAGGAGATATCTCAAGTAATGGAGACTGAAGGCTTTCCTGGTTGCATTGGGTTTGTTGACGGAACCACCTTCCTCTTGAGTTAAAAACCCAAGCTAGATGGCAACCACCATTTTGATTGGGAAAAAAAGGCAATTGATTCATTTCCTTTTCAAAGACTTTGATAATAAATTGACCAAATTTGTTTTATTGGTTTGTATAGATAATCTGTGGCACTAAAAACTGTTTGTGATAACAACAAGAAGTTCATATCCCTCCATGCTGGCCTTCTGGGTTCTTGTCATGATTCATATTTTTTCAATTGGATGCGGATTTCCCAACAACCAGAGAACTACTTTGACCAAGATCAATATCTTCTGGCCAATTCAGCTTATGCTAGTGGGAAATATGTGGTTCCAGAATACCAGAAAGTTTTGTCCAACAATCAAGGAAAAACCATATTTAACTATCATCTTGCCTAATCACAAGTTTTTATTGATCATGCCATAGGAGTCCTGAAAGGAAGATGGGCCAGCTTAAGGGAAATGCAAAGCCAGCTTCAAAACCCCAAAGACATGAAGTTCCTCATCAACTTGATTATGACTTGTGCAACCCTTCAAAATCTTTTGGCTGACATCAAAGATAAATGGGACAAAATATTTGAAGATGATATTCCTGATCCGCCTCAAGTCATCCCTGTCTCATCTTGCCCCTCATCTTCTTCTATGATAGAACAGATTCTTCCTCTCACCCTTGCTTTCTTTGATGAGTAATTTTTGATTTAAAATTAGGTAAAAAATACCTTCACCAAATTTTTTTGTTTTTGGTTGTTCACTCAAGATTCCTAGGCTGAGTTGGTTTTTTTTTTCTCATTTGGTGGGGTGGACTTGTGCAAAAAAGACTCAAAACTTCCAAACCCCCCACCTCACCCAACCAAACCACCCACCTCACCCCACCAAACCACCAGGCGGCTCACTCCTTCCTCCTCCTCACCAAACACCTCCACCTCACCCACCACCTCCCCTCCTCCTTTGGTTGGAACCCCTGTTAAGCTTCCCCCCCTCCTCCTCATCCTCCCCATCATTCAATGCTCATCCTTTGACCCATCCACCTCCATCCCCCTTCAGCCCCCCCCACCCCCTTGTTTTATTCCCCAGGTAAGCTCCCCCCTCCCTCCTCCTCATTCTCATTTTCCCTCCCTCTCACCCCCTTTCACTACCTCCCACTCACTCACCAACACCCACCCTCTCCCCCCTCCCTTGGTCTCCCTCCCATCTTTCTCAGCTTGCCAGCCCCGCCCCCCTTGCTCTGGTCCACCCCCCCTCCTGGCTTGGCTTACTTGCCTCGCCCTCACCCTTGGTCTTGCTTGGCTTGCAGGCCCCGCCCCCCTTGCTCTTGCTCCGTTCTTCCCCCCCCTCCTTTCTTTTCCTCCGGTCTGCCCCCCCCTCCTTTCTTGGCACCCCCTTGCTCTTGCTCCAGTCTGACCCCCCCTTCTTGCTCAGCTTGCCGGCCCCGCCCTCCCCCTTGGTCTTGCTCAGCTTGCCGGCCCGCTCCCCTTGCTCTTGATCCGGTCCACCCCCTCCCCTCCTTGATCAGCTCCCCCTTGCTCTTGCTCCAGTCTGCCCCCCCCCCTCCTTGCTCGGCTCGCCGGCCCCGCAACCCCTTGCTCCGGTCTGCCCACCCCCTCCTTGCTCTTGTCCACCCACCCCCTCTTTGCTTGGCTTGCTGCCCCCGCCCCCCCCCTTGATCTCCATTGGCTTTCCGGCCCCGCCCCCCCTTGCTCCAGTCAGCGCCCCCCATCCCCGCTCAGCTTGCCACCCCCGCCCCCCCTTGGTCTCCCTTGGCTTGCCGGCCCTGCCCCCCCTTGATCTCCCGCAAGCCACCCCCCTCCCATGCCTTGCTGCTGGGCGCCATCCCCCTCCCTTGCCTTGCCCCCGGGCGCCATCCCCCAGGCCCACCTAGCCTGGCCCAAAGCCCAAAACAAGATCCACCCCAAGGCCCCTCCCAATTTGCTTTCACCCCAGTGTTTTTTTTTGGTCATAAGCCCAGCCCAATTAGCTCATGCCTACACCCAGTTTTTTTTTTTTTTTTTTTTTTTTTTTTTTTTTTTTTTTTTTTTTTTTTTTTTTTTTTTTTTGGTGATTGCATGACTGAAATGTTTTTTTAACCCTTATTTGACCCCTTTCCTTCAATTCCATCCCTTCTCCCACCGCACTCACAATTTTATACTCAAAATTGAATCCCTTTGTGATCCACACCCCAAGCACCAAGCAGAGAATTTGCCTGGGAGGGAACAAGATGGAAGGAGATGAGGTGAAAAACATAAAGAGAGGTGGCAAGCAGAGGGCTTTGAAGAAAAAGAGGGATCAAATGAGGGCATTGGAAATCTCTTTGGAGCTTGCAGAGGGTGCATCCATGAAAAGGTTGTATGTTCAGGACGGAAACTAAAACCTTGGGATCTGTATCCTGCTATCATTTCCAAAAAGAAAAAGAACAATCAAAAATCCTCACCCACTGAGTTTCAACATGCCAAGCAGACAATGAACCAATTCCATTTCTTCAGCCATGGCAAATTAATTGTTCTCAATAAATCTGATCACAATGTTCTTGTTGCAATAATTGAATTTTTCCCATTGGAGAAAATTTCTGAACAAGACAAGAAGGACATCAACTTTGTGACAAATTTCCTTCACCAGTCAGAAAAATTTGTCAACACTGTTGGTCCCTCAAGACCTTGGGGTGGAAAAATGTGGGCAATTTTATGACAAAAATCAATTGACCCCTTTGAGTTATTTGGATTCTATGTGAAGAAATCATCTATTCAATCTTCCCCTCAAGAGTATGCTTTTCTCAATCTTAAGGCAGAAAAAGTCTCTCAAATTTTAGGACAAATGTTATGAAATTTGGCCAGACTTCCCTTTCAATCAAACAGTGAAATAATGAAGGACAACTGCATCCCCTCCTTCTCATCACTCAAATTAGGTTCTTGGCCTAGTCCCTTTGACTGCTCTTCACATGTCACTTTCACAGCCAACTCCTTTTACAACTCACCTCACATTGAAAAAGGTGAAATCTCTGAGTATTCCTTTTTAATTGCAGTTCCAACCAAGAAATCAAATGGAAAACTTATTGAAACTACGATTGAATATGAAGTATCAGATGGCCAATTTGTTTTTCCTGACCTTGGATTTGGAATTGATTTCAAGCAAAAAGATATAGTGAAAATGGTTTGGGCAGCCAATGAGTACAAGCACTGTAATTTTCCTGCTGTGGAGACTGCCACTCATACAAGAATGGCAATGTCAATTCAAATCAACAAAACAACTCAAAAAACTTTCAGGGACTTTGGAAGTGGGAAAATATGCTCAAATAAAAAAAATATAAATAAAAAGAAAAAATATTTTTTTATTGGTAGGGTTAAAAATAGTCTTAAGCATTGTTGTAATCAAAAATGATTTCTTTTTCTTTTTAAGATTTTCATTAAAGCAAATATATTTACAAGCCCAGAATTTGAGTAATCTGCTTTAATTCATCTACTTTTCTACTGCTACCAATGTATGCTGCAGCCATTGACCACTTATCCTTTTTTTCTGTGTCCAGTTGTTCCCTGTCCATTTCCAGTTGTGCTTGCTGCAGATCCTTCTCCTTTTCCTCTTTTTGAAATTCTAGCTCAGCCTGTTTCAACTTCCACTTGGAATCCCATTTTTTTTGATGATCCAAACTCTTGCCTTTCTGATTTTGAAAATTGATAGCCAGTTGACCATCCCACTTCTCCTTTTCAAACTGAAGCTTTTCAGATGCAATTTGCAATTTCACTGTTTTTCAGAGGGTAATAGGAATGAGCTTGATTTTGAAAAAAAGGAGAATCCAATTGGATTACTTGAATCTTGCTTCTCCATGATCTCCTCAAAGACCAAAAAAATTGAAGTGTTTCTCCTCTTTTCAATGCTATTGGGGTTGATGTTGATGAAATTGGAGGCCTTTTGCTTTCCCTATGCAGAGGAGTTTTGTGTGGGAAAATCATTGCTCTCATTTGAGGGGTATTTGGGAGGCCCCATTGGCTTGAGTTTTTGGCCATTCAGGAATGGATGAGCCTGTTTCTTTCAAATCTAAATCAGTCAGGATTAACCAGAAAGAAGAAAAAAGAACTTTATTCCTTACTTGAGCAGATGTTGATGGCAATGGTGATACTGGAATGACATCCTCCTCATTGGGAAAGTTCTCTAGTCCTTCCACCCCAGGAAGAGATCAATCAAAAGAAGTAAGTCAGCAGTCCAAGGTTGGGTTTGACTCATCAATCAATGCAGAAGTAGACTTGATTGGAGCTGATTGTGTTTGAATATCCTCCTTGGCATTGGATGGAGGCCACTCAAAGGCAAATTTTTCATCAAGGCCCTCATTGCTAGGCTTAGCTTCCCCAGCCAAGTCCTTGGCATCAACTGAATCAGATTGTTGGGCATCAAAAGCAGCTAGAGGGGTGATTTTGGCCTTCTTTCCAAATATTTCATCCATTTAAATATAAAAAGGACAAATGGAGTCCAACTTATCAACCACCAAGTTTATTCCCTTGGCTTTGTTGGAGTTGGTGATACCAAAGCCAGTGGAGATTGACATGGAGTGGGCCTTTTTTTACTTGGCTCAATAATTCTTGAATTGCTCCCTCATCTGTTTGGATGACAGATCCAGCCTACCTTTTGTTTTATTCTTGAGTTCATTGGCCATCAGGGGATAGCGATTGAACTTAGAGGATGGAGGTTGGCCAACACGTGTTTAATTTTTGGATCCAAAGCAAGCATTGTAGTTGGACAGAATTTTGAGCCAGTTTAAAAGGATGATGTGATCAGCTCTCTTGAGCTGACTTGACCCTTTGGAAGCTGATGGGGGAGGATTTTTGGATGTTGAGTTCCTGGGGGATATTTTCTTTGGTCCATTGGATTGTTTAGTGGACTTGCGGGGGGAGGATTGCTGAGGGGCCATTATGAGATTGATGAAGCAAAGAGGATAGGAAGAGATGAGATTGATGAAGTGAACAGGGATAAAGAAATGAGAGTTAGGATGTGATGAAAGCAATAAAGCAATGAGGGTGACGGAGTGATGAGGAAAGTGATGCAATGAGAGTTATCTGGATGTGATGAAAGTGATAAAGTGATGAGAGTGATGAAGTGATGAGGATAGTGATGAAGAGATAAAGAGCAATGAATCAAATGATGTTCCAATGAGGTTGGAGGTAGAATTTTTCCCAATTTGGAGGTGTAAAACCAGGGGTGTATGAAGTGGACAGGTGGTGGAAGCCTTTATATACTTTAATTGAAAAAAACCACTTATTTCCAGGTAAATCTGACAAATTTGATGTGAAATAAGTGGGGTTTTTTGATTTTTAATGGCGGGTTTTAAATGGTGGATTTGGTTTGAAACCCACCATTAAAAAATGGCAAGTTTTCTTAACTCTGATACGCCCTATTTATTTTTCCTTTTCAGTTTTTTATTTTTTATCTTTATTTTTACATTCTATTGTATTTATTTTAAACTTTTTGTTTTTATTTATTATTTTTCATTTGTTTGTGTTTGTTTGAAATTCTTTATGATTTTTCAAATATTTTTGGATTTATTTATTATCCAGCTATTCTACATTATTATTTGTTTTGAAGTTACAAAAAGGTCCCAAACACCCCTTCATGATGCTAATTTTTCATTTAGGCAGGTTTTGGATGATTTAGATACCCCCAAAAAAATTTCAGTTATATTATTAAATTGATTTCTTTGTGACTGAAATGCCCTTAATTTTCAAAAGATTAAAGACCCAATAAAAATGGTTTAAAAAAATCTCAGCAATAATTTCTTCTTTTGTAGCTTTTTTGACCCTTGTTTGATTTTGAGAGGTAAAAAACCCTTTTAAAATTCACAAAAAAAATATTTATTTGGTATAATTGAATCACTGAAGAATAAAAATAAAAAAAAATTGAGAAAAGAAAATTCAGATAAGGGTGAAAAATGCAGAACCCCCTTTTTTTTTTCTTTTTGAATTATTTATTGAGGGCTTAAAACCCATATCAGATTCCAGATAAATATTTTTTTGGGCCCTTTACATGCAATTTAAATCAATTCAACATCAAGAATTCAATAATTCAGAAATTAGTATGAGTTCAAGTGTTTTAGCCTGCATGGGTTAAATCCCCAAAAATTAAAAAACATGTGGGTTTTGTGTGTTTAAACAATAGAAGATGAAATCACATGCAACTCAATTCAATTAATCATTTGGCTTGGAGTGATTCTGAGCCTTTAAAAATTTGATCCCAATACATGATGCGTAAATAGGAGGGCTTTATCAATTTTTTTGCATGTCTATTTTGATGCCATTAAATTACAAATGGCACACCAATTTAGGTGTGCACAGGTCCGCACACAAATATTTTTGGTTGGAAGAGGTCTAAATGCCAATAATTTTGGTTTTCACAGGTCCACATGCCAATAATTTTTGTTTGCACGAATCCACATACCAAAATTATTGGTTTGTGGACCTTTGCATTCTAAAAATGGTGTTTCACTCAAAACAAAAAATCATTGAAAAGTTCAAAGAATTATATAAAAATACTTGAAATCATGTCAAAATGAAAAATAAATGGGAAAATGAACCTCTTAATGAGATCTAAAATACTGTCATAGCAGTAATTCAATCAAAGAAAGCATGTTTCATTTTATTATTTTCTCCTTGATACATGTAAAAACTGAATTTTTTCATCCAATAATTTGGGAAAATATATGAAAAAAAATCTTTTCAAAAAATTAAACAAAAATGAAAAGTTCTGCAGGAACTAAATTTGCAGAATGAAATCATTTTGGTTAGAATTTTTGAATTCTATACAAATGAACCCATCAAACCTGTCATATTAAGGAACTTTATTTTGACATTTTGGTTATTAAATCATTTGATCTTCAAAAATTTATCACTAAAAATAAAAAGACTAAAATATTTCAAAATAAATATATTTTTGGCTATGGCTTTTTTTCTTTTTTGATTTTTTTTCATTATTTTATATATTCTTCCAATTTATTTGAAAAAAAAAAAGATTTTTACAAGTATTAAGGAAAAAGATAATAAATCATTTTTTTTCCTTGTATCAAATTTGTGTTATACATTGTTTGACAACTCACCAAGAGGTTTGTATTAGTTTTTTTTTTATTTTATAAGTATTTAAAGTATTTTTCATAATATTTTCACAGTTTAAATGATTGTTTTTTCCAAATGACACCATTTTTGGTGTGGGTTGCACATTCCAAAAAAATGGTTGGCCAGTAGTAATTTGGTGGTTTTGAATAGCCAACCCTTGTCTTTGAGAACCATAGGTTGAATTTTACTTTAACACATATCTATAAATATAAAAAGATTGAAAACACTTCCTGTGCCTCACCAAGCATAGATGTCCTTGGGTTCTTATTTATTTACAAAAATTTTATCATATACACCTCTTGCATCCAGTTTAGTCTGCTTTTAATTTGTTTTTTCAGTCTGCTTTTGATTTTTTTTCAGTCTGCTTTTTTTTTCTTTTCAAAGTCACACACATGCTGATGTATTTACATATTTAAGGTTTTTTTTTCATAATTTTAATCTACATCTTTTTATGTCCATTAGTTTTTTTTATCAGGGCAGTGTTAAATTCAAAATCCTGGGTTGTTGGTGGGGGTGAAACACCATTCACAACCCATTTGAGTTGTGAAAAAAACCATCCACAACATGTGCAATAGCCAGGGGGTCACATACTACTTGTTCAAAACTCATTTGGGTTGCAAACAAGGTTTCACAATTCATTTGGGTTTCAAAAAAGGGTTTAAAATGCAAATGAGTTGTGAAAAAGTAGTGTGAAAATCCCTGGGGGCCGCATATTTCATGAAAAAAACTTTTGACCCATTTGGGGAAAACTAGCCACAAATGGGATAAATTGAATGGTATCAAAAAAGTTGTTGATAGAGATTCATTTTTTCATCTCCTTGTTCCATAAATCATCTTGGATGATATTGTTGTGTACATAGCACTCTTATTATTAACTCCAGTTTTTTCATTGTAATTTGAAGAGATTAATCTAATGCATTATCAGTACAGGCAAAAACACCCATCACATCACTGGACTAATTTTTTCAGGTCAAAATGAACTTTCCACTCACTTGCTCAGCTTTTATTTCAGCTCAAATTAAAAAAATTTAAACCTTGACTTGCAAACCAAAATTTTGATCTACTTCCTTGCCCTCTCAGTTCAGACTCAAACTTACCTTCCACCCCAACTTTAATTGAAACCTTAAATTGAATTTATGCACCAAATTTGACCCACTAACCGAAATTTTAACTCAAATTAAATCAGCTTGTAACAACAATTTTTATCCTTGAATCATTGGTGAAATAAAAAAAATCCATGTAACAACTTTTCAAACCACATTTTATTAACTACTGAAAAATAATTCAGTCAGAGCATCATGATTGAATCTGAATTGGAAAAAACAAATTTACTAGATTTCATTATTGGAATTAGAAAAAAAGATATGATTTGGCCAACAGGAATACCATAAACTGATTACAGCTACCTTGGTAAATTAAATCTCACATTTTACTCAAGCTCAATAGGTCCAATTAAGAAATGGAATTGAAAGGATTTATGGAAATTATGAAAGTAAAAATATATGTTTAATGAAATATCTAACCAAACAATTTCTTTCATAAACTTCAGCAAAGTGAAATTTAGAAACAAAAACCATTGCATGAATGTAATTAGGAAAAAAACACAGCAAGATGCACTTTTTAGGTGCTAAACTTGAGGAAAAATATCTGATTATTATGGTCCTCAGAAATTTACCCAAAGAACTTGTATTTTTTTAAAAAATCATATTGAATGGATTTGAAAATCAAATAATTTATTGTGTCCTCAAGAAAATGAAATCAGACTTAATTCAATTGTAAATCTCTGGTAAAAGAAACTACTGATCATGTTAAATTTATGAGTAGGAAGAAAAACAAACCCAATATTCTTTGTAGTTTCTGTAAGTGCAAGAACTGTAAAGAAGATTTTTTTGAAAAAATTCAACAAGATAAAAGAGATCATTGCCTGATAGAAAATGATGCCCAACTATTTCAAATTGTTGGCCATTCTATACATTCACTGCTATTGAAAAATTTGTTGATAGAGATCCATTGCTTCATAGCCTGTTTTGATTAAAATCTGGGATAATATTATTGTGTAAATAGAACTCTTATTATCTACTAAATCTATTTCTTTGAAATTAAAATGGATTAATCTAAAAATAGAAATAAGAAATAATTAAAAAGGGATCTTCATAGAGGTTAAGAGCAGGAAGTAAAATATCATTTTCATTGTGAAACTATAGTTGAGAATGTATATTGTTCTTTGCAGAGCAGATACATAATTTAGTTTTTCTTTTGCAGCTAGCCCTAGTTCATAAGCTTCTTTATTGTTTCAAAGATATATTATAAGTTAGATTTCTAATTATAAGAAAGTTCTGAGCCTAGATGGTTCAAGTTTCTAAGATTCAAACACACATAAGTGCTCAGTACACAAATTTTGGAGAAATATATTTTCATTGAATTTTTTACCCAGAAGTTTCAGAAGGACCTGGTTCAAACAAAATTTATTTTAAACTTGCTCAGAACAAAAAGGAATCACAGCTCTTTTATTTGATTCAATAAAAGAGGTCTTATTGCATGAGGAAAAATCTCCAACAAAAACTCCCATAACCTAATCAAGAATATTCTATATCCTGTCAGTGTTTCACAGAATCAGATTTTTTTATAATCAGCATTCTCATTTAAAAGTAATCAATCATTCCAGAATTTGGCAGTTCCAAAAATAAATCAGCAATAATTCAGCAAAATTTTTCTCACTAAGTAAGAAGCTCCTCCATTTCCTAAACAATACAGGTAAGGCAATGGGCACTAGATATGTTTAAGGGAAAACTAATATTCAAGGCTAGGTCAAAGAACTCAAGTCACAATTTTTTGCCATATCACTGGGTCAAAAGCTATCAGAATATCAATAAAATTTATTTTTCAATGAAGGCACAGTTAATCAGTGTAGCTAGCACTGTCCACTTAGCACAAGGCTCCTAAGTTCTTCATCTCAACAAAATAAAAAATAGTGAAACATAATCCTCTTTCCAACAATGGAATTAATCTATATTTCTAGAAATTTCTTGCCAATATTGCATTTTAATTTAACTCCATCATAAAAAAATCCAGTTCTCAAATCATTAAAAAATGGATAATAGGGTGTATCAGAGTTAAAACTTTGAAAAATTTAAATAGCTCATTTTGGGAAAAATATCAATTTTTCAAAAAATATTTTTTTATCAAAATAAAAAATTAAGCAATGGTTTTAACTGAAAAAAAATAATACTTTGAAACAACAAATAATAGACCTGAAACCAGCCATTTAATTTTTTGAAAGTTTTAACTCTGATAAGCCCTAATTTATAAAATCTGTATCTGTTGGATTTTCATCCAAATTCAACAAGTAGGAATAGATATGGAGAAAAATGAATAAATCAATAAAAAATAATAAAAGAAGAATAAAAAGAAAAGGAAAATGAAAATGAAAATGAAACAGGAACAGGAACAAGAAGTAAAGAGAAAAATAAAAATAAAAATAAAAATAAAAATAAAAATAAAAATAAAAATAAAAATAAAAATAAAAATAAAAATAAAAATAAAAATAAAAATAAAAATAAAAATAAAAATAAAAATAAAAATAAAAATAAAAATAAAAATAAAAATAAAAATAAAAATAAAAATAAAAATAAAAATAAAAATAAAAATAAAAATAAAAATAAAAATAAAAATAAAAATAAAAATAAAAATAAAAATAAAAATAAAAATAAAAATAAAAATAAAAATAAAAATAAAAATAAAAATAAAAATAAAAATAAAAATAAAAATAAAAATAAAAATAAAAATAAAAATAAAAATAAAAATAAAAATAAAAATAAAAATAAAAATAAAAATAAAAATAAAAATAAAAATAAAAATAAAAATAAAAATAAAAATAAAAATAAAAATAAAAATAAAAATAAATATAAATATAAATATAAATATAAATATAAATATAAAAATAAATATAGGGCAATATTTTTCTCATGCATTTTGACATTTGCAGGCAGTTGTGCCCCATTGGTGTTTCATGCAAATTACTTTATTTTACGCAACTTTCAAGAATATATTCTTTTTGAATTCTGAATGCGCATCCCTGTATAAGAGTTTCTTGAACCCTTAACCAAAATATTTTGGTATTTTGGAGCTTTCAGAACCCCTTCAAAAATGCAATCAAAAAATGAAAAAATTCTGTAAAAACAAATTTTTGCATGGGTTTTTGGATCATCATTTTGGTGTTTTCATTGTTTTTTTTTTGAATATTTCAGCTGCAAAGAATTTCAATCAACATTCATAGAGTCTTGAAATATTTTTTTTCATATTTTTTGGATGTATCCTTCCAACTTGAAAAATTCCTTTAAAAAACACAAAAAATCAAAAAATCAAATTTCTCTTTGGACATTTGAATCAGTTTATTTTCCTTTATATTTGATTTTTTTGGGTAATTAAAGCTATTCAAAAGTTAAAAAAAAACAATCGAAGAGCATTGAAATATTTTTTTCAGATTTTTTGGATGTATTATTTTACCTTAAAAAATCCCTTCAAAAAAGCAAAAAATTCACAAAATTCAATTTTCTCATTTGACTTTTGGATCCTTATGTTTGCCATTTAGACATATTTTTTTTTGGTGTTTCAAGATTTTAAAATTGTAAGAGAGCCATTCAAGAGCTTTTTAAAAAATTTCTCAGGATTTTTGGATTTCATTTTTGACCGTTAAAAATTCCATCAAAAAAAACCAAAAAATTTGAAAAATTCACTCTTCTTTCAGCCCTTCACATGCATATATTCAATATGACTGAAAACTTTTTCCTGGGACCACCACTCATCTTGGAGCGCCCCAATTATCTTATAAACCACCCCCTTTACCTGTTCCACCCTCCCATCACCCCCCACCACACTATCCCACTACCATACCATACCACACCATACCACACCGTACCATACCACACCGTACCATACCACACCGTACCATACCATACCATACCATACCATACCATACCACACCAAACCACATCACACCACACCACATAAAACCACACCTCATAAAACCACACCACACCACACCACACCACACCACACCACACCACACCACACCACACCACACCACACCACACCACACCACACCACACCACACCACACCACACCACACCACACCACACCACACCACACACCACACCACACCACACCACACCACACTACACCACACCACACCACACCACACCACACCACACCACACCACACCACACCACACCACATCACACCACACCACACCACACCACACCACACCACACCACACCACACCACACCACACCACACCACACCACACCACACCACACCACACCAAACCACACCACACCACACCACACCACACCACACCACACCAGACCACACCACAACAAACCACACCACACCACACCATACCACACCACACCATACCACACCACACCACACCACACCACACCACACCACACCAAACCACACCACACCACACCACACCACACCACACCACACCACACCACACCACACCACACCACACCACACCACACCACACCACACCACACCACACCACACCACACCACACCACACCACACCACACCACACCACACCACACCACACCACACCACCTCACACCAAACCACCAACCATTCATCAAAACAACTTATCACTCCAGATACTTCCAAAAAAGAAGATCTCTTTTTCCAATGGCTCAAGAGAACATCCATCCACTTTTCAGAACTGTTTCAACTGTTTCACCAGGCCCATCCTCCATTATTTTGTCTAATCAAACTATCAATTTGAATCCTCTTGCTCCTTATTCATCTACTCAAACTCTTGATTCCACTCCTCTGGCGTCTCCTGCTGAGCTATTTTATAATCAAAAGGAGGAGCTGGTTGAGGCTATCTACTGATGGGAAAAGTCCCATGGATATTCCATATCTACCAGAGTATCAAATTGAAATAATCAGGCCTAAACTTACCAATGTGATGAATCTGGGGAATATAAACCCAGCCAAGATACCTTCAAATTAGAAAAATCAAGAAAAAAACATTTCCTTTCAGGTTATAAGGTAATTTTTCAAAAAGATTGGGTGTTTGGTTAGTGAGGGTTATATTTCCAGAGCACAACCATCCACCTTCCATTGATCCTTCCACTTATCCAATCCACAGAAGATTCCAAGGGGAGAAAAAGGAGGTGGTTGAAGATTCATCCAAAGCAGGATTTCCCCCTATAAAAATTCTCAACTCTCTTATACAAAACTCATCATCACCTATCCATACAAATCTCCCTAAAATTTACAACAAAAGATCCCAATTAAAATGAAATGCCCTTGATGGTAAAACTCCTGTGGAAGCACTCATACTGGGACTCAAGAATTCTTATTTTTAATACAAAATGAAAAATTTGGATGTTCAAATTACTTCATTATTGATTTCACACCCTGATTGCATGAAACTTCTCAACCTTTTCCCCATTCTCAATATCATGGACTGTACATATAAAACCAACAAATTCTGAATTCCCCTTCTTCATATTCTTGGGATAAAACATTCTGCTAGAAGATTCTCAGTTGCATTCTGTTTTTTATCTCAAGAGAAAAAACAGAACTAAAATTGGGCCCTGACTCAACTTTGGGAATATTTCAAGATAAAGAACCTAGTGTGATTGTGACAGAAAAGGAACAAGCACTTGTTAGCTCAATTGAATCATTTTTCCCTTCCTCTCATCATCTTTTCTGTGTCAGGCACATTTTCAAGAGTTTTCAAACTAATTTCAGGAAGCAATTTAAATCTGAAGATGAATGAAAGTTATTCCAGAAACATTGGCATCATTTGGTCTATTCAAAATCTGAATCAAGCTATCACAAAAACTTCAAAAATATTCTCTGGTCTGGAATCCTCCCACTTCTGACTACCTTCTTGAAAACTGGATTGCTCTAAAAACAAAATTTGTCTCCTATTTGGCAAATAAATACTTTCACTTTGGAAGCACAATTACATCAAGAATAGAAGTTTCTCACTCCTACATTAAAAGATTCATCAATTCTTCCATTGGCTCCTTCTATAATTTAGTTCAAAAAATTTACAGTTCCATCACCATCCAAACACGTGAGAGAGCCATTGAAGCCTCTCAGCAAGAATTCTAGCATCTCATTGGTTTGCCTCTCTGTGTGGATCAGCTTTCTGGAATGATCAGCCACTTTTCCCTCAAGATCATTCATTCATCTCCTCAAGTTCCTGATTCTTCCACCAATTGCAACAACTGTGATTACTCTTCTTACATGGGTATACCATGTGTTCAAAAAGTCAAATTGGCCATCAGGAAGGTTTAACTCTTCCAACTTGATCATTTTAATCCTCAATGGCATGTCAAAGCTCCCATCTCAGTAAGTTTTTCTCTTTTTTTGGGGGGGGGCATTCAAGCTCAAATGAATAATTTCCTGATTGATTTTGATTTTCCTTTCTCCTGTTAACTGTGAACCATGAATAAACTGAAGATTCAGCAAAAATTGAAGTTCCAACCAAAGAAAGTAATGAAAACCTATATTTCACTAAACTTTTTGATGCATTCAGCAAGTTTCCACCTGGAGAAAAGCATAAGCATGAATCTGTGCAGTGGAAGATATCAACTTACCCCAATTGAAGAGCCAAATTCCACTGAAACATCCAAAATTAGAGGAAGACCCATCATAGTTATTTTTTTTCTTATGTTTTCAGGTTACAAGAAGGTGCAAGGCCATCCAAGGGAAGGGGAAGGGAAAAAATAAGGGGGAATCAGAGGAAGAGGTAATCTTATAACTATACTTATTTCTTCTGCAATGGGTTGTTTTTTTTGATGAGTCTTTCTCATCTTTTTAACATAGAGTTAATTTCTGACTGAAGAGGAATATTCAGAACATGAAGAGGTGCCACATTTGGATGAAGGGGAAGATTCAGAAGATGAAGACCTGCCAGATTTGGATGTAATTAAGATGGTGAACTTTGATGTTCTTTTATTTTTGGCTAATTTTTTGGATATTATTTTTCTTTAATGTTTTTGTTCAAACCTTTATCAGAGGTCTGGAACCATTGTGAAAAAGCAAGTTGCTTCTCCTAAATGCAATCCTGAGACAAGAATCAAGAGAATAAATGTATCCAATGAAGATGGTGATGCTCCTGGCCATCCTCCTGGGGGAAAGGTATTAGTAGCCCAAAAAATCGGTGAGAAAGTGAGCACATTTGGTATTTTCTCATTTTTTAATTTTTTCTGATTTCTTTTGGGTTTTTCCTCTATGTTTCCTGCACATTATTGTATTCTTCTTCTGGAATATTTGACCAAGTATCAATTGAAGAAGTGAGTATTATCTTTAGCCTATATTTTCTGTTATAAAAAATTCTGATTTTTGGTTTTAGTTCCAATACAAAGATTCCATTTCCCCCAAAACAGCCATTCCACATATATCACATTTTCATGATTTAATAGGGGATTGGAACTTTGGCTTTAGAGCAGCATCCATATTTTTGCGGGGGACCTCAGTAGACTGGATTGAATTCAGGAAATAAATGGTGAAAGATCTTGATTCAAACCCAATCTTCAAGTACCCAAGACTACTGTGTGATATCTGGGGTGAAACTTTCCAAGAAGAAATAAGGCAAATGAGCCTTATTACTGGCCTGGCTCCCATAAATATGTGGATGAAATCTCCATGCCATGGTTTCCTTCTGGCTGAAATATATAAGTGTCCAGTGGTTCTTTTTTCCTCTTTAATGCCTTGCAATTATCTTCCTCTGAATTTCCCTCTCACTCCAAATTCCAATTCTTTTCCTGTTTTCTTCATTCTTTTATAATCTTTAAGAAATATAGTCTCATTCAATTTCAAGTCTGATCATTGTTCAGCTCCCAGGTTAGATCCACTTTGGAAAAGCTTGGTGAGCAAGGATTCCGAATCTTGGAAAACCCTTATTGAGATAACTTTGGAGCCTGGAAATGAGGTTTTTTTACCTCCAAGAAAATCAATTATAAACATAAAAACAATCTTACTTGAATAAGTTTTAATAGGGAGTATCGGAGTTAGCAAACCTTTCCATACTTGTTCTTTATTTTTATTTTTTGAATGAAGTTTGTACGGTGTATGCATACATCCAAAAGATCTGTAAAATTTATTGAGGAGCTTTTTTTGAAATTTTTAAAATTTCTGAAAGCTTGAATACCCCCAAAAAAATATTTTAAAAGGCAAACAAAAGGATCCAAAAATCCAATGAGAAAATTCAATTTTTTGAATTTTTTTGTTTTTTGAAGGAAATTTTTAAGGTGAAAAATGCTATCCAAAAATTGTGAGAAAAATACCAATAATCTCTTTGATATTTTTTTTTAATTTCTAAAAGCTTGAAACACCAAAAAAAATCAAAAAGGCAAAAAAAAATCCAAAAGTCTATGAGAAAATTGAATTTTTGGAATTGTTTGCTTTTTTGAAGGAATTTTTTAAGGTAATATAAAACATCCAAAAAATCTGATGAAATTATTCAAATTCTTTTTGACTGTTGGTTTCATTTTTTGATAGATTGAATCACCAAAAAAAATTAAATAAAAAGGAAAATGAAAGGATGCAAATTTCCAATGAGAAATTTGATTTTTTTTGGTTTTTGAGGGAATTCTTAGAGGTAAAAGGATACATCCAAAAAATCTGAAAAATATGTTTTAAATCTCTTTGAATCTTTTTTGAAATATTTTCCAGGTGAATTTACACAAAAAAAATAATAAAAATAGCCAAAATAAGGATCCAAAAACCCATGGAAACATTAGTTGTTGCAGAATTGTTTAATTTTTTTATTCCTTTTTTGGAGGGGTTCTATTGCCTCCAAAATTACAAAAGTTTTTTTGGGGAGTTTATGGAACCCAGCTACATGATTGCAGCTTCAGAATTAAACAAAAAAATTCTTGAAATTGCTTTGAAATTAAGTATTTGTCCATGTAGCAGCAAGGACATGCAAGGGTGTGTGGATGTGATCTTTTGTGAAATAAAGGATTGCACCCATGAGGAAATTAATAACCTAATTTTTATTCCAGATGATTAATTTTTTTCTTTCATTATTCTTATTTTTTCACTCAATTAATTATTTTTTTGAATATTTCAATATATTGGAATCCCCCTCAGATTATAGGTATTTATAGAATTTTATATTTTATTTGATTTTTTTGATAAGCTATTTAAATCTAACTAAAAGTTTCAATTCTTATTCAAAGAAAGAAATTCTTCAAATTTTATTTTCCATGTTTTTACTTGATTAATATTTTGCTGAAATATATCAAAATATTTCAATTCTCCTTTTGAAATAGATATTGTTAATTTTTTTATTATTTTTTAGGGAAATGTTAAATTTGCAACCTCAGAACCTGTGTTCACAAAATAAAAAGGGTTGCCTGGAACAGTTTGAAAATGGCCATTCGCGGCCCATTTGAGTCTCAAATGGCCATTTGCATCCCATTTGAGTCGCAAATGGCCATTCACAACTCAGATGGGTTGTGAATTGCAGTTTGCAAACCATTTTGGGTTGTGGACTGCACCATGTGACCAATTTTGGGTTTTGAATGGCCAAAAAAAATAAATAAATAAAATTGTAGATTTCATTCATTTCAATATATCTATTTATGGGGCATTTTTTTCTCACACATCCAACCCTTTATTTCCCACATTTTGACGTTGTCACGCAGTCCTGCCCCTTTGATATTTCACACAAAAATACTTTATTTCACACAGGTTTCAATAACTAATTTTTTTGAATTCTGAATCCGCAGCCCCATGGCAGGTGTTCTTAAAACCCTAACCAAAATCTTTGGTAATTCTGGAGCCATTAGAGCCCCTTCCAAAATGAAATCAAAAAATTAAGAAATGCTGTAAAAAACAAATTTTTTCATGGGTTTTTATATCCTTATTTTGTCTATTTTAATTGCTTTTTTCTTTTGTTTTGTATGCCTTAAATTTCAATAATAATTCAAAGATATTTTAAATATCATTTCTTTATTCTTTGGATGTATCCTTTCATCTTAAAAATTCCTTCAAAAAACACAAAAAATCAAAAAAATCAAATTTCTCTTTGGGCAATTGAATCCTTTTATTTTCCTTTTAATCTCATTTTTTTGGGTAATTAAAGCTATCAAAAGTTAAAACAAAATTCAAAGATAGTTTGAATATTTTTTTCCGATTTTTTGAATGTATTTTTTTACCTTGAAAATTTACATCAAAAAAGCAAAAAGTTTGAAAAATTCAATTTTCTCATTGGGCTTTTGGATACTTTTGTTTTGCTTTTTTGATTGATTTTCTTGGTTTTTTTAAGCTTTTATTAATTCATCAAAAATTTAAAAGATCTTTTCAAACTTTTTCACACAATTTTTGGATGTCATTTTTTTCCTTTAAAAATTCCATCAAAAAACAAAAAAAATCCAAAAATTCACTCGCACTCTGATATGT